>JAYEVJ010000046.1:0-442451 GCA_036346265.1 Melocanna baccifera
TTTATTTTGAAATACCTTTATGCAATTAACCTTCACCTTCCATTGGTAAGCCTTGCATATTATATTGCATTCATTTGTTACAAACGACTTGTCGAGCAATTAATGTACTCACGGCTTACGCCTATGTTGCTCAGTTGAAGGGGAGGAGTACTATCAGCAGGAGGTTCTAGAGGGAGAGTACTACGACGACTTCACGGATTAGGCTTCGTTCTCCACTTGATAGCATGTGGCTTGTCGATTGGTCGCTACACTTTATTTTGGATTTTCGCCGTTATTTTGTTAAGCCCTTCCGGCTAGAGATATTGTAAGTTTGGCCATAAGGTCGCACCTTTGAGATTTTATCGATATTTTGAGTTTTCCTTTATTTATATCGTGTGTATGGTTGTGATTACATCTATGTTGACTGGTGTACTAGCGTGATCCCGACTAGCACGCTTTACAGAGAGACCGACTTGCATATTTGGTCTCGACACGCCCATGCACACCGGGCCCAAAGCCTACTGTGGTCACGAAGGCACATTTCCGCACGGGGTTGTACATCTTTTGGGCCTTTTCCGTGAAATGACACGGTCGCAACCGCCATTACTACAAAACAAAGCTATATCGACGGGTAAATCGCGCACGTTCATACGGAACCGCTCGTTTAACTATCGCTGCATTTGCTCATACCGCCACCCGGTTGTGATACTATTACGCATTTGCTATTAACATGACTCGCTCGTGATAATAGAGAAATCAAAGACGGCTCGTGTTAATAATCGTCAGGATAGTTCACAGACGGTTTTGTTATATGAACCGCCTCGTGATAATAGAGAAATCAAAGACGGTTCGTGTTAATAACCGTCAGGACACTTCACGCATTTCAAGTTATTAACACGAACCGCTCTGTGATGTCTTCTATTATCACGCATTTGTTCATATAACAAACCGCTTTTGACATGAATTGTCACGCGGTTCGTGTTAATAACCGCTCGTGATAAATTGCACTATTAATACTTGGACGGTGTCGATACGCATCTGCTTTTTTTATTGCGCCGCATCGGTGGAGCAAGGCGACCGCTTTTGGGAGTTCGGGGTGAAAATATATCGCCATCTTCTTAGTGATCTCGATCGAGGTTAGTACTCAATTACTTTTAATTATGCTTATATACATGTTTTTGTAATGGAAGGCTTAGAGATGATAATTTATATGCTATGTAGTTGCGTGTAATAATCATTTTTTGCAACCATTTGTTACTTGTGTAGCTAGCGGAAATGGATCAAGTGGATGTATATTGAGAACCGTGTGAGTGAAGAGTACATTATTGGCGTGTCTGCTTTTAGAAGAGCGCCGAGCTGGATATGTTAAAGAAGGGGATAAAATATATGTACTCATCCATGTATTGATTGTGATAATCTCAAGATGTTTAGCAACTCAACATGGATCGAAGCTCACTTGATTCAAGGGGTTTCGTAAAAGGGTACAAATGTTGGACCACCACGGTGAAGAAAAGTGTACACAAGAAGTCGGGTAGTTATGACATAGTCGATGGGGACAACGATATGCTAGTTGTGGACTGTGCTTTTGATCATGAGGCCGCAGATGGATCGCAGGATGACAATCTAGATCGATGTTACGTGATGCGTAAGAGAACTACATTGAGAGAGAGTTTGTAAATTCGAGGGCTTGATGGAGGACTCGAGAAACCTTTGTTCTGGATGCAAGCCGCAATACACGAGGTTGTCATCAGCTCTAGAACTATCAAATTGAAGGCAAGCAATGGTTGGTCCGACAAGAGTTTCACGGCATTGTTAGGTCTCCTAGCGGACATGCTTCCAAAGGGAAATGTGTTGCCGAGAACCACCTATCAAGCCAAGAAGATTCTTTGTCCATTAGGAATGGAAGTAGAAAAATACATGCATGTCCGAATGATTGTATCCTGCATCGTAAAGAGTATGCTAGCTTAAATGTTTGTCCGTGAAAAGCATCCCGATACAAGCGTAAAATGACTCGATGATGGAAAGGGCATCGAGGTGAAGCAAGGACCTCCGCTAAGGTGTTGTGGTATCTTCCTGTAAACCCCGCTTGAAGCGTTTATTTGCAAACCGCAAGAATGCAAGATTGATGCGTTGGCACTTGGAGCAGCTGTAAGAAAGACGGAATGATAAGACATGTTGCTGATTCTCGCTTAGTGGAGGAACATCGATAGGATGTTTTAGATTTCGTGTGGAACCGAGAAATATAAGGTTTGGGTTGAGTACAGATGGAATGAATCCTTTGGTAACATGAGCAACCAGCATAGCATCGGCCCGTGACTCTATACATGTACAACCTTCCTCCTTGGTCGTATGAAGCTTAAAGTATATTTTGATGTCACCACTTATCCAAGAGCCAAGCAACCGGCAACGATATTGATGTGTTCCTAGCACCATTGGTAGAAGATCTTGCAATACTGTGGAACGAAGGGGTACATGTATGGGATGCGGACAAACGAGAGAACTTTACTCTACGCGCTATATTGTTCTGCACCATTAATGATTTTCCTGCACTTGGTAACCTGTCAGGGTTGAGTACAAAAGGAGCTAAAGCGTGTCCGCACTGCTTAGACAATACCGAGAGTGTGTGGTTGAACAACTCGCGTAAAACTGTGTACATACTTCACCGTAGGTTCCTTCCAAAGTATCACCCGTACCGCAAGATGAAAAAACAATTTGATGGAAAAAAAGAAGATGACTCAGTACCAAGACCTTTTAGCGGGAAAGAGGTGTATGATATGGTCAAGGATATAAATGTTGTGCTTGGAAATGGGCGTAAATTGAGGAAAAATATGTGGAAAAAAAGGTCAATATTTTGGGACTTGCCTTATTGGGAGCACTTAGAAGTTCGCAATTGCATCGATGTCATGCACGTAGAGAAGAATGTATGTGACAGTTTGATTGGTCTCTTATTGAATATTCCTGATAAAACTAAGGATGGTGTTAACGCAAGGCGTGACTTGGTCGCTATGAACATCAGGACCGAGTTAGCACCGATAGAGACCGATAAAGGCCGGACATACTTTCCCCCAGCTTGCTACACTCTGTCTAAGTCCGAGAAAACTGAACTGTGCCAGTCCTTACATGGTGTGAAAGTTCCATCCGGTCACTCCACCAGCACGAAGAAAATTGTTTTCATAGAACATTTGAAATTAATTGGCATGAAGTCCCACAACTGCCATGTGCTAATGACACAAATGCTACCTGTTGCAATTAGAAGTATTTTGCCGAACAAGGTTCGAGTGACAATCATAAGGCTGTGTTATTTCTTTAACGCAATTGCTCAGAAGGTCATTGATCCCGATGGACTAGATGCTCTGCAAACCGAGGTGGTGACAACTCTATGTCATCTAAAGATGTATTTCCCTCCATTTTTTGATATCATGGTCCATCTCATTGTCCACCTTGTGAAAGAGATAAAAATATGCGGCCCCGTGTTTCTACGTCATATGTACCCTTTCGAGAGGTACATGGGAATTCTCAGGTCCTATGTACGCAATCGATCTCGACCGGAGGGTAGCATCATCGAAGGTTATACAACAGAAGAGGTCATTGAATTCTGCATCGGCTACATGGCTTAGGTCGATCCGATAGGTGTACCGTATCTCGCCACGAGGAGGTTAGAGGGTATCGACTATCGGAAGGAAAGCAATAACTCCGATCAAAAGACGATGCTCAAGCCCATTTCACGCTTTACAACACATGACTGAAGTGACCCCATATATTGAAGAGCACAAGGACATGCTACGTTAAGAGAATGCAGCCACCGAAGTTTGATCACGAGACAAGACAATCGCGGCTCAACGAATGGTTGAAGGCGCAATTGACTAGGAGGTCATCAAGTGAAACACTACAATGGTTGGCAAAAGGGCCAAAATTTACAATTGTGACATGGCAAGGATACGACATTAATGGCTACACATTTTACACAATAGATCAGGATAAAAAGAGCACTGTGCAGAACTCAGGTGTCCACATAGATGCCTATGATGCGCACGTCAGTACCGCTGGCCCAAGCTCATACTACGGGCTTATAGAGGAGATTCGGGAGCTTGACTACGTAATTTTCAAGATTCCTCTATTTCGGTGCCGTTGGGTCCATCTCCCACGGGGTGTAAAGGTCGACAAGTACGGTGTCACTACCGTGGACATCGAATGTGTAGGATACAAAGACGAACCATTCGTACTCACGAGGCAAGTTGTTCAAGTATTTTATGTAACCGACCCGGCAAATAAGAAGTGCCATGTAGTTCTTCAGGGAAAAAGAAGGATTGTCGGAGTTGAGAATGTAGAGTACAATCAATTTGATGATTTGCCTCCATTCGGAGACGGCATCAGGCTCGAGGAAGAACAAGGCGATGAAACAAGCTATATGCGTGTCGATCATCGTGAAGGGCTTTACTTAAAATAAAATAGCTATGTATAATAAATGTAACTATATATGTTTTATTGTAATTGTAAAATGACTCAGGAACTGTACATGATGTATTTGTGAATTTGCATGCTGGTAGGTGTAGTTATATTCATTACACTCTGTGAGAGGTCTTATTGAATGCTGGTAGTGTAGTTACAATAGCCACCGCAAAGGTTTATTACAGATCGACAAAGTGGGCAAAGCTTATTACGCACGGTTATACACTTAGAAATGCTCGTGATAGTTATCACGCACGGTTCTCCACTTATAACCGTCTGTGATATTGTATTATCATAGACGGTTATATAGTAAGAACCGTCTGTGATAGTAATACTATCACAAACGGTTCTAAGTAACGAACCATCTGTGATAGGCATACTATCACAGACGGTTTGTAACGTATAACCGTCTATGATAATATACTATCGCTGCATTTGTTTAATTATAGAACCGTTTCAGGATAGAACTATCTGCAGTTGCCTTAAGGAACTGTCTATGATAGTTCTCCTTATAAATACCCCCAGCTAGGGCACAGATTCCGCACTCTCGCACTCTAGATCTCCAGCGCCCCTGGTATCTCTCGCGCCGCCCTTCGCCTCCCGACGACGCCACCGCGGGCTGGTCGCTCCCAACGCCGCGCCTCCCGCCGACGCTCCTCCCAACGCCGCGCTCCCGCCGACGCCTCCCCGACGCCGCTCCTCCCGACGGTGCCCTCCTTCCTCGACGCCGCTCCCTCCCCCAAGCCCGGCTCCCGCCCCCGACTCTAGCTCCCTCCTCCCCCGTGAGCCCAGCGCCCTCCTCCCCCGACTCCGGTGCCCTCCTCCTACGACTCTAGCTAGGTTTTAGATTTGTTTCATGTAGCTAGTTGTTTCATGTTTCATGTAGCTAGTTGTTTCATGTTTCATATATTGATATATATGCTACATTGTCATATTGATATATATGCTACATTGTCATAGTGATATATATGCTACATTGTCATATTGATATATATGCTGGCCGAATTTACACATGCTGGATTGTCATATTGATATATATGCTGGCCGAATTTACACATGCTGGATTGATGGATATGTTAAATTCATTTGTCATTTGTATTTGGATATGTGTTATATTTCAAATGGTATGTTCAATTCATATATTACATACATGTTATGACATTGGTATTTCGATTGATGTCATTTTTGTGCTCACATAATCATACTAGAATTATATTGCTATATATGAATTATTAGCAGCTAGCTATAGCTAGAGATATACCACACCTCACCGCGTCCACATAGTCATCCAAAAATATATGCCACATAGACTTTCAAAGGGCATGAAGCTAGTGACACACTCTAGTGTATCGGGTTCAATGAACTTGATACACTAGTCTATGTCATTTACTTCATAGAATTTTGTTTAGGCCCACACTCACAAAGCAGTGACACATCGCAGCTTATTTTTTTCTTAGAAGAGAGATGGCGCACTCACGAGCTTCGCTGTCGTCATCCGGGTCTCACGCTCCCAAGATTGGGAAAACTAAGCGTGGTCGAGGAGTATCGAAAGGCGGATGGCGAATGACCATCACGGTGGTCTCTCCGGATGGGGTTCCCTGCAATCAAGAAAGCAGTGGTGGCATCATTTCGAGTACTGCGGATAATTGGAAGGAACGGGTCCCCATCACCATAGCAAGCTAGAGAGAGTTGTCAAACGATCACAAAAATCAGCTATTGGAGGAAGTTACACATTCTTTCGAGATCCCAAGCAGGCACAGGACTCGTGCGACGCACGCGCTCCTCGCAATGGGAAAAGCATGGAAGAATTTTAAGAGCACTCTTGTGACGCGTACATGGCCAAGGATCTTACGCCTTCACAAAGTATCTTTCGTGTCGCGGAAGCATGGGAGGCCTTTGTGCAGATGAAGACAATGACTGAATTTGAATAACAAAGTGCGCGCACAAGGCTATCCAATCACAAAACACTCACCCTCACGCACTCGGCATCGCTGGTACGCGGGTAAAATCCCCGCATGGAGGATGCGGGACGCAGGTCGCACTCCGATTGGAGGCCTCCCGCCATTTGCCGGATCGCAAACGAGCGCACTCGAAACTGGTTAAGAGCGAGGTCATCAACCACATCTTCGGGTGTCTCTTTCAAAAACCTCGCAGATGAGGAAGTGTCCCAACGCCTGGTAAGATAAGTTAAACTATATAGTTGTTAACACCTCTTGAACTTCGTGGGTTCAAAAATAACATGATTAATTGCCTCTTGCAGCAATCATTGACTACCGAATTTTCTCGTGGATCCTTTCAAGAATACAGGGAGAGAGATTTACTATCACAGGCCTTGGGAAACAAGGAGCACCTAGGTCGCACACGAGGCTTGGGGGTTTACGTATCTTGGAAGCACGGATTTCTAGATTACTCCGAGACATATAGGAGTAGGAAGATATCCCAGGCATACCGCAATGACCAAATGAAACAGGAGCTTTGTGCTCAACTTCAGGAACAACTATCTGCCTCACTTCAAGAGCAGACTACCTCACTTCGAGGAGAGATAGATTCATTGAGGGAAGAACATAGCGACGCCCACTTACCTATCGATGACATTCAGGTAATGCACCTCTTTAGAATGCTGCATAGATCTCTCTGGTGGACGCCTTAACTCATCTTGTGTCGTTATGTAGGGGCTCATGCCTTGCATCCTCGTAGTCGCTTATTGGCTCTATTCCCGTTGTATTGGGCGCGGATGGTGTATCCATTGCTGTCAAATATGCTGATGCACGATGTACAAGTAGAGACCGGTTTCATAAAGGTCCAGGTGGACATGATTAATGATATTTTTAAGACCGTCCCTCTTGAGAAGCCCCAAACGAAGAGATTAAGACATTAGGGGATGCTGTCCACACATTCATTCAGTGGCCGAAGAGGGACATTGCCCTCGACTTGTCCGTGCCACGATCTCCACATCTAGTGTCCCAAGTGGGACATCGCCTCGACTGCCACATCGGCTCCGTGGCTCCACCTCCACTCGTGGCTCCACCTCCGGCTCGGTTCGGAAGTTGTTGCATCGGCTCCCGCCGAGACTCCACCGAGAACGATCGTAAGCGAGGCTATAAGACTCAAGGAAGAAAAATAAGGCTCCGTGCCATGGAAGTTCAGTCTAGGAGTGTCGTTGGTCCCTGAGTCACAATTACCCAGGCTTGGCATGATTTGCAATACATTGCATGCCTCGTACATGGAGAAGTCCAACATGAAGCCAATCCGCAGAGTGCATTCAATGTGAAATATACGAGCAGCATTTCCTCCACGACACAAGCTACATCGCCGTGACATTCAAGACTTATTTTTACTATTCAATCTCGACGTAACTCGACGCCGCTTCTACGCTCACGACATCGTAAGTGTCTTGTATAATGAAGTTCTACATTCATGTTATACCGATAAATGTCATTACTCTTTCCTTATGTATACATGCATGATCCAACAAGTCCGGCGATCGCGACAACCGGTGGGTTTCCTCGACCCTCACTTGGTCTCTGAGCAAGTTATCAAAGGTAATGAATCCTTCGTGCAAGATTACATAACAAGGGGATTGCATGCTCACATCGACAAGGAGTACGTCATGTTTCCTTTCAACCAAGGGTAAGTGCTTCACTAGTTGCCACACATGTTTTATTTGTACTTTACATGCAGCATGAACTTAGGATTAATCACTATGGTGCGTACATGACTAGGCAACACTGGATTTTGATTGTGATTATACCAAAGTGGAGTAAGGTAATATACCTTGATTCCCTACTTAGGAGCAACCACGATTTCAGTTGTGTGGAAGAAGTATTTAACAAGTAAACTCATTTCCTCCATCTATTGTAATATTTCCTTCGTTTGCAACGGCCGAGGCTAACTTTTTTGAATCACGTAGGTCGTTTGCTGCTTATGTTGCCCAGGGAGGAAGATACGACAAATCTAGTGACACGCTGCGACACAACACGCGATTTCCGGTACCCGCTACAACACAACAATCATATATCACACTTTGTTATAATGCCTCTAGAATTGACAATACCTATGTACGTAATGCAATTTTTGCAGTGCCACCAAGAACTGCTGTGGCAACGATGTGGATTCTACGTTTGCCGCCATATGAAGGAAATCATTGATAGTAAGATCAATGATCCAGAGGTTTGTCATGTCCTTGCAATAATTATTATTTTTTGATTATATATGTATATATATACACACATGCTAATTAATGACTTATTGCTCCTAGCGGCAATGGTGGACTTCGACGTAAGTACATATGATCTTGACCAACTCGTCGAAATTGCAACACTCTCCGGTTCTTACTAGGGCGTTGTATAAACAATGCTGGAGAGTTCTACCCCGGCAATGGTGATAATTAGATGTTGAAACATTAGATGCAATTGTACAAATCACTCAGTTGTGTGCTTAATCAAACAACTCATTTGTCATAACAGTGTGACGATTTTCATTCTATATTTGTATGTGATCCTGGCCGCTTGTTACATTTGTAATTCATCGAGTTGCAATTAACTTATATGTGTAACTTTGAGTTGCAATATTGTATGTGATTCATTTGTCAGATCTGTGTAATCTGCAATGTATGTGATTCTTATATATGTTGTAATCTTGTTGCTTGCTTTCAGAGGGCATGGCTAGCATATCCTGAGGCTAGCCAAAAATGGTAAATAAAACCGCTGTTGCAATTGCTATCACAGACGGTTCGTTGTTGAAAACCGCTCATGATAGTCGACTTTCACTGCACGGTTAAAAACAGGTCACAAACCGCTCTGTGATATTATGCGGTATCACGCAGGCGGTTGTTGTTTTTAACCATCCGTGAAAGTCGACTATCGCGCATTTCGCTGTTTGCAAAACCGTCAGTAATGTATTTATCGCTGCACGGCTCGGAGCCGCCTCGTGATAACTCACCTATTATCACCGATACATAAATGCGACGGCTCAAAACCGCTCGTGATGACAGTCCAACCGCTCGTGATAGGCCCGCTCAGAGCAAAGTGAGTTGATCCGCGGTTGGGGGGCCAATTGTGTAAAAACCTATAGGTGCTACTAGCAATTATCATACCGTTGGGGCAATGGATGCTGTCGCTAGACGATTGGGCGACAACACCTGTCGTCCGACTGTTGGGCGACTTTATCCCTATCGCCCAATGGTACGGCGACTGCCCACGTGACGCTCGACCGTGAGGCAACAGGGTGCAGTCGCCCAATGGTTGGATGACTGGGAGCTATTTATGTAAAAAATAAATATAGGTATATTTTTGTATTTTCAAATAAAAAGGATTATTAAAAAAATTGGTAAGCATATCCCGCAAACACCGTAACGGAATGGTGGCACCCGAATTTGGTTTCTCTATTCATCACCTCACCTGGGTTAGGGTGCGTCCGAGAGTGTTTATGGCTTTTTGACTTTTGTTATAGTAAATTTTTTAAAAAATGATGTGTTTTTTATGGCAAAATCTAAAAATAAATTATAGTATATATTATACTGACTTTATCTATATTGATCAAAATTATATACGAATATCTATCTATGATCTCTCTTACAAGCAGTGAGATATCATAAGTCATAAGCACAAAAAAAATATAAGGCACGGATAATAAATGGGCCACGTCGTGCTGGCTCACGACCTGAGGATCGGGCTCAGGCGCAGCCCGTGACCGTGCCGTGCCGGCACAGGCACAATTAGGGCTAAATGGGTCGTGCCGACACGGTTGGCCTGTTTAGCCCAAAAAATTCAAAAAATTACTCAAAATTGTAGAAAATGAAGAAAAAATTGTAGAAAATTATAAAAACTTATGGAAAAATTATACAAAATTGTAGACATTGTTAATCATCAAGATAATTATTATTAATGATATAATAAGTTTTTATTAACTTGTTAAATTATATTACATGTCTGCCTCATTAAAAATTTTACCAAGTAAAAAATCAACTTGAGAAAACCTTGGTAAAGAAAAAAGAGTATAGCCTGTAAAACTCAGTAGTGATTACATTTGAAGAAAAAATATTAAAAATCCTATCCATTGATATCTAAGTACAATTTGTCAAAAGATTCTTCTAAGTCTGTATTCTATGTAGTATGTTGGAGTCTTGATTGACTTGTTCCGGTGTTTGATGATCGGAAGGATTTCAATCATCTCGCTTGATAGACTTGTTTGTCGCTTCCTCGATTATTCTTCCGTATAGATCAAGGCTAACTCCAAGGAGACCGTAGAGACAGAATAGTCAACACATCTCTTGCTAATATGGATAGCATCGATATGTTACTTTCTAGGTTTGCCACCATGAGAGGATGTTCAACTTTACTAAAGCCGACGCTATCCTTTGTTGAGATAGCTTGATAGGTCCATAGTGCTTTGCCACCTTACTCCTCTTGACTGATGTGTATCTGCATGAGAACCTCGAGAGGAAGAATAAAAAATCTTGCCCCATTGCATAGTCCCCACAGGAGTGCTAGGGGTTACCTAGGGTCTTTTCAAATGCACTGACCCAAACTTATTTTCGTATTTCTCGGATACCTCATGTAATTTATCCTTAACTACTCTATAGTATATACAATAATTTAAACCGTAGCATCACTTAAAAGTTGTAATACATTTATAAATCTCTAGTTGTGGTTTGCCTAGATACAACACTAAATCGAAGGTTATGAGTAGTCCTAATATATTTTTGAAAAGCATCAGACTCACAAAAAATTAAAGGTAAATCTTGAGAAGCAATTAATCTACAAAGGATTTATGGATACCTCCGGTTGTACTTTCAAGTACGTACTGAGCCATCGAGGTTATATTGCAGCTACGTTTGGTGCATTTGTATTCCTTGCCTTCTTTTGCAGCTACCAGCATGCCATTGCAGATGAGCCATCCCACCTAAAGATTTTACAGTCAATTCATTACCACAAATTTTACAAACAACATATCTCACTGGATTCCCATCATTGTCGGTCCTGAACTTCTTGTCAAAATCATTTTCAGACTCCTAATGTAGCAGCTCTTGATCTTTTTGAACCCGTGCTATGGGTTGTGGATGCACTCATTGAGTCAGCAGAAGATGGATTGATTAGACCCTACGCCATCGGGCCGACCGCTTCTTCTGGCTTTACAGTTTGTTGTGGATGTAGACCTTCCGCAGATGGATATCCTTCTTGAAAGGATTGCACATCCTTCGCCGTAAGGTCGAATTCGGAGAGTTGAAAATCATAATTCTCCATTAAATTAACTGCAAATTGAAATAGTAAAGTACAATTAATTTACTATTCACTTAGAAAATAATATAAAAATTAAAATAAGACAACACTATTACCTCTTCTGCAACTCTCCGAAAATTATTTGATATTTTTGAATTTTCTGAATTTCACACGAATTTCTCACTAATTTTGCCAAATTTGTACAAACAGATCGAATTTTTCACAGCTAAACAGAGAGATAAGAGTGAGGTTTGAGGTGTGGAGAATGGCGATCGGATGCCCCCTATTTATAGAAAAATTTTCACATTTTTTTAATTTTTTTGCAATTTTTCTGAAATTGTTTTACACAATGGTAAAAAAAACAGTAAAAAACGGCTATTTTTAGGGCGTGCAC
This sequence comes from Melocanna baccifera, assembly GCA_036346265.1. Taxonomy (NCBI): domain Eukaryota; kingdom Viridiplantae; phylum Streptophyta; class Magnoliopsida; order Poales; family Poaceae; genus Melocanna; species Melocanna baccifera. The sequence continues at coordinate 12,043 of JAYEVJ010000046.1, forward strand.
GGCTCGCCCTGGTTCATTTATGCCCGTTGCCGTCTTCTTATCGTATCATGCTAATACGATCCCTGATCTAAATGAGCCATGCCATGCCAGCTATTCAGTCCAGACACAACACGGTCTATTGGATCATACCGGCACAGTCTATTATCTAAATGGTTGGTATTGTGTTTACAGTTGACAGACCTCGGATCAACGCGCCCGCTACGACATGGCCCAGCTATAGCAAGAAGAATATGTTGGGAAACTAGGACTCTTGATTTAAAAGTCCTTATCCCTAGTGGGTACCTCACCACAACCTATAAATAGAGAGCTATATGGCTAAATTTGTACCCAATGAATTGAAGCAATAAAGAAAGATCAGGAGTTCTCTCTATCTCTCTCTGTGTTCAATTTATTCTTCTGTGATTCTAGGATTGATTCATTCTTGTTCTAAGCAGAGAAATCGCTCGGACTGGTCGCCAGCGGGGGCTTCTCAACACGTTATCAGCACGACTACGCTCCGGTGAACGAAGGTAATCATCGAAGCACAGATTGATTTCTAGTTCGCTTTGAATTTGCAATTTTCTTCGCGTTCTAGATTGATTGTCTACGGTGCAAATTCGCCCTAATTTTTCGCGAGCAGACCTGAAGTCGCCGGCACAATATCGATCGGTAAATTGCATGCAAGGGTGGATGTCGATTGCACTGTAGACTGATCTATCGTAAGCAAACTTGAAGTTACCGATGAATTCGTCGATCAGTAGATCACATACATAAAATTGCGTTGCAGATTGAAAAAAAAATTGCACGAACGGTCCTACATGGCCGCCGCAGGCAACATCGCCGGCATGCAGCCGGCCGCCGACCAACCACCACCTCCTACATGAAAATAAATCAATCTAAAACAAGGGTAAAGAATCCTATCGAGGAAACGAAGCTCTGATACCAAGATGATACGGGGTCGTCCGATCTTCTCGACGTAGGATTAGATACTCACGTGCCCTCTCTCGAATCGTAGCGATCCTCCGTTGCCAATGCAAGAACGAACGCTCTTTGATTCGCAAGAACACACGCGCCGGACTTCACGACCACCAAGCGAAGCCCTATCGCGCTCCCAATTCCCAGCGGAAAGGTTGAACGATCTCAAATTGCAAGAACTCGCAAAATTTCTTTTGAATTGGAGTGGCTAACAAAAATCAAGGTTTGTGTACAAAGTTCTCACAATTTCCTCACGTCACGTATGCTCACTCCCATAATCCAGTTTCCGACACGTAGTGTTTTTCTCAAAGCAAAAATATTCACCTCCTCTCGTCGTGCATGCATCATTATATATATGGCGGCGTGCGATCGTGTTCTCCACGCTCGGCTTGGTGGGCTTCAAGTCATCCGCCCAATCCGAAATCAACTCCAAATCAAGCCATGCCGACATGACTCTTAATTAATCTTCATGCATGCCGTGTAAAACCGTTCTCCTCGTACCTAAGTATGCACAAAATACTAAAATTAGGTAGTAGTAAATTCTCATCAAAATTATGCTCTTTAAAGAACAAGTTCACCTGCTTATTTAAAACTTTGGCCGTCGCTCTAGTTATTGGACCTTTTGGTGCTTCATGAATACTCGAGAATGTAGAGGGTCTTATTTAAAACTTTGGCCGTCGCTCTAGTTATTTGACCTTTTGGTGCTTCATGAATACTCAAGAATGTAGAAGGGTAGACGAGATGTCCTCATCATCGCCGGACTACGAAGATGCAGCTCCCGAATGAGCAATGACCGCCATCCACGACCACGCCCGCGGGCCCGTGCATCGACGCGTAGCCTCTCGCACAAGACACGACGCCGTGTCAAGGAGCCGTTGCGGCCTTGGTCGTCATGCGCACACTCGCGCTTGCTGTGCCGCATCCGCCGCCGCCGCACTGCCACCGCGCGGCACCGCTTACACCGCATGCGCCCGACGCCGGCCGCCCATGCGCGTTGACATCGCCACCGGCCGACCACGCTTCGCTCGCTTCGCGACGGCGGCTTCGCGTCGGCCGCTCCCACCGCCGCCGCCGCCGCTCTCGGCCACGACCGGCCACTCCTCACGCCGCCACGGCCTGCTCCGCCACCGACCATGCCTCCCGCCAAGACCCGCCCTCGCCGACCGCTGCGTTTGTGAGCCATCGCCACCATATGTGCACAAGGGTAGGGAAACCCTACCCCGCCTCCCCGGCCGAGCAAAGGGCGTGTGGGCTGGGTGGAAGGGAAAAGAAAATGGGCCGGCCGGTGGAAAGAGAAAAAAATGGGGTGGGCCGACGGGAAAAGGGGGAGACTAGAAAATTTACAGAAAAACCCTCGGACAATCTGAAAATTACGCATATTTTCTCTGAATTGAAAATTTTGCGTAGAAACCCCCAGAAATTGCTGAAAATTCATATTCCAGCCCAAAAGGGCCTCGGAAATCCGATTTTTGAATTATTTTCAGCATTTGAAGTTTTTTTATGCCATTAATGTTTTATGCTTTTTCTGTATTTATTTACTGTTTTTGGTTAATTGTAATTGTTTAAATTGCTTTTAATCATTGAAATTAGCAGTAAAATTATGAAAAATGCATAGAAAATTATGAAACATTATGAGAACCCTCTGTACCATTTATTTACCCGTAGTAAATAATTTCATACATGTTTACAAATAAAGCAGTAAACTTATTCTTGCCATACACATGTAGATGACTGGCATCACAAACCGGGAGTTCGAGGATTGCCCAGCATGGCAAGAACTATCTGACATGGGCATCTGATGTCGAGATAATACTTGGAGTCAGGAAGCTCCGCGCGGCTATCGGGATTGGCGGACAGCATGACGCTAAACCCACACTTGAGGAGAATGATCAGGCACTTCATTTTCTCAGGCACCATCTCTGCATTACTTTCAAGAATGAGTATATGGTGGAGAAAAGTGCGTTGGCACTCTAGACCGCACTCAAGAAGCGTTTTAAGAGGTTAATGTACACCATTCTTCCTCAGGCAGAGCAGGAGTGGATTGGACTAAGGTTTGTCGATTACAAGACAGTTGGGGAGTGCACTTCTGCCTTGCACAAGATTTGTACCAATCTTCAACTCTGTGGCAAGCAGATCGTAGATGAGCAGAAGATCGAGAAGACTCTGTTCACCTTTTCACCCCAATGCTGTTCAATCCGCCCGCAATTATCGTCAAGATGGCTACAAGGAGTACGCCGAATTGATTGATATGATGCAGGTTACGGAGACTCAAGACGAACTTCTCTGCAAGAATTACATCGCTCAGCCACTAGGGAGCTCCGCTGGCCGCGAGTCCAACGCTGGGAGCTACAAGGTGCGAAAGCCCTTGATGAAAAGAAGGGGGAAGAAGGGCAAGGCCGTTACCAAGAAAAGCAAGTCAGATGCTACAAGAAACAAAAAGGCTAAGAAGAGTGGCAAAATGCGTAACCTGAAGCTCATTTTGCAGCGGTTGAGGGGGAGCATCATGAGCCGCTGGCTGATTTGATGGAGGTTGAGTCCATTCCGGCAGCAGCACCCCCTTACAACCTAGAGGCAATCACCTCCACGATTTCTCTCGAAGAGAACATCACTTCTGAAAAGATAGCCGAAGAAGTCAATGATTTTCTAGTTGATTCCGTCTGATGCACAGAATGCGTGAGATGTTAATTGTCATTTATTTTGTGTTAAAAGGACAAGTTAGAACTTGCATGGATGGTACTCTAGTTTTGTTTTCTCGTGATGGTTGGATGATTTTGGAATAACTCATTCATTTATTCAATTTATGATGGCATGATATGTTCTGATATTTGTGTATTTTATTTATGTACTATGTGTATTCTAATACATATTAATAAAATACCTTATATTAGAACACGTGTAGCGCCCTATGGAGGAAGTATGCCTTGCCGACAGTGGCACAACAAATACCATCCTAAGAGAGACTAAGTATTTTCAGTCGATTCGTAAGAGCACTGGCAGCATTACGACAATTGCCGAAAGTGATGCATGCATAATTGGTTCTGGAAGAGGCACAATTATACTTCCAATGGGTACAACTTTGGTTATTGAAGAAGCCTTAATGTACCCAGAATCGACTAGAACTATCCTAAGTTTCAAAGATATTCGCGCAAATGGTTTCCACAATGAGACTGAAGAAGAGTACGATAAGAAATACCTGCTCATCACGAAGCGCGAAGAGAATGGCAAAAGGGTATTAGAAAAACTTTCTTCACTAGAAACTAGGCTATATTATACCAATATTAAGGCATCTGTAGCGTACACTGTCCTGAAGACAGTATTTAGAAATTCTGAACTATTCTGTCTATGGCATGACAGATTAGGCCACTTAGGTCTTAGAATGCTAAGAAATATAATTAACAATTCTCACGGGCATAATATTAATGTGAAGAATTTTTCGAATCATGAAGATTTTGTGTGCCCTGCATGTGCCACCGGGAAATTAATTACTAAACCCTCCACTCTGAAAATGAAGAATGAAGTACTTGCATTTCTAGAACGCATCCAGGGAGACATCTGCGGTCCTATTCAGCCCATCTCAGGGCCATTTAGGTATTTCATGGTGCTCGTTGATGCTTCCTCAAAGTGGTCATATGTGGGTTTATTATTCATAAGAAACCATGCTTTCGCCAAATTGATCTCGCAGATCATTCGCATCAGAAATGTGTTCCCTGATCATCACATCAAATCCATCAAAATGGACAATGCCGGCGAATTTAATTCAAAGATATTTGATGATTATTGCATGGCGATGGGGATTGCAGTCGAGCATTCGGTGCCGCATGTCCATACCCAGAATGGTTTGGCAGAGGCATTGATAAAAAGGATTAAATTTATTGTCTGACCCCTTTTGCAGAATTGTAATTTACCAGCTACATGTTGGGGACACGCAATCCTACATGCAGCAAATCTCATCAACTTTAGACCTTCGGTCTACAACATCCATTCACCTATTCAACTAGCGCAAGGGTCACCACCGAGAATTTCTCATCTTAGGAGGTTTGGATGCAAGGTTTATGTACATATACCCTCTCCGCAGCGAACTGCAATGGGCCCTCTCCGTAAGACTGGGATATACGTTGGTTATGAGACTGCATCCATAATTAGGTATTTGGAACCTATGTCGGGATATTTGCATACCGTCCGCTTCGCTGACTGCATTTTTGATGAGGATAATTTCCCAACATTAGGGGGAGGAAATCAACCCATTAATGAAAAATATCAGAAAATTACGTGAGAAGCCACGGGAATTCCTGCACATAACCCGCGCACTAGTGAAACTGAAAAAGAGGTCTAAAAGATCATCGACTTGCAAGCATTAGCAAATCAACTGCCTGATTACTTTAGTGATTTGAAGAGCGTGACTAAGTCGCATGTGCTGCACGCAATGCACCGAAGAGGGTTGAAATACCAAAGAAAATTGAATGTATCCTTAATCCCGTTCAGAGGCCTCAGAATAAAAGGACGAGAACTCCGGCTCTTCGAATCCCAAGTAACCGGGGAGTCCAATGAAAAAGGATAAGAAGAACTTATCACAGCCGATCACCGAAGTCCGCCAGAATGAGAAAGGGAGCCAATTGAGACCTGGCATGAGTATGACACCTTCAGAAAAGGACATATCGGATCTGAATATCCCCATCGGTATGGATGTGTGCGCACATATCGGAGCCAAAAACTAAAGGGACTTACCATCGCAATTGAAAGAAGCGATGCGCAAGGTGAATCTCTAGAAGAAGCAACTCATAAAGAAATAGCTATAAATTATGTGCACACGGGAGAGTTCCTGAACAGGACAACAGCCAATGTTGATATCTACTTCGCAAAGAAAATTGCAACAATCATTAATCTTGATCTCGAGCATGTATCGCTCGCTGAATGTAAGAAAAGATCAGATTGGGAAGATTGAAAGAAGGCAATAGTAACCGAATTGCTATCTCTGAACAAAAGAGAGGCGTTTGGGTCCGTATGTCGCACACCTCCCCATGTGCACCCGTAGGGCACAAGTGGGTATTTGTTCGAAAGAGAAATGAAAGAAACAAAGTGGTGAGATACAAAGCAAGCCTGGTAGCACAAGATTTCACTCAACATCCTGAAGTTGATTATGAAGAAACCTACTTTCCAGTCATGAGTGGAATTACCTTTAGATACTTGATCTTGATGGCAGTGAACTTGAATTTAGAAATGAAATTGATGGATGTTGTGACTGCATACCTTTATGGTAATTTGGATTCGAAGATTTATATGAAAGTCCCTGAAGGAATTCCTCTCCTGAACCAAAACAGAGTAAATAGAAATCTGTATAGTGTGAAGCTTAGAAAGTCCCTGTATGGACTGAAGCAATCTGGCAGAATGTGGTATAATCGCTTAAGCGACTTTCTCTGCAAGAAAGGCTACACGAACAATGAAGATTGTCCTTGTGTGTTTATACGGCGATCCTAGGATGGATTTTGTATAATCTTAGTGTACGTAGATGATCTGAATATTATTGGGACAGTGGAAGATATAAAAGAAGCAAACTCCTACTTGGAGTCACAATTTGAAATGAAAGACTTGGGCAAGACCAAGTTTTGCCTAAGCCTGTAGCTCGAGCATGTCCTTGAAGGAGTCTTGGTACACCAGTCGACCTACACCTAGAAGGTGCTAGACAGGTTTGGCTTTGAGAAAGCATTCCCATCAAAAGTACAGATGATCGGGAGATCTTTACAGGAAGAAAAAAATCCTTTCCGACCTAGAGAAGAGGGGGAGGAACTTTTGGGACTGGAATTCCCATACTTGAGTACAGTTGGAGCACTCATGTACTTAGCCAACTGTACTAGACCAGATATTGCATTTGCCGTGAACCTGTTGGCAAGGTACAGTGCAGAGCCCACCAAAAGTCATTGGCAGGGTATAAAAGATATTTTCCGATACCTCCAAGAGAGTAAGGACCTTGGATTGTTCTACACAAATAATCAAGATCTGAACTTGATTGGATATGCAGATGCTGGGTACTTGTCTGACCCGCATACCGCAAAGTCACAAACAGGCTATGTATTCTGTGTGGTGGAACTGCAATTTCCTGAAAATCGTCTAAGCAAAGCTTCGTAGCTACCTCGACGAACCACTCAGAAATAATAGCGCTGTATGAAGCCGCACGTGAATACGCTTGGCTACGCCAAATGGTTCACCACATCCAGCAGTCATGTGGGATGAACATTATGCAAACCCCCACAATTATCTATGAAGATAATGCCGCTTACGTTGCACAAGTACAAACGGGCTATGTGAAGAGTCATCTCACAAAGCATATCAACCCCAAGTTCTTCTATGCTCATGAATTGCAAAATATGGACGAGATTAAAGTATCAGATACTAAGTCTTGTGAAAATCTAGCAGATTTATTCACAAAGTCACTTCCCGCATCTAGCTTTGAAAGGTGCGTGCGATGGATTGGTATGATGAGACTTAGAGAAATGCAGAATTCAGGGGGAGAATTCTCTCAAGCCCGCTAGTGAATCATGATCCTAAAGATCAAGTACCCAAAGAATAAAAGTTCTGAAGACTGAATGATGTTGGGTGAATTGTACTTTTTTTCCCTTGACAAGTTTTTCCTGAACTTTCTCGACTAAGGTTTTTTATGAGGCAATTTGTGCATCGCAGCATAACATGTATTATGTACTCTTTCTTTAAAATTTTTCCTACTAAATTTTATGGAGTTTTAATGAGGCATAAGTATGTCGGGTGAGTGCCTAAGGGAGAGTATTGAGAAACAGGACTCTTAATTTAAAAGTCTTTATTCCTAGTGGACACCTTACCACCCCTATAAATAGAGAGCCATATGGCTAAATTTGTACCCAATGAATTGAAGTAATAAAGAAAGATCAGGAGTTCTCTCTATCTCTCTGTGTTCAATCTATTCTTCTGTGATTCTGTAATTAATTTATTTTTATTTTAAATAGAGAAATTGATCGGACTGGTGATTTCTCACATAATCCACTTAGTCGGTTGTGGAGCTGCCTGCCTGCGTCACTAGAGAACGAAAAAAGAGTGGTTGCAAGTGGGGATGGCCACAGCGCAACTGCTGCTGCGACGCGCCTCCTCCGCCTTCTTGGCCACCACCTCGCGCTCTCCACTCCGCCGCTCGCCCGTCAACTCCTCCCTTTTCCAGCCCCGCGCCGCCATGGCCGCCTCTCCGTTCCAGAAGGTCCAGATCCAGCGCGAGGACACGGTGAGGCGCTCCTTCCCACTCCCCGCACTCCGCTCCCGCACCACTCCCGCTCCAGCCCTGTTCTGTGATTGACTTGCCGACGAGGGGCTTCTCTAGGGTTTTTCTACTCCCCCCTTTTGCTCTTCTTTTTCTGACATCCAGGGAGGCTTCTCCGTCGTATCCGCTCGGCGCTCCCCATTCGAATTTGTCTCTCGCATCTCGCGACGATTGCTTGGATTTTTAGCCCCCTTTTAGAAGAAGGCTTTTAGTTTTTCTCTGAGAAAAAAGTTGTATTTCGTGCGGTTGATGCGAGGAGGCTGAAATTATTCATCATTTCGGAAAAAGAAACTGAGAGCATGTCTCGTTGAGATAATCATACTATGTACTACTCCTTGCATAGTTGTGGTTTCTCAAGTCCAGCAAGATGATTCTGAAACGTAATAATCCGCTTATTTTGGTTTTATTTCTACTTTTCCATATCCTTCTCCCCTTTGCCTTTTCCTTTAGGGCTTTGCCCCCTTTTCCCTTGTTGTTTTGCTTTACCTTTTATTTTGTTTTTTACTTTTTCCCGAATTTATAGGATACTATTCACAAAACATTACTAAGGGGTCAAGGGATATTGGCTTTGTTGGCCGCCGTTTATGCTGTAATATGTTTATGTCGTTACGTAGAATTATAGAGTTCAGTTTATTCCATCCAATTATTTCTTCTTCTTTTGCTTATTGTTCGTGCAACTACTGGATAGATTTAATTAACTGAAAGTACGCAGCAGAGATATCTGATATCTATTCGTGACACTTTTACAATATCGCTAAGTTCACCTTTACTATTACAAAAACTCGATCTTTTTTGCGTCTTCTGTTAGTTTTATTTTATTGTGCTGTAAAAATATGCAATATCTTATCTTAAATTAGATACCCAGATATATGTCAGCAAAAGGCCCTCATAACATGTAGCACTGAGAATATGAATTGACCCACTACACAACTAGAAAAATTTCTCGGTACAATGCTCTGGGAAATTTCATCAAAGCTAAATTCTGTTGGCTCAAGAAGCTAAGAGGAAAACTTCTGTGGAAAAAGGATGAAAATGTAAATGTTGAAATAATGGCCCTCATATTATAAAGGTGGAATAGTGTAACAAGCTCAATTTTTATTTGGAGGCATGTGCTAGCATACTTGCAGTTTGGTACCTAGGTATCTTGTTACAAGAAAGCTTCCACAGTAAAAAAATGATGCTAGGTAATAATGCTTTCACTTTCTTGAACTACATGGACAGCAATCAGTTTGTAGACAAGTTGAATATGATAGTGTAATCTTCACTGGCTTTTTGCTAACCTTGTAACACAACAACCATGAGAAGTATCTTTTAGATGGAAGTGTAACGATGGCTCAATTCACTTGTCCTGGCAGATGCGATTACCTTTTGCCCTGTCTGTTACTCATAAACAAATGTATTGTTGTTTATCTGCAGACTTTTGATGCCTACGTTATTGGCAAAGAAAATGCTCCTGGAATTGTGGTTTTGCAAGAGTGGTGGGGGGTTGACTATGAGATCAAGAATCATGCCACCCACATTTCCCAAATTGGTGGAGGATACAGAGCACTTATTCCAGAGTATGATCATAGCTTGTGGTGTTTTCTGTTTCATCATTTGTTCAAAGTACATTTATATGAAATGAATGTTTCATAAGATGCCAGAGCAAATGTTTCATAAGATGCCAGTACTTGCTCATAATGTTGTTGCTCAGTCAAGCACTTTGTTTCTTGACATGATCATATATTCTTTTTTCAGTTTGTACCGTGGGAAAGTTGCTCTGGATGTAGCTGAGGCACAGCATCTTATGGGCGGTCTAGACTGGCAGCATGCAGTCAAGGATATTCAGGCTTCAGTTAATTGGCTCAAGGCAAATGGATCACCCAAGGTAGGGGTTACTTATCTTTGTTCTTGTTTTATAATTTTCTCTGTGTTTGCTTTATTCAAATTATATTACAATTTATTTTTAGTAATTGGCAAACCATTTTGATTAACTACCACTATGTGGTAGACAGACAGATGTTTTTGCTGTATGTTATCTGACATTACTGAAATGCTATATCCATTAGCCAGTACCAGGGTCCTTTTCTTAAGAACCCACATGTCTAGTGGTGTCAATGATGGTAATGAACTACAATATGTTGGATGAATAACAATAGATCACTAAAATCTGCTGTGTAAGAATAATTTTTTTGTTCACAAAAAAATGAGGCATTACATGTCATGAATCTTAGTTCATAATGGGATAAACGTCCATCGGAAAGAGGTCAGACGACGCCGACTTGAGGTAGAATGGCGCTAGACGAAAGAGGGCACTGATTAGGGGAGGAATAGATCTAGAGTAGCCGGTCTAGTGGAGAGACCGAAGCTAGAAATCAAGAATTTGGGAATACTTTTTCATTATTCATTGCTTGATTCATAATAGATATATGCTATCTCTTTTATAGGGACGACCCGACTTGATGCGTAAAAAATAATCTATAAGGAAATTTATCTCTAACAATCTAATTTAATAATAACTTGCCTAACTAATAGATAATCCCAAGTACCTAATAGATAGATTTCTAAATAACAAACCATACCTAATACGTGCCCTCGGATGAACATTACAATTAGGGTTAGTTTCCTAAATTAGTAAATTGCACCTGTTAATTATTTATCTAACACCTCATCTGCTGAAAAGAATCAAATCCTCTGTAGTCTCAAGTTTAAATGGTCATTTTCTTGAAAAAAGCACCAAAGGGCCCATTAATCAGTGAGAGAACCTTCGGGGTCTTATTTCTTGTTAGAAAATGTATTTGCGTCATTGTGTGATCTGTTCTAACATGTCAAAGCCAGTGGAGGTAGTAATAAGATTAGAAGTTTTGTACATTAGTTGCAAGTACATTGTTGACATCAAACAGCTAAATTCTGGTACTTGCAATAGTCAAACACTCAACTGTTACAAAAGCTGAATGCCTATCTATGGTGTGGATTATTAATCCCTTCCTTTTACCTTGCTTTCTATTTTGTGCTGATTTAATACCTTAGGAAGAATTGTCTGTCTAGTTGATTTCTTATCCTGCAGAAGTCCAGCATTATCGCCTGACTGCATGGTTTAGTATACATGGAAATACACACTTCATGATAAGTCACAAACCAAATGTGTAAGAACTAAGAAAACAACTTTGCGGCATATTCATTCCAATGGTGTTTTCATTTTGTCAATTGTCAGCCATACAAGAACCATTACAATATTTTAGAGAATGGAACCATATGAGAATATTCCTATCAATTTTGACCAACTCCATGGTCATTAGTACTTCAGAGGTTTATCCAGTAATTATGGAGAAAGCCTGAACAAGTTTCTGAGGTTTACGAAAGCTTCTTCTACTCTAGCCATTTGATCTCCATGAACTGCTAGTCTGCTACTCCACAAGCTTGATGGGAAAAAACCTGATCTGAATTGTTATAAGGTGTGACCATTTGTTATGGCAAATTGGCAATTCCATCTTGCAATGGTACAGGATGAGTTCCCTAGTTGGCTGGTTTTCCATCCAAAGGTGCATTAGGTTTTTGGCAGTTGTAAAGTGTGTTACTGACAAGTCACTCGTTTACTTATCCAGGACTAGAAAGAGACTCAGTCTGTTATATATTATTTGCTATTTAAGCCTTCATTAGATGGGGACCATGGTGTCAATTAATTTATGTCTTCTGGATGTTGTGAAGAAGATAGGTAAAAGTTTGCAGTGCTATTAAGTACTCTATTACAATAATAAACAGAATAAAAACATTAGCGGTAAACTTGTTCAAAGAAATTGAGCAACTTCTTTTTTCCTGAGATTTTCATGTGGTCCTGAAAATTATGAGAAGCCATAAGATCTTGTCCATTTGGACACATGGAAAACAAACAATTTTTCACATTTAATATGTTCAATAACTAACATTTATGCTGTAATATAAATTGACTACGGTCATTATACTATGATCACCCAAACCACTCCCAGATCGTCCCTACTTAATGTGTCATCCAAACTGCCGAACCGTGGTAAGGAAATAAAATAAAGGTCACTGACTAGTGACTACATTGAATTTTAATGGAGAAAACAGAATAAACACATTAGATGTAAACTTGTCTGAGAAATTAGACTTTAGTTTGTGTTGCACTTGAAAATTTCAGTTAATAGAACTTTCTGACCCTGAGACTAGTATATATTACATAGATTAGCTGGCCAGTATAGTATGAAGAATCAACTATCCAACTCGCCAGTAGATTGGCTTTGATAGATTTGTTCTTTGATATGTATAATGATGTTAAGAAAACAAGGAAAGGTAACTAATGGCTTTTACCCAATAGAGAAGTCCAAATAAGAAATTGATTACTCAACTAATCTGTTATCTGTCCAATAAAGCAAACTTCTGTACTGTGACATAGTCCATAGTTATAAGAGGAGGAGACAATCTACTTAAGCTCTAATTATGTTAGTTTGCTGACCGAACTCTGCTGGTAGCTTTACTAGGTATAACCATGGAAGTATAGCCTATGCAGCACATATATCCCGTAGTTATGGACAATCCATAGCAACATATGTATTGTGTATGTTCTGTCGAAAACAATGCAGGTTGTAATTACTTGCTCTACGATAACTTATTTTGCCATCTATTCTGTACTTAGGTTGGCGTTACTGGTTATTGCATGGGAGGTGGTTTAGCAATTGCAAGTGGAGTTTTAGTCCCAGAGGTTGATGCTGTTGTTGCTTTCTACGGGACACCATCTTCTGAGCTTGCTGATCCTTCCAAGGCTAAGGCTCCCATCCAGGCTCATTTTGGGGAGCTTGACAGTTTTGTCGGATTTTCGGATGTCACTGTAAGACCTTCTATCATAAGTCATTAATCTCTGATGTTATGACGTGATCATCTATGTTTTCCCTTTCTACTTCTCTTCATTGCTTGCTTTTCATACTGCTGCTTAGTTTGTGTTACGGATATTTGCTTAAACGTATACTTCGTATCATTGAATAGCTAGTTTTTGAGCAAGGGCTTAGTGATATAAATATGCATGATTCCGTATGATATCTACATGTTTGGCTTTAATCCGACATGTTTTCAGATGAATGCTCAAAGCCACAAATGAATAAATATCCCAGAACAGGATCTTCTACATATATTGATTGATCTGAAATTGTAACACTGTTGTTTTGTGATGTTCCAGGCAGCCAATGCCTTGGAGGAAAAGCTCAAGTCTTCTGGAGTACCATATGAAGTCCACATATACCCTGGATGCTCGCATGCCTTCATGAACACATCACCTGAGGCCCTCAAAAGGAGGAAGGATATGGGTTCGACTGATGAGAACCAGGGAGCCATTGACCTGGCCTGGTCTCGCTTCTCGACATGGATGGGTCGTTTCCTGGGATCTGCATGAGCCATTCCCCTGTTATGTATATCTGGATTTCGGAGTCAGGCCATAAGAATAAAATGTTAGGTCCAGGATGCAGTCAGTATCCAAACGTGTGCTTGTGTTACAATACGTGAACTTGCCATGGTTTTGGTTTACTGATGAACTGTGGTGTGTCTTTCCCAAGTGTTTTGTGGTTGCAGGCTGCGTTGGTTCGAAATTCTGAACGTCTTTTGGGAACTCTGTTACAGGGAAAAGGAAACCCTTACAAACACTTGAGATAAATTTAGGTTCTAACAAGCTGCAGCTCCTTACTTGTTGGGTAAATGCACTGTTGAGAATCAATCCATGTTCTATTCATAGTTACATTGCAAGCTGCAACTAGTACCATGGTTGTTTAGGGGTCGGTATATCGGCGATATGTCGTTAGTATATCGGCGTGGCGGATTAAAGCGCACTGCGGTGTATGGCGTCCGCCATAGAGGCGATATGGTGTTGTGGCAGCGTTATGGTGGAAAGGCGTCGGTGGCGGATGCTGGGGTGGGGGTTAAAGTCACTCGAGTCAAGGCTCTTGTCCAGACGTATACCTCAGTAGCTCACGGGTCGGGGTTTTAGGAGAAGTTTTCACCGTTGTTAGAAAAAAGCGAGGAGTTGTCGCTGTCGCTAGATCTGTCGTCGTCGCTGCTGGATCTATGGTCTTCGCTACCGGACCAGTCTTCTCTGTTAGATTAGGCCTCCTCTGCTTCACCGGTCGTCTCTCCGCCACCTCCAATTCGCGCCTCCTCTGTCACCAAAAGACTAGTCCGCTGCCGCCTCCTCCAGCCCGCTTCTCCTCCAGTCCGCCGCCGCCTCCTCCAGTCTGCACCTCCTTTGTCGCCGCGACTCCAATCCAGCGGCAGTGAGTCAATGAGTTACTAGTACTACTGCTGCCTATACATACTCATGCTACTAGTTACTGCTAGTTTGCCCTCCGTTTTGTGTTGCTGCTACTAGTATTGCTGCTGTCTGCTGCTCATATACTGTACTACTGTCTACTGCTATATATACTAATACTCGTTTGCAACTAGTTACTACTGGTCTACTACTATATATACTAATGCTACTAGTTACTCCACTCAGTCATATGCTAATGTTAGTTTGTAATATGCAGAAGTATGACATATCACAAATGGTAACTGAAAGCACAGGGGCTCTAACGCCACCTCATATGATCTAATGATTGATCCTAAACGGAGGGCAAAGTCAAATGATCCAGAATAGAAGTATGGGTTTTGGCCAACAATTGGCAACCGAGATTCGGTGCAATATTCGCTTTGTGGCAAAAAGATAGATGGAGAAATAACGAGGCTCAAAGAGCATCTTATGGGTGAATTCTTAGTTACTTATTTCATATTGACCTATATATTTTCATGTAGCTTACGGGTTACGAGAAGATATAGCATATTATCAAGTATCAACAAGATATGTTATTCGATCCTTATTTACTCAATTAAATGTAATATCAAATATGCGTTACTGTAATGTATTGTAACAACCTATATATTGCATCTTACAAGTTATAACGGAATAGGTATGGAAGAAGATACATTGGTAGATGATGGTACTACATGAGCTCAACAATAGACAAAATCAAAATATGCATATTCTACTATATTATTGATTTAATTTGCTATCAAACTAAGTTAAGATGTGTGTATGACATCGCCTCGCCATACGTTATATGACATCGCCACATCACGCACAATAAACAATATTATTGTGTTAAGGTGGTGAGCCGCCGTGTTTTGCCATACCGTCTTAATAACGATGACTAGTACACGTATGTAGGATATGTTATTTACGGATTTTTCTTTTCTAGAATTTAATTTTATCCTTTTTCTGCAGTGATGCAGTGGATATAGTGTCGCACATGGCCAACCGAATATGGTCGATCCATGCGTCGCTAGGCGCTGCCGCGGAGTACTTGTTAAGCTTAATCAAAACACGATTGCGGCGTGTTGTTAGTATTAAGCGTCGATCGCATGCAGCTAGTAGGGTGCGTGCGTGCTGAATTAAAAGCTAGATAAGATCACATCAGGCACATGCTGCTGCTGCTGCTACTGTCTTTTGAGCATTGGTAAGTGTACTACTTTGTCTTGTGAGCTTTGGTAAGTGTTAATGAGTGATTAGTTAATTTGCATGCGTTGCTCATCTTAATTACCGATAGGCTCAGTTTACTGTTGTTGAAGTGGTTAGTTTTAAAGCTGCTTTGAAAAATACTATTTTGTCAGTGAATAATGAGAATCAATTGATTTTTTTGGTACTATTTTGTCTGGTTTATAGTTAGTTAATGATATTCATCTTCAGATAATCAGAGTGAGTAATGTGTTGCATTACTGCATATTTTTTGTGCTATATTGTGGCCATCGATTTCTCGGAGCATGATCAATCTAGTAACATTTGTTCATTGATCTGTAGCCGTAACATATCAGTAGCGAATCAACGCTGGGATTCGACTCTCTGCCTATGCGTTTGAACGTATCATCACTTCACTGCCGAATCCTGGGCAAACATTGCTCGTACTGATAGATCCATGTACGTATTGTTAAGGATAGAATAGATTAGAGTTTTTATTTGTTTCCTAATATGCTGTTTCCTATTATGCTGTGTTGTATTCCTTTTGTACATCCCCTTGTACCTCTATATATATTGCCCCTTGGGCCTCATGAATAGATGCACACAATATTCATAACATGGTATCAGAGCGTACCTAGGGTTTCCCGTCGCTTCGCTTGCCTCCGTCGCCGTCATCCCGCCGACGACTCCGCGTGCGCCTCCGCGTGCGCTCCCCGCCGCCCGAGGCCGTCGCGCCCCGCTCCGGCTCCCTCGTCGTCTTCCCCGACGACTCCCTCGGCCACCCCGTCGTCGCCGTCGCGCGCCGCGCTGCCGCCGCCGCTTCCGCGCGCTGCTGCCGGCGCCGCTGTCGCGCCTCCAGACGCTGCCGCTTCTCGCGCTGTCGGCCCTTCCTCGCACCGCCTCACGCGCGCCGCCGCCCCACGCACCGCCGGCCGCCCCGCGCCGCCCTTCCGCGCTGCCGCTTCCACGGCCGCTGCCCCACGCACCGCCAGCGCCCGCGCCGCCGCGCCGCCGCCGCCAGCCTCTCGCGCCGCCGCCGCCGCGCCGCGCGCCGCCGCTAACGGCGCGCCGCCGCGTGTGTGCGTGTATTGCTAGCGGCGGAGGCCCGTTAATAGTTAGGTTTTTCGGTTCCAAAAACGTCGATCTAACCGCCGCGCCGCTCAGCGCCGCCGTTAGACCGTTGTATTGGTCGCCGCGCGCTCGCGCCGCCTACCAATGGGCACCGCTTTCCTCTCTCATTGCCGGTGATCTTTGATGGTGTTAATTACACCGACTTCGTGTCTCACATGCGCATTCACATGCGTGGTCACGTCTCGGGCGTCCTCTCCGTGATGTCACCGTCCGCTTTGCCCTATTCCTCCGACGGAGCCCACGCTGTTGCATTGCCCCGATACCGATAAGGCGCGCACGAGGCTGCTCGATTGCGATGATGAAGCGCCCGCCTACCAGAGGCTCGATTTCTACAAGGATCGTCTGACCACCTACACTCAGTGGTGCGATGACGACGCTCGAGCTGCTGCTGTCTTCATCGCCGATATCGGCCTCGATTCTCTTCGAGGTTGTGGGACTTCCTTCGCTTTCGGATGTGGACTCATCTTCGCGGCGCTACGAGCCCTCGGTGATGCCACTGCACTGTCCGTGGTTCGCCAAGAGCACTCTCTTGCAGGTGATGCTCCGTTGATGCCTTTACGCCGAGCTCGCACATGCGGCGTCGCTTGACTCTCTCCGCATCGGCTGGCCGCGTTCTCGTCCGTCTTTGCACGGATATACGTGCGACTTGGAGTTTCGGGTCTACGAGTTCCTTACGCCGCCGCCCCGAAGTTCGAGCAAAGACGTGCTCAGCTTCTTGCACGCCACCCTCGTGTCACTCTCCTGGAGGCTCTCACCGAGATACGCGCAGAGGAGACTCGCCTGAGTGGTGCTGGTCTGATGCCACTCCCCTCTGTGCTCGCCGCTCGTCTACCTGCTACACTGCCTTCTTCAGCGGCTGCCACAGGTGGTGGTGGCCGCCCTACGTCTGGAGGTGGCCGTCCTCACTGTTCCTCTCGCGACAAGGCCGCCACATTGAGTCCCAGTGCTATAAGAAGAAGCGCATCCGCCACGCCGTTCTTCTCCGGCACTAGTGCTTTTACGCCGCGTCGCATCGACTTCTTTCGGTTTCTCACCGAGCAAGAGATAGCCAGACTTCGACGCCTACTTGCCGCCGTGCTCTCCTCGACAGATCTCGCAGTTTCGCATCGACTCTTCGATAATCGAGAAACCACCCCCAACACAGTCAGGTACCTCCCCGTGGATTCTTGATTCTGGAGCATCTTTTCACATGACTCCTGATTCTTCCACTCTGTCTTTTATTACACCTCTTGATTCTCCTGTCAGTGTTCTTACTGCTGATGGTACATCTCTTTCGTCTCTCGTCGAGGATCTCTTAGCAACTCATCCTTTCATGTTCCTTACATTTGCTCATATTCCTCGCCTCACTATGCGACTTCTTTCTCACGGGATGACATCGACCTTGGTTATCGTGCCATTCTCGACTCGACTCTTGTTGTGTTCGGGACCGCCACACGGAGCTCGTTGGTTACGGCCCTCGGCGCCGTGACTCACGAGCGTCTCGGGAGCTTGACCGGCTTCACCTTCCTTCCGCTGCCACCATCGCCGCGGTCTCCGCCGCCACTTCGTCTACCGGCTCTTTTCAGCAAAGGGCATCACCGTCTTGGTCATCGTGTGGATCTCGCCTGTCATCCTTAGTTCGTCGTGGTCTTCTCGGGTCTGCTCTCGGAGACGTGTCTTTAGACCTGTCCGTGGCTGTAAGTCGGTAAACAACTTCACTTCCTTATCCTCATAGTGAGTCTGTGTCTCAGCGTCCTTTTGATCTTGTTCATTCAGATGTTTGGGGTCCGGCTCCCTTCGTTTCGAAAGGGGGTCATCGATATTATATCATATTTATAGATGATTTCTCTCGCCACACTTGGATATATTTCATGTCTTCTCGTAGTGAGGTCTTGTCTATCTATAAACAATTTGCCACTATGATCCACACACAGTTCTCCACTCCTATTCGTGTCTTTCGTGGCTGATTCTGCTGGCGAGTTCCCTCTCTCGTTCCTGCGCAGTTTCCTTGTTGCGCAGGGGACTCTCGCTCAGTTCTCTTGTCCTGGTGCTCATGCTCAGAATGGTGTCGCTGAGCGCAAGCATCGTCACCTCCTTGAGACGGCTCGTACTCTGATGATCGCCGCCTCTACCCCACCTCACTTTTGGGCCGAGGCTGTTTCCACTGCCACCTATCTCATCAACATCCAGCCCTCTTCTGCTCTTCAGGGTGCGATCCCTGTTGAGCGTCTCTGTGGTCTTCTTCCTGACTACTCTGCCCTTCATATGTTTGGCTGCGTTTGCTACGTTCTCCTCGCCCCTCGCGAACGCACCAAACTGACCGCTCAGTCTGTTGAGTGTGTCTTTTTGGGATACAGTGCCGAGCACAAGGGCTATCGGTGCTGGGATCCGGTTGGTCGAAGGATGCGGGTTTCTCGGGATGTGACTTTCGACGAGTCTCGTCCATTCTACCCACGTCCTGCCTCTCCTTCGACTCCCTCTGCGGAGTCTCTGTCTTTCTTGACCTTTCCAGATACACCTATATCTGTTTTGCCCTCGTCCACTTGTCCCACTGAGTCTCCACATATTCCCCCTGTGGCCTCTCCGCCGTTGTCACCGCCTGCGTCGTCTCCTCCGACTCCCCAGGCTCCTCTCACTACAGTACTCTCCTTCTCTTTACACTGTCGACCTCGTGATTGAGGCTCTTCCGGTGAGTCATCTTCTCCTGATGATCCACCTTCTTCTGATGCTCCATCGTCCCCTGATGGGTCATCTTCTCCTCGCTACGCTCTCCGTGATCGCCGGTCGATTCGGCCTCCTGCCCGCTTTGCCTTTGCTGGCGCAGCTACTCGTGAGCCTGTCTCCTACCGGATGTTTATTTCACCCCGAGTGGCAGCTTGCCATGGCCGAGAGATTGCTGCCCTCGAGCGCATCGGGTACTTGGGATCTTGTTCCTTTACCATCTCATTCTCGCCCCATCACGTGTAAGTGGGTCTATAAAATTAAGACTCGCCGATGGCTCTCTTGAGCGCTACAAGGCGCGTCTTGTTGCTCGTGGCTTCCAGCGGGAGCATGGCGTTGACTACGACGAGACTTTTGCTCCGTGGGCCCACATGACCACCGCTCGCACTCTTACGCCGGTGGCGCCTGCTCGCCACCGGTCTGCTTTCACCTTGATGTTAAGAATGCCTTTCTTAATGGTGAGTTGCGTGAGGAGGTCTACATGCATCCGCCACCTGGGTATTCTGTTCCTGAGGACATGGTCTGTCGCCTTCGTCGCTCTCTCTATGGCCTTAAGCAAGCCCCTCGTGCTTGGTTTGAGCGCTTCTCCTCCGTGGTCACCGCTGCTGGCTTTTCACTAGTGATCATGATCTCCGCGCTCTTTGTCCACACTTCGTCTCGTGGTCGGACTCTTCTTCTTCTGTATGTTGATGATATGATCATTACGGGAGATGATTCTAAGTACATTGCCTTTGTCAAGGCTCGTCTTAGTGAGCAGTTCCTTATGTCGGATCTTGGTCCTCTCAGTTATTTCCTTGGGATTGAGGTTACTTCCACTCCGGATGGTTTCTTTATGTCCCAAGAGAAATATATTCAGATCTTCTTGATCGCGCCTCTCATCGATCAACAGTCATCGTTGAGACTCCCATGGACCTCAATGTCCACCTCCGACCCTCGGATGGCGAGCCTCTTCTCGATCCGACTCGCTATCGCCACCTTGTTGGGAGTCTTGTTTATCTTGCTGTTACTCGTCCGGATATCACTTATCCCGCTCATATTCGAGTCGGTTTGTTTCAGCTCCCACTCAGTCCACTACAGCCACCTTCTTCGAAGTTCTCGCGATACCTTCGTGGGACTATCTCTCGCCGTCTCTTCTTTCCAAGTTCCGATTCATTCCTTCTTGTGCCTATTCGGATGCTACTTGGGCCAGCGATCCTCCGATCGCGGTCTCTCTCGCCATGTGTTTTTCTTGGTGGTTCTCTTATTGCCCGAAGACGAAGAAACAGATCGCAGATGTCCCGCTCGAGTGCGAGAGGCCGAGTTGCGAGCTATGGCTCTCTTGACAGAGATTACTTGGCTACGGTGGTTACTTGAGGATTTTGGTGTTTCACACTACACCGACTCCTCTCTTGTCGACAAGACAGTGCTATCGTATTGCTCGTGATCCCGTGAAGCATGAGCTCACCAAGCATATTGGTGTTGATGCTTCTTTCATGAGGTCTTGTGTGCAAGATCGGTGATTACTCTTCGATGTGCCTTCGAGCTTCAGATAGCGGATTTCTTCACGAAGGCCGGACTCGAGCACAAAGACAGCTTTTACCTCTCCAAACTCAGTGTTGTTGATCCACCATGAGTTTGAGGGGGGTGTTAAGGATAGAATAGATTAGGGCTTTTATTTGTTTCCTAATATGCTGTTTCCTATTATGCTGTGTTGTATTCCTTTTGTACATCCCCTTGTACCTCTATATATATTGCCCCTTGGGCCTCATGAATAGATGCACACAATATTCATAACACGTATCTCCATACATATACTATATGAAATGTCATCAGTAATACAGAAACACTACTGCAACCGAGAAAGTGAGAAGCCCTGGCCTGTTCTGAAATTTCTATTTGCTGCATCCATGGTGGTGCCACGTTTGGCCTCTGTGTGCGCGCGCGCTCTTGCGATGAAATTGTCATATAGCCAAAACGCATATATATGCAATTCATTTGGGGAAATGGGGGAAGAGTAGTAAAAAATTCGAACAAGGTAACCATGGACGCGGTACTCGTCAGCCAACTAGGTGTTCTCCGTCCAGGGTAGTTTAGCTTTTCTGAACTTGTCGTTTTTGCTACAGTAGTATCTGGTATCTCCATGTAACACAGGCTGACGTGCACAGTGCTCTAGTAACACATGTTTAATTTAGACCCTAGGGTCAAAATTGAGGACCCACAGTTCCTTTATACTCCATTGCTCCCTCTGTGTCAAAATATAAGTAGTTTAGGGCATTGATGATGGCTTATGGTGGGTTTTTTTTAACTGTAGCTAATGGCTTATAGCGCTAACGTGAGCGTTTGTACGAACGAACCAAATGTTAATAAGTCGATAACCCATTTTGAAAAAGTTGTCCCGATAAGTTGTTTCGAAAAGGCGACAGAGAAGATGTTATGTTTATTTGTTTGGGAGAAGTCATAAGCTATAAGCTCAAAATATGGGCTATCTCCAAGATGCCACTTTGACTAGAATTTCTATGAAAATACATTATTTCAAATAAGAATAATTATATATATGAAAGTAATTTTCGTGATGAATCTAGCGGCATCAATTTTGTAATGTCAATCTAGGTAATTCTTTACATATTAATAGTCAAACCTAAAAATATTGGACCAACATGGATTGATATGGGTTGGCTGACGATGATCACATGGTCAATGAAGATAACTCAACCGAAACAACACGATTCAAGATCATACCACATGATCACAAGGGTAGCTTGAAGAACACAATATGACTTGATAAAGGAAGTAAACTAGTGTTAAGCACAAGATTACAACCACCACAACCATATCACAACTTTCACAAAAATCCTATCCATGCAACTTCTATCGATAAGAACACGAAATGGTTGATCACGACATATCACTCTAAGCAAACTCTAAGAACTTGCAAAGACAAAGAAGAGTCATTGAAACTCTCACAAGATAATAGGATACAAAATCCTAAAGCCAACATGGCATACGCTTAATTCAAATTCATCAAAACATTCACCACACATTACATGAGAGTGCTCTCCCTTATATAGATCTTTTGTAATGGTTGCTACATTAACTGACCTGTTACAATGTCTAAGTTGGTGCTGCAGTACTAATTGCGGCTGCTACAGTACCAATTGCAGCTGGAAAAATCTAGATTGGATTTCATATGCTTAAGTTACAAGTAGCTACGATATTTTTCTGGAATTCTGTCAAATCGGTTGGAGCAACATGGAGCTGGCGGTTAAACTGGTGCCCTAGAGTTTTCCAACTCCTTCTCTTGGATATTTTGATGCGATTTAAGAGCTCTTTCTAATTGACAATTGCGATGATCATGAATATGTTACTGTTGCCATTGATGAATCACCATTTTTGGCACATCTGCAACTACAGTTTTGGACAGCAGTGGTACAGAAATTTATCATCTTTCATCATCTTCTTGAACGTGTAAACAAAACTAGAAGAAATAGGGTTTAAAGCGTTACTAATATCAAAATTATTTTCATCTTTTTTTTGGTGGATATCTGTTTAAAGTGTTACTAATATCAAAATTATTTTCATCTTGTTTTGGTGGATATCTGTTGTCAAAGTGGATACTTTCAACCTCACTTTTGGTGAAATCACACAACTCACTTGGAATACTCACATTTTGTGGAATTATGGGCTATGTACTTCCATTCTCACTTAGGTTTTGATGCATCACTATAACCTCCTTTTGGTGCTTGGCTTATTCCCGCTTCTTGATTTTTAATAAGACTTCATCTCTCCATGCAGAACACATTTCCTCACCCACAAATAAGAAATGGGTTGTTCTACCCTTCGAAGTGAAGTTGTATCCCTTGGTTTACCAGTCTTGATGTGAAGCATCGAACTCGTTGCACCTTGGATTTCCTAGCAAAAGATGACACGAGACCATACAGACTGAGATAATATCGCACAAAATCTTGCAAGAGAATTTGCCTAATAAAAATAGTACCTTAACTTGATCCGTGATATCGAGCATGCCGGTGTACCATTTTAGCACATATGGTTGAGGATGTGGAGTTGTAGGTAGCTCTAACTTCTCCACGAGTTCAATACTAGCATTATTGATTGAACTCGCGTGGTCGATGGACATGGCTGTAGGATCAATGATAACCAACTTGAGGGGGGTGAATAGGAGGTTTTAAAATTCTTGTTCTCTAATAGGCAATTTAAATAAGTATCAGCTAAACATGAATTCTAACACAAACCAAAACCTAAACAATCCAACTTTCACTAAGACACCACAAGCAATATCTCTACAAATACTCTTCTAGCTACACAAGATATTTCAATTTCAAGAGCTAGAAATGTAAATGCAGAATAATAGAGACAAAGAGAACCACAGTGGAGACACACGATGTTTTTTTCCGTAGTATCAAAGACTTGTCGGTCTTTACTAGTCCACGTTGACGTAAGCCCAAATAGATTGGACCAGCTCCATGGATTAAGCCTAATGACCTCAAGCCCACTAGGGTTACTCTTCCTCCATGTCGAACCCCGGAGCAACGACTCCTATATCCTCTGTGTAAATCACACTAGTCCAGGATCAAGCTAGTGCACACAGTGGATAACAAATATTCATATCATGCACAATGACATTTATTCATTAACTAAATATGGGCCTGGTGACTAAAGTTTACATCAATGGTTCATAAACCAAAAATAAATATAAGCAGCGGAAAAAGAACCATAAAGCAGCAGCCTATCCTGCCTACCCATAGGCGAATGACTGTAAGACGTAGCCTACTCGTCATTATTCTCACCAAAGTTGATGAAGTCCTTCTCTGAAAATAGTGAATGAAGCAACATGAGTACATAAAGTACTCCACAAGCCACACCAAGAGGTTTAACAGAATTCATGCATGCATAAGGATTGACAATAGAAGGTATAATAGGTTATTTGTGCGTAAAAGCAGAACTAAGGTAAATACAATAAATAGATTCAAAAGCTAAATTTGATACAATAGAAAGAATAATTTAACAAAATAATATCGTTAGTGCAGGTTCCGATCAAATACTAACCTATTCGCAGGTATCCCACCTGGTCTATCCTTTCCAAAAGAT
The DNA here is from genome assembly GCA_036346265.1 of Melocanna baccifera. NCBI lineage: Eukaryota > Viridiplantae > Streptophyta > Magnoliopsida > Poales > Poaceae > Melocanna > Melocanna baccifera. Next base: position 36,663 of record JAYEVJ010000046.1, read on the forward strand.
CTTATACGGATTCCATCCATCCATATGCTTTTTAATCTTCCATAGATTCCATCCATCCATAGTCTTTTTCAGAAAACATTTTAAAAACCAAAGTCTAATCCATGAAAAACTTTACTCAACTTACCCAGAACCGTGGGCACGGCTATCCAGGATAGATAATACACTCTGCAGAGGTTGTACAACTTTACCCACAAGATATAATTATCTCATATTGTTGGTCATTACACGCTTCCATATACGTGCGACTGAGAAAATCATAACAATGCCATTACAATGCTAAACCTTCAACCTGGTCACGCCGCCACTAAGGTTTCACCATAACTTGAATCCATAAGTTGGAGCCCCCTTTTGTGCCGTGTGAGACTTCTCATGGCCTACGCCACACTCACATTCAACCTATAGCAAGACCAAAGTTGGAACCTCACAAATTAGTCAGCCAGGACTGTCCCATACCAGTCTTGTGTTAGTACGATATGGCTTTACAACAGTAGCTCACAGACTGGTCCTTAACTTGACTTAAGCTCGTTCGACATACCCCTTGTGCCTGACAATTAACATTGTGTCACCGAACAACAATACATGCCAGCACGCACTACCTAACCATTAGTCTAGATCCAAACCAAGTTTTTTTTATATATTTTGCTTTGAAACATTCATATACCTTCTTGACTTACCGAAGTCAAGAATAGACTTTCGAAATTCATCGTTTTCAAGTGAAACAAATATTCCCACTTAAATCATTCTAAGCATGGCTAAGCAATTCTATAAAGTTTCTAGTCAATACTATTGCACTAACTAGGTTTTCATCTAAGGTGACAAGGCATAAGAAGGTTCAATATCAAATTTGGCTATACACAAAGGATCTGGGTATAACTAGAATTTAAATCGAATTTAAACTAGATTTGAATAAAAGTACGCATGCATAATAATTTTAAAAACAAAATAAATAATTTAAATTACTAGGAGCAACATGATCAAAGGTGTAACTTGCCTTGCTTCGAAATTCTCTGAGGTTCGCCAAAGTTATACTATCTAGATTAGTCGTAGTCTATACGTGAAAAACCAGAATAAACTAAATTCAAATAGAATCCAAATAAAGTCCAAAAATTATAAAATATATGCAGAGAGATAGAATATGACTTTAGATGAATTTAGGAATTTGAATGGTTCCAATCGGAGTTAAGATGAAGGAGAATGGCTTCTGGTAGTTTGAATTTCAAAGAAATGAATAAAAGGAATTCTTGGAATTCTTTTCTTTGTGAAGGAGAAGTGGTCGGAAGCTACACTATTTGTGTATGGTCAAAACCATGATCGAAGGCATAGTCGAAGCCATGGTCGAAACCTTGGTTGAATCAATGGTTGAAGTTGCAGAAGTCGAAGTTGAAGACAGAGACTCCAAGTATAGGTGAAGTCGAAGTCGAAGATTCGGTCGAAGGCCCGGTCGGAACTGTACCGTGGTCGAAGAATTGGATTGTGCAGAGTGGTTGAAAGAATCAGACGGCTTGGAGAGATCAGACGACTTCGAGTGGTCGAAGAGATCGGAGGGTTCAGAGAGGTCGGAGGGTCTGGAGGTTAAAATGGTCCAACAGCCATGGTCAGTTCGAAGACAGAGGTCAAAGTTGAAGGCTCCGAGATCAAAGGTCGAAGGCTGGAGTCGAAGTCTTTGAAGGTAAAAGTCAAAATCAGAGTCTTCGAAGGTCAAAGTCTCTGGGGTTGAAGGTCGAAGTCGAAGTCGAAGGCTCCGAGTAGTCGGAGTCTAAAGAGCCTCCAAACGGTCGGAGTCTAAAGAACCTCTGGACGGCGGAGTCTAAAGAGCCTCTGGACATCGGAGTCTTATGGGCCTCTAAATGTCGGAGTCTAAGAATCAGATGGCTGGAAGAGGTCGGAGGCATCGGACGGTTTGGAGAGATCGAAAGTCATCTTTTACTCGGTAGATGAAGTCGTGATCGACTTCGAGTAGTACTTGGTAGTCGGAGTCGAACGGTCGAGACGATAATGAACGATAGTGGTCGAAAGCGACAATGGTGGAAAGCGACAATGGTGGAAAGCGAAGGTACTCAAAGTTGGCTACAACTTCGACTACTGAGTACTCTTATGACTACTCCTTGCTGAAAAAGCGAAGGTACTCGGAGTCTTAAAGCAAAGAGTGACAGCGGTCGAAAGCAACTGTGGTCAGAGGCTGACATGACACGCCACGTGGCAATGTCATGGTTGCCACATGGGTTGGATGCGGACATGGCTTGCCAAGTGGGTAAGAGAAGGGAAAGACTCAGTGGAGGTTGTTAGATGAGAATCGGACGGTGATGATGATGAAGTTTGGACCATCTAAAAGTTTTAGAGGAGTTCGGATAGTCTGATTGGTCCTGGGGGACGTTCGGACCATCCAAACGGCGACGGCGGTGCGGCGCACGAAACCCGTGGGCTCGCTGGCAGTGCGGGGCACGGCGGCGGTCGACGGGGTGCGGAATATGGAGAGAAGAGCGAGGGGATTTTTATGGGCTCATGTATATTACTAGAAGTGGCTAGAGAATGGTCGGCGGTGAGGTGGAGCGGTGACATAACTTGGACGGCGGTAGTGACAGCATTCCGACAGTGAGGAGACTCAGCCAATGGCCAGTTAAGAAAATCCAAAAATTATGAAATGTATATTGAAAGATAGATTATGAATTTAGAAACTTGAATCATTGGATTCAGGGTTCGGACGAAGGAGAATGAGTGATTGGAAGATTGTCGGATGAGAAAATGCTGAAAAAGGAAAAATCAGGAATATTCCAAAGGAATATTCCATGTGAACAGTAACCAAAGAGTGGTTCTTTCACTGTTTTGGCCGTGGCGCCGGTGAGAAAAGGAATGAGAGGTGAAGCCAACTAGCAAAGTGGGTTGCTAAGGACCCAAGGCACATGTAGGAAGTGACGGCACGTGAACGGAGCACGGTGACGATGTCTACGGCGACAATGACATAGGGTGTGGAGAAAAGAATAATTTTCGGGAATGGAAAATAAAGAAGTAAGGTGAGCACGGCCTAGAACATGGTGAGGCAAAGCTAGGAAAAAATATCGGTTAAGCCGAAAATTCACTGGAGGCAACGTAATCGTCGTTTGAACGATGTCGGTATCGAAACACGAAAAACTCAGTATCTTCGCGCTTGGTGAGGCAAATCCAAAACTGTCCGGAGGGTAACTACCTGGTATGGTTTGGCATGTTTTGACGTGAATGGATTGTTGAAAGCATTCCCAGACAGACGGGGACACGAAGTGCCATTTGCGGCCATAGCTAGGCGTCGGACGCAAAAATTTAGGAAAAGTTTTTGGACAAACGGAGGGGAGCATGGCGTAGAACACGTCAAGACAAACTTAACGGCGCAGACAGCTCGGCCAACGGACTAGCAAAATGGGGTAGACAAGACTTTATGTACCCGACAGACAGACATCGACATTCTGGGCAAATGGAGAGAAGTTAACATGCGAGAGTTGCGGCGAATCGAAGAGGAGAGTGTGGGGAACATGATGGTCACCTTGGTTTTGATCGGGCATGCACGGTCGGCCGGTGGTGATGCGAGGAATGACGATGCGATATGGCCCACGGTGGTCAATGCTCCGGCGATGTTCCGGCAAAGGCGAGGTGAGCACCGCGTAGAACACAACGAGGCGAAGCCAACGGTGTGGTCAAATGCGGCGGGGCTCCACTGGACGGGGCACAAAAGGCCGAAGAACGATGCTTGAACGACAAAAGTAAAACTCCGATTGCGACCAAATGAATGGGAGTGAGGACTTGGAATTTTCGGGGTTAAGTGAGGATGAGAAGGAGCTCACGGTGCTCCCTTTTATAGGGGTTGAGGAGGTCCGAGGAGGGAGATCAAGCAACCATATCTTTGAATGGCATGAGTTAATTCTTACGAAACGGCTCATGAATGAGAGGGAAAATGGTAGGGAATGAAGAAACTTGATGGGAGGAAGAGAATGCACTTTATTTCGCTAAAAATCGTTGAGTAAATCACAAATTATGGAGGTTTGAAGAAACTTCACAAAACGTTTTAATGGCTGCCTGGTTCTCTGCACAGCATGTAACGTTTTATGGAGAAGAAGGAAGAAGAAAAGAAGGAGAGATAAAAGAGAGAGAAAAAAAGAAAGAAAAAGAAAAAGAAAAAGAAAATTTTGGAAAAATTCAAGAGTTTCATGGAGAAGGAAGAAGAAAAGAAGGAGAGAGAAAAGAGAGAAATGAAAAATAAAATTTTGGAAAAATTCAAGGAAATTTCAGAAAATCCTTAGAACCTAAAAAGATTAAATAAAATAATTTCAAAATTAATTTATGTATATTGTAATTTTTTAAAAAATATTTTTTATTTCTAGCTTTACATAATACAATAAATAACAAATAAAGCTTAAAAATCTTAGAAAAATTAATAGAAGTTTCTAAAGCTGTTTTGAACTTATAAAAATATTTCCAACTAAAATTTAGGTATTTTTCTTTATAAAATATTTTTTATTTAACAGAGAGGCTCTTTTCTTTAAAGCAGAAAATTAGGTTAGCTAAAATTTTAAAAATTTCAAGCAACTAAATAACTTTGATTTTTAGTTTAAACTAACTTATTTATTTTTTATTTTATTTTTACTTTTATTATTATTTTTTCTTAAATTTATTTTTATAAAAATAACATTTTTTAAAGTAGAAAATCAGGCAATTAAATTTTTAAAAACTTAAGAAACCAAACGTAAATATTTTATTTTAAATTAAATTAAATATTTTAAAATAAACAGCTGGACTGTTACAATCTGCTCCAGAGATGATGAGCACTACACCATTCATAATTGACGCCGTGCCCCTTCATAACCTTCTTGAAGAGATCACCGTGCAAATCTCCTCCAAGCCGTCTAGGTGCTGATAAATACGAAAAGCAACAAACCATGGTTCTTGCTTGAAGGAATTCAAGTGCCAAGGATCAACTAAATGAATGAATGCACTTGAATGTCTCTCAACTACCTTAAATATATGCAAAGAGAGTAAATGAGGTATGGAGAGTGCTACAACAGTTCAAGTATATTCATTGAGGTTTGGTTCTTGTCCTTGAGCTAGTGAGGTAGTACCATTTATCTCATGCGATACTACCATTTTCCTAGGGAGCAACAACGCCCCAAAATACATCTCTTTGAAAATAATGTACCGCCAAGTAAATTTCGAACATACCGGGGTGCGCTACTATCGCCCTTTCTTGCTATCATACCATTGGCCGGTAGTACTGCCTCACAACTGTAATCATACTATTTTTCCTGACAGTGCACAAATGATTTTAGATACATATTTCAAATTCATGCATAACATTTAAGTGATCTAAATAGCACAAAAAATAGTTTCAAACTACTAGCCATGATCTCTCTTTATAGTACAGCATCTAGCCTGAAATCTGATCTTCGAACCAATCTCCAAAGACCGATAAAACATGAAAGGATCCTAGACTACTTGTATCTTTGTCTTGAGCCATGTTGATCTTCTTGTCAACCTTAGCATGCCTTTCCAAGTCATCGATCGAAATCCGGGACTAAACCTTTCAATTAGCTCAACAAACATGTTGTCCCTTTAGCAAACATTGTCATTAATTACCAAAATATTTGTAGAGGTCTAGTTGCTTTCAACGGCACAAACCTTCCCTCTCGATTTGCAGCGAGTATGGAAAGTTCAATCCATGCCATAACTTTCTTCGTAGAGGACATTGGGACTCAATCCCATGTTGTGTAATAATTGTCTAAGTTGTGCTTATATATTATTAATGTTGTGGACAGCTCATCATACTTCTCGTTCAATAGATGGATGGTATCTTGGATTTCACGGTGAAGGGAATCCCGCAATGCATTAAAACAGAACCGAGTCATTGGTTCAATAAGAGCACCATGACCCTCAATACTCCTGGGGTCTTGCCATTGTTAGTGCAACCAAGAAGACGGAGAGTATATATAGAGCTTGATAGGTTTATCAAAGGAGTACGATCTAAATTATAGATTATTATCAAGTTGAGCAGTAATCCAAGCTAATGGATTAGAAACCTAACCTAACTTAACAAAAAAATCTCAGATTGAAATCAAAAGGATAAAAGGAAAGCAAATATATTTGTGCCTTTTTATGGTATGACGAAAATTACTAAAGTAACGGATAAATGTCACCACTCAACCTTGAGCGCTGATACTAGCTGATACAAATTCGACCATGTGAACCCTTGGGATTGACCCAATCTTACGGTGACGATGATCACATGGTCAATGAAGATAACCAAAGCAATACAATTCAAGATCATACTACAACGATCACAAGGGTAACTTGAAGAACACAATATGATTTGATAAATGAAGTAAACTAGTGTCAAGCACAAGATTACAACCACCATAACCATATCACGACCTTCACAAGAATATAATCCACGCAACTTGCTATCGACAAGAGCATGAAATAGTTGATCATGACAGATCAATCTAAGCAAACTCAAAGAAGTTGCAAAGACAAATAAGAGTTATTCAAACTCCAACAAGATAATAGGGATATAAACCCTAAAGCCAACATGGCATACACTCAATTCATATTCATCAAAATATTCACCACACATTACATTAGAGTGCTCTCCCTTATTGAGATCTTTTAGATCGGTTGCTAGAATAACTGACTTGCTACAACATCTAAGTCATTGCTACAATACTAATTGTGCCTGCTACAGTACTAGTTGTGGATAGAAAAATCCAAATTAGATTTTATTTACTTAAGCTACAAGTAACTAAGATATTTTTCTAGAATTATGTCAAATCGATTGGACCAAATGGAGCTAGAGGTTAAACTGGTGCCCTGGAGCTTTCCAATTCCTTCTCTTGGATATTTTGATGCGATTTAAGAGTTCTTTCCAATTAACAACTGTGATGATCATGAATATATAACTAATGCTAATTATATCTACATCACAGATCCTAGAACAACTTATATTTTGACACGGAGATAGTGTATTGCAAAAGAAAGAAACCAAACAGCTCTTGCAACACATTTGATCTGTACAAATGTATATTTTCCTTAATTTCCTTATCAGCTCCTTAATACAAGGCCAAGTTGTTTAATTATTGCATTACATGCAAGGGAGGATCCAATGTAACTAGGGGTGTCACCGAACACTTGGTCTATTTCAATTTCTCCCTTACACAGCCTACGGATAACATAGGTGTGACTTTTGGCTTTTACTTTTAGTTTTTGGTTTCTAGCTTTTGAAACGCGTCAGCTTCTTAATTTCATCTTTTCTGGCTTTTTCTCTTTTTTCTCTTATTCCTTTGCATTGTTTGTGATAATATAACTTTTTTATTTTTTAAATTTAATTACGTAGAAAAGCTATCAGTTGCTATAGTGAAAAAAGCCACTAGTGTAAAATAATAATAAAAAAACCAGGATTTAAAAGCCTAATTGAGCACTACCTAAACCTAGCGACCCTATTCAGATGTAGTGATACATGTGGTACACCCCTATCATTTTCACATGGGATCTACTAGAGAATACATGTGAACTCAGGATATTGACATGTACAGAGTACAAAACATATTGCACCTCTCAAATAGACATGACAAGCCCTGTAAAAAATTTTTGAGACTTACGAGTTGCTTGGGTTTAGCTTGCTCTAGGCTTGATTTGAGCTCAGCTCGAACTCTAAACAAGCCGACTTCATGATTGATCCTGAGCTGACGAGCTTTAACAAGCTGAGCTAGAATAACTCGTTAGGGCTCGATTGAAGCTTGATTATTGATAAATGTTAATTCTTACGAGCTTACTCGAGCTCGAGTTTTTTTTGTTATTATTGAAAATTAGTACATGTTCACTTGTTTTGATTATTATCGAGCTTACTTGAGTCGAGCGCTTTTCTTATTGCTAAAAAATTAATACATGTTAAATTGTTTTGACGGTTATCGAGCTTACTCGAGCGAAGTTCGAGCCTAGATCCAGGCTCCAGACCCCAATTCAAACTTACTCGAGGCCATGCACTTCCAGCGGCCATGCACTGTCTCCACAAACTTCAGCCCTCCGTCCATGCATGGCTCGCTGCAGGCCTCGTGATTTGTGATTCAGTGTACTCGTGATTCGTTCACCACCATAGCCCTAGAAATAGTAAGCATAGATAATTTGATATGCATGTAGACAGCTAAGAAACTATGGGCTTATTCTTCTTTGCTGCAGCTGATGGTTTTAGTTATGGTCGATAGCTTGTGTTTGCACTTTTTGAGACCGCAATGGACAGTGAAGGAGCTAATGCGGATGCTACACATGGTTTTAAGTTCAGAAAACTATTTGAAGAATCCACTTTAAGAAATCATTCTATTTATTTTGACTTTTAGAGAAACCAAATGATAAAAGAACATGACCGTAACATACATCAAAGTTTCTAATAGAAAAACAACAGAGGAATATAAATGTAGAGGCTAGTAACATCCTCCGTTGTAGTCTAGCTGGTTAGGATACTCAGCTCTCACCTGAGAAAGTCGGGTTCGTGGCATGGCAACGGAAATTTTGTCATATCTTTTCTTCTTTTCTAGATTGCACTATAACAATTTACGGGTGTTTAAGTCCAAAACTTAACTTACATATAGAAGAACCAATGAAATCCTATATGAACACTTAAGTGAGGTTGTAATCTTAACACGTTAACTGATGCATTCTTCCTTCTTGTATCTACTCTGATGAAATAAGCAAGATTGAGCATACTAGTTACTCAGCAAGCCACAAAGAAATAATATTTAACAATTGTGCAAGGTGTTCAACTGGATAGATTATTATGATAAGAATATATGTAAGTTTACAGGTAAAAACTTTGCATTTAAAATAGTAAAATATTATTTAATTAGGAAGGGGTTTTATCATCCGCAATTTCCACATTAAAATCCTCTGAATTCTACTTATGCCTTGATATTGGTATCACACATAAAACACAACTCTATTGACCGGGAGAACGGTATATTCAAATACTATTTATTACACTCTGTAGAGTTACCAGTAAAAAACTTTGCACTTGAAACAGTAAAACATTATTTAATTAGCAACGGGTTTTATCATCCACATTTTTTACATGAAACACAACTCTATTGATCAGAAGTACGACGTGTTCAAATACCATTTATTACACTCGACAAAATTACCCAATTTTACCCACAAGATATCTTAGACTTATAATATCAAGCTGCAGTCATGCAACATGATAGCGTGCGATTGAGATAGGGTAACAAGGTCGTTTCACTACTCATTTCATTTTAGTTTATACCTAGTAGGCTCAGAGCCATTCAACCCCATCTAGAATCCACTGACCAATATGAAAATTGGGGCATGATGTTGAGCGGATCTACCATTATGAAAAATGGCAAGTGAACGTACCAACCCAACTTCCATTTCACCCCTTTCGTATGGGTTATCCATACCATCACCCAATAGATGTTCAATCGAATCGAGCAGTGTACTAGATCAAGTTAACAAGTCAAACTTATGGTTAAGCGAGTTCTATGTTATTTACTTGGCATAACGGTCTAATTCTTATGAGGCTATCATTTACTTACCCTGTGCTCACTGACACCACACCATCATATCATACCAAAGCTTCAATCTCACGGTGATGTCATAGGCTCTAACTATTTAGTGGCTTCTACCAAGTAGTCTCAACCATTACTATCATTTTAAAGTCTACTGGCGTGAAGCCAAATTATTCGTAGTAGTTCAAGTAAATTATTTTGGTTGTCTAATCTACTATTATTTATCTATAGAATAATTAATTACCAAGGTTGTCAAGGTGAATATGACCTACACAATTATGATGTGGCTTTTTGGGTGGTTGAATCTAATTATTCATTATATCATTCTAAATTATTATTCTATATAAATAATGCTCAAATAAATAAATAAAAGTAATAATGATCAAATAACATGGGATCAACATGATCAAAGACATATGACTTGCCTTTAGTGTTTTTGATTACTTTTTTTGTAGTGATGCAGATACGCACATGTTGTACACTTTTTAGTTAAAAATATTATTTGACTAGAAAAAATTATGGAGCCGCATCAAATATTATTAGGTGAACTCATTATTAACTAAGCTTAATATTGTTAGTCATGAGAATTGGACGTTATCCCATATTCCTATATTGTGCATTCTCAGGTTTGAACGTTGCAACGGTGAAGGTGAATGGTAGCGAGCGGTGGTGCGGCGAGGACGCTTGGGTCGTGGGAATTCTATTTTGGGCATGTGCATGGGTGGAGGTGGCCTGGGGAGAGCTGGCGACGGAGCACTTAGTGTTGGATCCTAATTTTACCAATCCAAAATTCTTTGTGATTTCATTACACTATTCTTTGGATCAGTAGATAATGCTCATAGATACATTACTGTATACTAAAAATATATAATGCGAAAGTGTAAATAATACAGTAATATACTTACATGGGCCAATCAGGCCGAAACCATTAAAAGCAGCAACTGAAACGGAGTTTTCACACATGTGGGATCCTCAGGACATGCCCACTAGCAGCCAACTGGAGTTCGCGACCTAGACCTTGGCCTTATTATATTGTCTAGTCTTGTTAACTCCCAAGGATGATGATCATAGGACTTGTATTTCTCCATCTGACCTACTAGATGATTGTAACTGAGCATTAGTGAGTACAAAAGCAACAGTAAAAATAGAGTATTCACATATGTGGGACTCTCAGGACACGCCCACTAGTAGCCAACTGGGGTTCGCGACCTAGACCTTGGCCTTATTATATCGTCTAGTCTTGTTAACTCTCAAGGATGATCACAGGACTTGAATTTCTCCTTCTGACTTACTAGATGATTGTAATTGAGCAACTGTGAGTACAAAGGTACTTAGCAAGCCACCATACAGAAAAGAAATAATAATAAATGCAAGGCTGTCAATGGAGGCTAGGGGTTCTTTTATTTGCTGAAAAGAATCATTTTGAAAGTTATAATAAATAAGAATTTCCTATGACTTAACAATTTTAACTAAACCAGACTTTTAAAATTTTCTTAAGAGAATACAGTAATAATATCAGTGCAGGTTACATTCACTTGTTATAGTGCATGGTGACCTTCACCGCATGCTAGTTCTCTATCATCACTGGGTCACCCAATTTAGGGCTTGACGACCCAACGAGTTTTCATTGCACCCAATGAAAAGTTTTTGAAATAGACACTAATTCTAGTAAGTTCCCATGCCCACCCTTGACCGTGGGCACGACTATTCAAATAGCTTTACACTCTATAAGGTTACACAATTTTACCCACATGAGATAACTGTCTTGAAGTATCCACATGTTTCCTTAGACTTGTGAATCAATTAAGTTACCACAAGGCCTTTACAATGCACATTCTCAGTGAGGCTATACTCGCTAAGGTTTCACCACTGTGGGGTGAGACCACCCCTCCAGATGCCCCCTCTTGTGCCGCACATGGACTGGGTCTAAGTCTAGCACTTATCCTGTGTTCATCTACCCAGTGCACCCTACACTGGGTTCGTGCAAATTAGTTGGTTAGGTCGTACCTATTATAGACTTGTAGTTGTACTATTTACATTGTGAGGTCATTACCAGATTTGATCCTTAGAGCTATCTGGGCGGTTCTTCCCTGTAGGGACCTGGAGCAACAACTTCAGGACCTTCTGTGTAAATCGCACTATCCCAGGAAAAACTAGTGTACACAGGGTCAACAACAATACATATCATGCATAACAACCAAATTTATATAAGACAAAGGTACGGGCCTTGTGGCCAAGTTTTACAAATAAAAGGGCCCATGGCCAACTAAAATAAAGCAGCAAAAAATAAAGTTGCAGAAGAACTATCCATCCTGCCTGCTCATAGGCGAATGACTGTAAGACGCGGCCTATTCATCAAAGTTCTCACCGAAGTCGACGTCATCATTTTCTGGCAACAGATTTAAGCAAGGTGAGCACTTAAAGTACTCCACAAGTTACACCGGGGAATATAACAGAAGTAATGCATGCTTATGGAATAGCAAATGAAGGCTTATTAAGGTTATTTGTGCAGAAAGCAGTACTGAATTTAAATACAATAACATAAGTGTAAAAGCTGAATTTTAATATGTCATAAGAAACAATGTTTTAATAGAAGTATTATCGTTAGTGTAGGCTCCGACCCACACTAACCTAACCACGGGTATCCCACCCAGACCATCATCAAAATGATTCTTGTCTAACCAAAAATCCAAGTTTTAAGAAAACAAAGTCTAATCCGTGAAAATTCTACTTAGCATGTCCATGACCATAGACACGGCTATCCAAGATAGATTAATACTCTGCAGAGGTGTACAACTTTATCCACAAGACATGTTCTCCCTCTTGAACCACACAATTAACACACTGTCTTAGGTGTGCGGCGGAGAGTTTATGATAAGATCGTTACAATGCTCCATAGCAAAAATAGTTACGCCGCCACTAATGTTTCACCACAACTTGAATTCACAAGTTGGAGCCCCCTCTTGTGCCATGTGAGCCCAAGGGGGTTTAGCGGTTTAAATCCTTTTTAGATTTGTCAGAAAAGCTATGAGGCTCTAAAATATTTAGAAAAATATCAAATAAAGTCAAAAAATTCCAGAAAAATTCAAAAAATTATCTGGAGCCATTCTAGACTTAATAAAAATATAACTTATAATAGCATTTAGTTTTTTTTGTAAAAACACAAAGTACTTTAAAAGTGAGTTTTTTAATTCTAGAAAATCCTAAATTTTTTTATAAATATAGAAATGACTTAAGAAACTTGTATTGAGTTTATTTTGACCTTCATAAAATAAATAATTTAATTTTTCTCACTTCAAAGCTTGAAATAAAATCCATAAAATCCAAATAAATTCCAATAAATCATTTAGAATGGAAAAGGAATTTTTGGGATGTTACATTCCCCAAGCCACAAATTGAAATGCATCCACTGCGCCAACACCTCTTACCATGAGCCTATATATGTAAAACAGGTTTTAAGGATTTTGAGAAGCATAAAATCATCTTGTCCAACAAACCAACAATTTCCCACAATGGTTGCCCAAAATTTCTTTCATGATTTTAAAGATAATGATTAAGGCAAAATAGTACCCTCAAGTATCTAAGAAAGACTAAACATGACACTTAGATACAACCTATAGCTAGTAAGGTTACCGTTATAATTTCTAGGGTGACAAGGGATTAAAGGGGCAATTTTATCCAAGGGGTGACATATAGTAATGCAAGCAAGATAGAGATTTAACTACATCCTTATATTTGAATATATTTGCATAACAAATACAAGCATGTAATTTATTAATTTAAACAAATATAATTTGCATAAAATGTAGATTCAATTTGATCAAAGTGATGACTTGCCTTGCTCAATTTTTACCGTGGCCTTGGTTCTAACCAAAGCCCTCTCAATTAGTTGCCTTGTACCTTCGGTCTTTTGACTTTACCCTGATCTGGCTCTTTCCTGCTCCATCGCTTCTTCAGAGACTCTGACTTCTAGTTACATGCTAAAAGATTAAAAGCCAAATAAATCTAAAATCCAAATAAATCCAAATGATTTTAATTAAGTTTTATTAGGGTAGGTTTGATGGTCTGAGATAAGGTTTTGTGAGCATAGGATGATTGACATGATCAACGATATTGGGTGAAAATACTTTGCTGAGAAGGAAAACAAAGGAGGGTCAACAGTGAATGAATATTTACCAAAACATTTCACTCCAAATTCAAGGACGGTTAGGGATAGCTGATCGAAGAGTATCATGGCTCAATATCTAATTAATAGTTTTTTTATTTTATATTTATTAAGAAATTTCCAAGAATTTAGGATAGATGGGAGAGATTACTCGGCATTGGATATTTTTAATTACCGCTGATGATCTTTAAATCCTGAGATAAGGATAGGACGATCATTAATTTAGGCGAGGTTGCTTTTTAGTATGATTCTTTAATTACAGATGTTCTTTACATGAAATGACATCATTTCATGTGTTTTTTTTTGTAAAGTTTGGATTTAAGATAAATGATGGTGGCATGCGAAATTATTTTTGAGAGATAAGATTCATGAGCAAGGTATATTTTACTTTAAATTGTATTTTAATTTGAGTGACAGAGACTTAAAGGTTAATTATTTTATCTTCAACTTTAATGTTATTTACACAAGGTGGTATAATAATCTTTGTGATTGGCAAAAAGAATTTGAGGTGCACATCTAAGGATACGATAACCATTCTTTAGAAATTATAAGCAAGGTGATCTTTAGCTTAAATGTCCATATTTACGGTTAAGTATTAGAGACTTCAATTATTAATGTCGGAGTCAAATAACTAATATTCAAGATTCTTGGGACAAAGAATTATTTTGATTGCCTCCATATGGCTTTGTTTTTAATTAGATCTCATTATATATAGTTAAACATTATTGATCTACTATTCAAATTGCTTCACTTAATCATTATTCATTATCTAGAAAGGGTCTCATGATTTTTGAGAATGGTGAATAATGTCTTTTTATTATTTCATGGCTTAATCTTACTTTTAATTACTGTCATGAGAAGATTAATTGGTTAATCTTTAATGGCATGAAAGTAGAAATGGTTAAATCTCTGATATTTTCGATTGGCATGAACTTTCATCCTAGTTTCATAATTTTAATTTTATCTTTATCTTTATAGTTGCTCTTATTTACAACCAATTCATATTCCATTATAAGCTTATTTAAAACATAACTAGTTACTTTGATCCCAAGAGTTATCTTCTAATTGGAAAAGAGAAGTGAACAGTCACATGGGGTCATGAACAGTACTGGAGGCCTACATGTCATAGGTATGGGGAGTTAACACACAAGGAGCAGAGCATGGCAATTGAATCAGAACAGTGGAGCAGGGGCATGGGCGGCGCAAGGGGAAGAAGGAAGGCAGGCTTGCCGGCGGCGCGCGGAAGCCCTCCAAAATGGGCCCCTGGGGAGATGAGGGAGCTAGGGGGGTGGTGCCACGGACGGGGCGGTTTCCAGGGCGGCTGAGCGGCGGTGGGACGCGGCCGGGTGCAGGGCGGCCGTGAGGGCGACGGCAGCCGAAGGGGAGTGGGAGAGGGAGGGGGCGAGCACGGGCAGGGGGGAGCCCTAGAGGACTTACCAGCAGGGTCGGAGTGGCCGGAGAGGCGGTGAGGAGAGCTGGCGGCGGGCGGCGGTGGTGGCGCGAGGATGGTGCCATGGAGGGGGAGACCGGGCAGCGAGGAGCTTCGGCCGTAGATCGGAGAAGCTCCCAGGCGCAAGGGGGTGCTCCCAGAGGAAGGAATCGGGCGAAGGGTCGCCGGAGTAGGAGGGGCAGCGGTGGTGGCGCGATTCCGGCCGGCGCGGGGAAGCTCGGCGTTCTGGGGTGCTCCATGCGCGGAATCTCAATTAACTTGGGGGGAGAAGGAAGATGTCCGCGAACACACCGTGACGTGGGTGGTTTGGTGGTAGCTTCGTCGAGGTGACTGGAACGCGGAGGAGGATGACACCGGCGGGCGTGCGGGCTCGGCTTGGCGTGGAGAAGGATGAGGATGCACAGGGCGCAGCACACATGTACGCGGAGACACGTCAGGAACCGCGGGACAGCGCGCTGGCCGTGGCCGGCGGGATGCGCGCGGCGCGTAGCAGCTGAGGCGCGCGTGCTGGCGCAGGGCATGGCGTCGACAGGTGAGGGGACTCGGCACTGGCGCGGCACACAGGCGGCGGGCAGGCGCCAGCTTGGGGACATAGCACGGAGGAAGAAAAAAAGAAAGGGAGAAAAGAAAGAGAAAAGGGGAAAGAAAGAAGAGGTGGGGCCCGGCTGGAAGAGAGAGGAGAAGGAAATGATGGCAAATTTCGTAAATTCAGATTTTTACTTTGAATTTTTGAATTCCAGCTTGAATTTCAAATTTCAAGATTTAGAGTCGAATTCAAATTGAATTTGAATCCTATATTCGATTTATTTGGATGCAGATCTTGATATACTTTTGAGTTTATGAATTTAGATTCGGATATCGATCTCAATTGCTTCGACAAAAACGAAACAAGGTTCTCAAAGAAATGCCAAAATCTCGAATAACATCAAAATGCAATAAAAGATTTTGAAACCTCTGAAATTTTCAGTTACTCCCAATCTGGGATGTTACACTTAGTCGGAACAAAACTATGGTATGGTGGAGCCACAACGAAACTCCGACCGAATAGAGGACAGCTTGAGCATCCACGAGGTTTGTAGAGTCTAGCAGCGGTGATGGTTTAGCTCAGGTGGTTTGTATTGTGTTGGCGATGGCGACCGTGAATGGCCGAGTGGCGGCGCATGGTGACGACGAGGGCGCTGCTATGCTGGCAAGGGAGCGAATGGCTTGCTAGTGCACGACAGTGGGAGCAGACTGATGGCGCTAGGGCAAAAAGGAAAGCAGTAAGTTGAAGGGAGTTTATGTATTTGGCAAAAATTTTAAATTCAAGTAAATTTTAAATAAATTCAAGATTTTTTAAAAAAATTGGGTTGTTTCATCGCCATACCCACGCAGTTTGGGAATTTTATTACTTTTTTCATCACCAAACCCATCGAATTGGCAATTTGGCATCTCAGCCTCTATTGGCCATAGTGGTCAACCGTGGAATCGAATCAGATATTAAGTTTAAAAAGAAAGAAAGATGGTTGTACCAGTTAATGAAATTGGACAGACAAACTAATAATTGCAGCGATGGCATACACACCAGAAAGATCTACGCCCATTTCGATCATAGACTGCGCAATTCCCCTCCACGCCTGCTTGCGCCATGGCCTCCCCGTTCCAGAAGGTCCAGATCCAGCGCGAAGACACCGTGAGCTATCTCTCTCTCTCTCTCTCTGGATTCCCAAGAATTTCTAGGTGAGCTGCTGCTCCTATGCGTCTTGTTACTACAAAGCTGCCTTATGTGGTAGAGATGACATATACCAGGTGATGATCTTTCCGTGTTCTTGGACTAACAACACGTGGTAACGCGGACACCCATGAAAATCCCCACAAGTCAATTTGCATGCTCTAGGCAAAATATGCTTTTCTATTGTTCTACTAGTTTGGTGAAAACATAGTATACGCGTCAATCAAAGGAATAAACCAAGTAGTACAGGCATCGTAACGAAAAAAAAACCCTACGAATTTCTTTAGTGGCCACAAGAATGTTCTTGCTACAGCAAGATATAGAAGTATATTTATGATAGATAGTTCACTACTTCTGAGTTCTGACAGATACTGTTTTCAGTTTCCTTTTCTGTTCTGCTAAGGAGAATATTCTAATGTTATCCATCTTCAGACTTTTGATGCATATGTCACTGGCAAAGAGAATTCTCCTGGAATTGTGGTTTTGCAAGAGTGGTGGGGGGTTGATGCGGAGATTAAGAACCATGCTATTCACATCTCCAAAATTGGTGAAGGATACAGAGCCCTTATTCCAGAGTATGATCAATAAATTCTTGTCTTGGTGTAATTTCGATATCCTTACTTGTTCGAAAGGAAGACTTACGAGATTGATGCTTCATCAGAAGCTAGCTTTCTACTACCTGCTCAGAGAGAATAATATGCTGTTGTACAGTTCAGTCAAACACTTACTAGTTTCTTGTCATTCTTCAGTTTGTACCGTGGGAAAGTTGGCCTTGATGAAGCTGAGGCTCGACATCTGATGGAAGGTCTAGACTGGCAGGGTGCTGTCAAGGATATTCAGGCTTCAGTTAAATGGCTCAAGGCAAATGGATCATCCAAGGTTGGTTTTTTCATTGATCTTTGTTCTTCTCGTTATGGTATTCATTTTTTTACAGTAAGATTACATTGTGCCATGCCTAAGCAATAGTTTAACTGAACCCCGCATTTAAGAAGAATGTGTACCAGAAGGCCATGCTTCTCTTTCCTCTTGTTATTCACAACGGAGCACCACATTTTGCACCTGCCTCTGAGTGATGCTTTACATTTTACCATAGTGATGCTCTGTATTCAGGTCGGTGTTGCTGGCTATTGCTTGGGAGGTGCATTATCAATTGCAAGCGGGGTATTAGTCCCAGAGGTTGATGCTGTTGTCGCTTTCTATGGGCTACCGTCTGACGAGCTTGCTGATCCTTCCAAGGCTAAGGCTCCGATCCAGGCGCATTCCGGGGAGCTCGACGCTCTCTTCGGTGTCACCGTATGTCAATCTATCTATTGTGATTGTGTTTTTGCCTGCCAATTCTGTAAGTACAACATGGTGTGATGTTACCTGATGATGTTTCAGGTTGCCGAGTCCCTGGAGGAGAAGCTCAAGGCCTCCGGAGTACCGTATGAAGTTCATATGTACCCTGGATGCCAGCATGCTTTCATGAACACATCACCTGAAGCCCTCAAGAGGAGGAATGAGACGGCTTTGACCGATGAGAACAAGGGAGCCATTGAGCTGGCCTGGTCTCGCTTCTCTACCTGGATGGGTCGTTTCCTGGGATCTGCATGATCCGTAAGCATTTCGTATGGTCTGTGATGTATATCTGGAGTCAGGTCGCAAGAACAACAACAACAACAAAAAACAGTTAGCTCCGGGATGCAGTCAGTAATTCAGTATCCAAACCAGACAAAGTGTTCTTGTGTTATACATTGTGAGCTTGGTTCCCCGGTGCTTTGTGGTTCGAGATTGTCCAGTGCTGCGAAAAACTTGTATTTTGTTTGGGTTGTGCATGGAAAAAGGGAATTCTATACATCTATAATCCTTAGCAAATATTCTAGATGAATTGGGCCCAAAATGTTAGTGTTTTTTTCCTGCGCTACAGTAACATGTGGGGTATAATATACGGTCAGGCCACCCCTGTCCTCTTCTCTCTCGTCTCTATGCTGCCCGATTGAATTGCTGCTCCCTGCCTCTATTCGCTTCCTCTAGCTACCAATTGCGCACGTGCTCAGGTTAACCCATGATACAATCCACAATTTCCTATTTAAATACGGTCAATTGTTTATTCGTCAATTAATAGTCTCTTTTTACATTTACCCCGGAATTACTACGAAAATCATACTTAGCGATGCATGGACATTGGGTTGTTTTCTGGCTTTTCCTGCCCATGTAAGGCCCATTGGCAAAGAGGTAGCCCAACAGAATTGGTTTGGTCCCACCACTAATGCCCACTCCTCTAAGGGCATGTTTAGGGTTTTCGGCCAAATTGACAGTTTTTGGGGTTGTCTTTGCAGGAATAGCCTCCATCGTGAGGAAATGACAAAAAATGGCGCATGGAGCCCAGGAGGCCGACATGTCAGGAAACCGCACATCTGTTATGCGGCCAGGGGCTGCCGCACGGCCACCGTGTGGTGGAGCTCGGTGCCGCACGGTCGCCGTGCGGTGCCTAATTTGCGCACTAGTTAATTGCCATCTATTCCTAATTAGGGAATTTATTTTCACGTATTGCTTGTAAGAGTTTTTAGTTATAGCAAATGAGCTAAAAAACTTGCGAAATTTTTTTTATGAAGCCTCTCAACATAGCGTACTTCATTATGTAATTTATTCAAAATTTTATCCATTCTAAATTTTGCTTGAAATTCATTTAAATAAACTATTTGTAGGAATTTTTTTTAATATAGATAAGTTACATACAAATCTGTATTTTGTTTTCTTGTTATGCCTTACGTTCTGCTAACATCATAGCGTTCAACCGTCACAGGTCCATCAGGATGCATCACTTGTATCCTTTGCAACCCCTACACAGACTAGCGCTCACTCTCGGTCATATGTACTGCATATCTGGGAGGTACGAGATTCATAGTCTACATCTAGAATGTTTATTTTGACTAACATCATTTCATTTTGTAGTCTTCAATTCACCATGGGGGTGACGGCCAGTCCACCGATGAGGATATGGGCCTCCCGGCTGCTTCCAAGGAGCAGTACATAGTGCTTGGGTTTGGAGCGTACATAGGGCAAAGCTCAGCGTTCAAACTGTATGCAGAGTTTGGAGTGTACGCAAGGCAGAGCTCCTCTGGGTTCGTTGGCATATCGTATGGTGAAGGTCAGAGCTCCTCCACACGACACGACCGAAGTTGCACACATCGTACGTTGCGGGCGGTGGATTTCTATAGTCCCTCATTTAGGACTTCATCGTTGGCAGCCCCTAGTTCGACATGTCTCAGCAGGATGACATCGATGCTTACCAGACTCAGCCTACTAGTGCACCTTCGGCCATCCAACAGACTGAACGGTCTTCGTACCTCCTCCGATCTGACATGCACAACACAAGACAAGGTGGCACCCGCGGACGTAGATGCAGTGAAGAGAGAGTAATGGCTCAGATGAGTGAGCCATATCGCATCCGGTGTTATGCGATTATGTATTGCTATATCTATACAATTTTAGAAAATATAAAATTCAAAAACTACACAATCAAATCCACTGTGTAAGGATCCATCAAAAAATATTATAATTTTTGGTGCTCATTTCTTATATTAAAAAGTTCCTACAAATAGTTTGTTTAAATGAATTTTCAAGCAAAATTATGAATAAATTACACAATAAAGTACACTGTGTCGGGAGGCCCTACATAAAATTATGTAAGTTTTTGAGCTCATTTACTATATCTAAAAGTTCCTATAAAAAATACTTGAAAATAAATCTCTAATTAGGAATAGATGGTAATTAACTAGCGTGCTAATTGGGCACCACATGTGTGGCACCGAGCTCCACTACATGGTGGCTATGCGGCAGTCCCTGGCCACATATTGGCTATGCGGTTCCTTGACATGTCGGCTTCTTGGGCTCCACTACACGATGGCTATGCGGTGGAGGTGTCATTTTTGCTATTTTCATGCGACGAAAGCTATTCCTGCAAATATGACCTTAAAACCACCAATTCGGCCAAAAACTCCAACACGTCATCACAGATGGGTGCACCGCAGGTCTTGGTCGAGGTAGGTGCTTGCAACATGTCTGAGTAGGCTGCAGAGGAGGCAGTGGCTTTAGGGAAGGCAGCATAGTCCTGTGAGAGAACGTGGTCGAAGGAGTGAGGAAAAGGTATTTGCACTTGGGAGTTGGTGGTTGTGATGACCGGGAAGATGAAGATGATTGAGACGAACTTCAGTGGGCGTTTTGCTCATAAACTCCAATAGACATTATCATTTCGAGAAAATTTTGTGTATACCACTGTGTCTAAGACTTGGCAATTTTGTTTTTGTGCTATCCTTCAACTCGTATTTTTTTTTTTGTGTGTGCCATCGAAATAACTGAAACTGCTCTCTAGTTCCATTTTCCATTGGTTCAGAAGGTAACTTGGAGCATTTTTTTTCGTTGACTGTAGGTAGAGATATTGGCCGTGGAATGGCTCCTCTGAAAAGATCAAATACCCTTAATAATCCCTTTACCACATTTTCTGTCGCTGTACCAATCCGTTCCCCGTACAAGAGACCTGCCCTAGCTGGGAGTGCCTCCTCCTACCGCCTGGGAGCGCCGCCGCCCGATGGATTGACCATGAGGACCGGATTAGGACCGAGAGTGACGAGGCCCTACAGTTCGTAGTCTTGTACATGACCACATGGGTGGTAAGTTCTTTCATCGAATCTGTAAGACCAAAAATGGCAACCAGAGAAAAGAGGGGTGGATAGGAGCCTACATAAATGCAAGTCTTTTCAAAATATTTCCTTAAGGAGAAATCAACACTTCTTCACTCTAATAGCTATTTAGAGATACCAATATCAGAGAGAAACATTCAAACAAGAACAGGGCAGCAAGAGAATCAAGACAACGAAATTTTCACTAGACAGGTAACGCTGAATAAACAGAGACGTTCATGTTAGCGCACACTTCTGCTGCGCCTACGTCTTCGCGTCGCCCAGGTCTTCGGCCTGCATGTGCGTGCTCCTTCCATGCATGCCTTCCGTGATTGTCTCTAGCTCCTTCCATGCATGCCTTCCATGATTGTCTCTAGCTTTCCTAATCTCCCTGGCACTACTTCCATAAACCGGTGATGAGATAAGGGAAGGCTTGAGTATATATGTGTATTGCTCT
The DNA here is from genome assembly GCA_036346265.1 of Melocanna baccifera. NCBI lineage: Eukaryota > Viridiplantae > Streptophyta > Magnoliopsida > Poales > Poaceae > Melocanna > Melocanna baccifera. The sequence goes on from JAYEVJ010000046.1 coordinate 58,637, forward strand.
CTCAGATCAATAATCAATCACGTATTGCCAATTGCATACGGTTTCATGGTATCAGACGCAGGATCTCCTGCACGCTTCCGCCTCTCCCATCCCCGGCGAACCTAGTCGCCGTCCTCCTCTTCGATGGTCTCGCTCGTCGACGTCGCCGCCGAAGCTGCGGTCGCCGCGGTCCGCGCCTCTCTTGCGCCCGCACCTGACGGCACCGACGCCATGGCCCCCACTCTCGACGCCGCCACCCTGGACGCTGTCGCCTCGGCCGCAGCTGCTACCGTGCATGCGGCCCTCTCCGGCTCTTCTTCTTCGACCACGACCGGTGCTGCTACGACGACGCCTGTCGCGCCTCCGGCCACTCCTGCCAATGCTGCCCAACTTGGACCGTCTTCCTCAACTCTCGACGCGCTCGCCGCCCTACACGCCCAGGCGGTGGCCGTCCTCAACGTCAAGGCACTTGTCCCCGTTACCCTCGACTTGGCGGCCTCCAACTACTCCAAGTGGCGCGCCCTGATGCTCGTGGTCCTCGGCAAATATGCCCTCACCGATCACGTCCTCCTCGATGCTCCAGAGCCTGGCCGTTCGGACTGGGCACGCATGGACTGCGTTGTCCTCTCCTGGCTCTACGGCACTATCTCCGCGGAGCTTCTCGAACTCGTCATGGGTGCTACGGTCACCGCGCGCATTGTATGGCGGGGGCTCGAGCACCAATTCCTCGGCAACATGGAGAGTCGCGCGCTGCACTTGGAAGCCGAATTTCGCACATTCAGTCAAGGCACCCTCTCCATCTCTGATTACTACCGCCGTCTCAAAGGAATGGCTGATGCTCTTGCCGACCTCGGCGAGATCGTCAGCGATAGGACGTTGGTTCTCACCACGCTTCGTGGCCTCAACGACCAGTACTCTCATATGGCCACCTTCCTTCCCATGCAGTGCCCCTTTCCCACCTTCGTCGAAGCACGATCCCAACTTTTACTCGAAGAAATCAATCGCTCCAAGCGCCCTACCGAGCAGCAACAGCAGCCGCCGACTGCATTTGTCTCCGCCAGTCGCTCCTCGGCCGGCCATGGTGGTGGCGCCAGCAGTGGTTCTGGCGGAGCTAGCTTCGGCGGATCGACGAGTGGAGGCAACTCTTCTGGCGGCAACAACAACACCAATCGTCGTGGTCAGCGTCGCGGTAGCTAGAACACCGAAGGCAACAGCAATTTCTCCGGCGACAATGGCAGCCCAGGCTTCTCCAACAACAGCCGCCACCAGACACCGTGGCCTTCCCCCTACAATCCCTGGGCCGGGACTATTCAGATGTGGCCCAGCCCGCGTGCCGGCGCACCTACTCCTGGTCTGCTGGGCCCCTGTCCAGGGGCTCTCTTCGCTGGTGCAACAGGCCACCTTCCGCCAGCACCTCCTGCCGCCAGCACACCTGCTACACCGACTTGGACACCCCATGGCGGCACACCGCACTGGGACCAGCAGGCTTTGGTCAACGCATTCACCATGGCGACGCTACATCCGCCACCGTCGGGTGAATAGTATATGGATACGGGTGCCACTTCTCATATGACTTCGGATGCCGATATTCTCTCAGTTGCCCACCCTCCCAGCCACCATACTCCCTCCTCTATTGTTATTGGCAATGGCCATTTACTCCCTGTTACACACACTACTAGCTTCGTTACTCCTACTTCTAACTTTCAGCTTCACAATGTCCTAGTTACTCCCCAGCTTTTTAAAAATCTTATCTCAGTTCGGCAATTTACTATTGATAACTCTTGTTCCGTTGAGTTTGACCCCTTTGGCTTCTCTGTGAAGGATCTTCAATCCAAGAACGTGATCGCCAAGTGCAATAGCTCCGGACATCTCTACCCCTTTTGCCTCCGTCCGCACGCGCCCGAAGCCCTTGTCGCCCACACCTCCAACACCACCCTATGGCACCGCCGCCTCGGCCATCCTAGCCGAGAGGCCCTTTCACATCTCTCTAGCTATTATGGTATACCTTTAAATAAAGGCGAGATCGAGTCCATTTGTCATGCTTGTCAACTCGGCCGCCATGTTCGATTGCCTTTTTCTTCGTCTAGCTCTCGAGCCACTGCAAATTTTGATCTTATTCATTGTGATCTTTGGACCTCCCCCATTGTCAGTGTATCGGGCTACAAATACTATTTAGTCATTCTTGATGATTGCTCTCACTTTCTGTGGACATTTCCATTGCGTCTTAAATCTGACACTTTTACTACCCTCTCTAATTTTTTCTCTTATGTTCGCACCCAGTTTGCCTTCACCATCAAGGGTGTTCAGTGCGACAACGGCCGTGAGTTCGACAACTCTGCCTCGCGCTCCTTCTTCCTCTCCAATGGTGTCCACCTTCGCATGTCGTGTCCCTACACTTCTTCCCAAAATGGCCTCGCCGAACACATCATCCGCACTACCAACAACATCGTACGCTCCCTCCTTTTTCAAGCCAGCCTCCCCACCGCCTATTGGGTAGAAGCCTTACACACTGCCACCTACCTCCTAAATCGACACCCAACCAAAACCTTGAACTTTCAAACACCCTACTTTGCCCTCCATGGCACACACCCATCCTACGATCATCTCCGAGTTTTTGGTTGCACTTGTTACCCCAACCTTTCTGCCACTGCCTCTCACAAATTGTCCCCGCGCTCCACTTTATGTGTCTTTCTGGGCTACTCTTCTGAACACAAGGGTTATCGCTGCCTAGACATCTCCACCAATCGTCTCATTGTTTCCCGGCACGTTGTCTTTGAGGAGCACACGTTTCTATTTGCCCTTTTACCGACGGCTAAAACTGAGGCTACTAATCTTGATTTTTTGGAGATTGATTATGCAGCCTTGCCTCCCCCCATCGGCACTCTTCGGCCTACGCCGCTGGCGCCGATGCCCACCGACACGACCAACACACTCGACAGTCCAACCCGTGCATCTCCTTGGTCGGCCGCGCGTACTGGGGCAGCTGATGGACTAGCCGTGGCGCGCTCCTCTGCACCGTCTTCCAATACGGTTGGGCCTCCTCCAACTACACAGCCCGTCGGGCTGCCGACTACGGCTGCCCAGCCGAGCGCTACTCCTCTGCCGACTACGACTGTCCAACCGAGCGCGGCTCCTCTACCGACTACGGCTATCCAACCAAGCATGGCTCCTCCACTGAGGGAGCTTCCAACTTCTGCCGTACCCGCCACCCCGGTTGTCAACACTCATGGCATGACTACTCGTGGCAAGCTCGGTTTTCGACAGCCCAAGCAGCACTTCGACCTCCATACCGAGGTGCTCTCTCCAGTGCCACGCACTTACCGTGCCGCACTGGCTGATCCTCATTGGAGGGCGGCCATGGAGGAGGAGTACTCCGCCCTCCGCTCCAACAATACGTGGAAACTCGTTCCCCATCCGCCCAACACCAACCTCGTTACTGGCAAGTGGATATACAAGCACAAATTTCATGCCGATGGGACCCTTGATCGGTACAAGGCACGGTGGGTTCTTCGAGGCTTCACTCAACGCCCCGGCATTGATTTTTCTGAGACATTCAGTCCAGTGGTCAAGCCTTCTACCGTCCGTACTTTCCTCAGCCTAGCGCTCTCCCGCAATTGGCCCATTCACCAGCTTGATGTCAAGAATGCCTTCCTTCACGGCACGTTGCAAGAGATAGTCTACTGCAGTCAACCTTCTGGGTTTGTGGATCCTTCTCATCCGGACTATGTCTGCCGTCTGAATAAGTCTTTGTATGGGCTCAAGCAGGCACCTCGGGCGTGGTTCAGTCGTTTTGCCACCTATCTTCAGTCTATTGGTTTTTTGGAGACTAAATCAGATGCTTCCTTGTTTGTTTGGCGCCGTGGGACTGACCTGATATACCTGCTCCTGTATGTAAATGACATCATTGTCACAGCATCCACCCCGGCTCTTCTTCAATGGGTCATCTCATCCCTTCAGTTAGAGTTCTCTATGAAGGATCTCGGTGACCTACATCATTTTTTGGGTGTTTCTGTCTCGCACCGTCCCGAGGGCCTTTTTCTCTCCCAACGCCAGTATTGCCTTGACATTTTGCACCGTCTTTGGTGCGACTCATTGCAAGCCGTGCGACACTCGGTCGACACTCAAGGAAGCTCTGCGGCTGGTCATCCGATTCTTGACCCATCGATTATCGCAGCATTCTTTGGTGCACCGCGATATCTCACCTTCACTCGGCGGACATCGCCTCGCCGTTCGGTGATTGCTTGTTTATGCATGATCCACGCGCTCCACATCTGGCAGCCATGAAGAGGATTCTACGCTACATCTCTGGGACCTTAGATCATGGCTTACTACTTCACCGATCCTCCTCTGTAGATCTAGTTGTCTACTCCGACGCGGATTGGGCCGGCTGCCCTGATACGCGCCGGTCTACCTCAGGCTATGCTGTCTTTCTCGGCGATAACCTCGTGTCATGGTCATCTAAACGTCAGCTCACCATCTCCCGATCCAGCGCTGAGGCCGAGTACCGTGCAGTTGCAAATGTTGTTGCAGAAGTTTGCTGGCTACGCCAACTCCTTCTTGAGTTACATCTTCCTCCTCATTGGGCCACCGTCATCTACTGCGACAACATCAGCACCGTCTACCTCTCCACCAACCCGGTGCAAAATCAACGGACCAAGCACATCGAGATCGATCTGCACTTCGTTCACGAGCGCGTCGGCCTTGGCGAGGTCCGCGTCCTGCACGTGCCTACCGCCTCCCAGTACGCCGACATCTTCACCAAGGGGCTACCCACATCCGTCTTCACCGATTTTCGTTCCAGCCTGAACGTGCGGCCAGCCGCAGCTCTGTCTGCGGGGGCCGGGGGGGGGGGTGTTAGCGCACACTTCTGCTGCGCCTACATCTTCGCGTTGCCCAGGTCTTCGGCCTGCATGTGCGTGCTCCTTCCATGCATGCCTTCCGTGATTGTCTCTAGCTCCTTCCATGCATGCCTTCCATGATTGTCTCTAGCTTTCCTAATCTCCCTGGCACTACTTCCATAAACCGGTGATGAGATAAGGGAAGGCTTGAGTATATATGTGTATTGCTCTCTCAGATCAATAATCAATCACGTCTTGCCAATTGCATACGGTTTCAGTTCAGACCAGATAAACAGTAGAGGTTTGATCGGATGAACAGTAAAATCAGCACAAAGCTAAATTTTTACCTAATTTCAAAACCTACAAAAGACACAACTTTCACATTGAGACACCAAATAACTTAAAACTTGAACACAGTTAGATCATAACCTTAAGCACCCATTCAAATGAAATATCATGAAATAACTTAAGAAATTTGGGACCTTTATACTTCCAAAGCTCAGCTGTACCAAAACCGAGTTCAAATCACAAAATAAACCAACTCTCAAACTGATGCTCCAAACCACTTGAAATTTATCATACACCATCTCTAGGATGTTAAGAACCTATTCCAATTATCAAGAAAATCATTGTCATAGTCCCAACTTTTTTCTGTTTGAAGAATGGTTGTACCAAAACCGAACAAAACACAAAAATTTGAACCAAAATTTGCTCATGAGTAAATGATGGTCAAGATGACCTTAGATTTACTCTCACACATCCTAGCAAGTATAAGAACACCAAGAACCCAAGTCAAATGCCCAACCAAAGAACCCAAGATTTGACCCTTCTCAACCTAAATTCAGGCAATTTTAAGAACTTGCAAAGAAATATGCATAGATGGATGTGATCTGATCTTCAAGTGATATATCAAGAGAGGAAAGATCAAGAGAGGAGAAGAAAACTATTATGGTTATGCACTAATGTAACATCCCAAAAATTTTACCCCCTTATTAAAATCAATTCTGGAATTTATTGGACTTTCCTGGAGTTTATTTCAAAGTCCTGATCTGAGTAAATTTACAAACTTCTATTTATAAAAGATCAAAATGAATTTATTGCATTACATGAAAGTCAAATAATTGTACTATACCTTCCTAAAGTCAAATCTGTATTTATGTATATTCTCAGGATTTTATAAAGAATTAAAACCTTCCTTTTTAAGTCAAATTGTGCTTTTACAAAAAAATAAATGTCAAAATGGGTGGAAAATATTTTTATTAAGTCCCAAATAGTCCCAGAAGGTACTCTGAATTTTTCTGGAATTTTCAAAATTTATTTGGTATTTTTCTGAGTTCTCTAAAGCTTATTCTCGTTTCTGGAAATCTTAAAGAAATAAAAATCCAAAACCTCTCCCAGGGCCAATACTTGTCTCCCATCGGGCCGGTCCGCACCGCCGGATTCCTCCTCGGCCGTCTGATCTGACTTAAACCCTCTCCTCGCCTTCCCTTCCTCTCTGGCCGACACTTGGCACCCATCCGACCGTCCGCCCCTTCGCTCGACTTAATCGCAGCCGCCCGCACCAACTTACCGCTTCATCCCACCTTCCCCCTACTCCTGCCGACATGTGGTGGAATCGGGGTCGTTCGCCATTGTCGGACTTCATCCCGCCCGTCCGCAGCCACTTAACCCTCCGCCCGAAACCCCAACGGCTCGGATTGAGTCTCGTTTGTCGGATGAAATCTTGACCACACCTGTTCACTTACCGGTTCGCTTTAGATCCAGCGGCCCCCGCTTCCCACACCTGCCACGCGTCGCGGATCCGACCGTCATCCCAACCCTTTCCCGTTTTCTTCTCTCGCTGACGCGCGGGCCCCGCCTGTCAGGTCCATCGTCCCCGTTCGCTTACCTTCTTCCTCGCGCAATCACCGCCGCTGCCGCCGCCATTGATTGAAAACCGAAGCTTTGAAAGCTTCGGTTTCTTATAATTATTCCCCGCACCTTGCACATTCAAATAGCCGTCTTCCCGCGTCCGTTTCTGGCATTTTCCCCCTCGATCACGCCCTGTGCGCCGTCGCATTAATCCCCTCCGCCCCTTGCTCTCTGGTGAGTTTTGCGCAGCCGTTACCACCCCTCCCCGGCCTATAAAACCCACACCCCGAGGTCCCTCTACCCACACCGCCACTCCTCGTGCCTCCAGATCGCAAAATTGAGCATCAGAGCCCCCCTGCGCTCGTTCTTCTCCGTCGGCCTCCAGTAGCTCCGGCGAGCAATCGCCACCGCCTCCGACCACCCCGAGCCTCGCAGACCCCACCCCGACGCTGCTTGTGCCCCGGCGATCCTCGACGACCACCTCCCTGAGCTTTTGCGCCACTGGAGCTGCTCTACCGCCGTGAAGCCCTCTCCGACCGCTGCCCCTCTCCGCCGATTCTCCTCTCCGATCACCCTCGACCTCCGCGCAAGGTACCGGTGAACTCCCGCCTCCCCTCGCATTTGCCCCATCGGCCCGGCGCCGCCGCCGAGTGCCGGCAACCCTCGGTCCCCGTCGCCACCGCCGCCGCGCCCCGTCGGCCGCCGGTGTGAGTGGCGGCAGCGTGGCCGCCGGTGAGTGCCACGCGGCGCCACCCGAGCGCCCCCTCGCCACCTCGCGCGCGTGCCACCACGTCGGCATATTGCCGTGACGTGGCAGCCACGTTGCAACCACGTGGAGCCAGGTGGCAGCCACGGGGAAGCCACGCCAGCGCCACCCCGCTCCCCCCACACCGGCGTGCCACCTCACCCCTTTCTCCAGTTCTTGGACCCAGTCCACCGTAGACCGGCCCCACCTGTCAGCCTCTCCCCGATTATTTTAACGCTAGGGCTGACGTCATAATCCTTTAATTTCCTTTAGAAAAATAATTCTTGCTGACGTCATAAATCCTTTTCGGTCTAAAAATAAATCCAGAAAATAACCTTTTTCTTTTATTTTGAATTTAAACTTTGGAAGGCTATAACTTTTGCATTTTAACTCCAAATTGACCCATTCAAATTTCTAAATTTTTCTAAAATCATGATCTATCCATTTCTGGTATAATTTTGAAATTATTTAAATTTTGTTTTCGAATTTTCTTTGAATTTGCTCTTTACGTTAGATTTTGACGATTCCGGAGTTTTCGAGTTCGACGAATCGCAGCAAGACTTCGATCAAGGCAAGTTACACCTTTGACCATGTTGAACCTAATATCGCGTGGCTCAAGTGAGAGGGAATATCTTGTGAGTAAAGTTGTACACCTCTGTAGAGTGGAATATCTTGTGAGTAAAGTTGTACACCTCTGTAGAGTTAAAACCTATCTGGATAGCCGTGTCCGCGGTTATGGACATGCTGAGTAAAGTTTTCACAGATTAGACTTAGATTTTATAAAACCTGGTTTTTGAGCAAAGAAACAGTGGTTTTGGTTTTGGTCCGGGTGGATTCCCGTGGATAGGTTAGTGTGGGTCGGAGCCTACGCTAACGATATTACCTGTTAAAAATAATGTTCATATACTGTATTAAAGTTTAGCTTTTCGTACTTACATTATTGTATTCAAATTCAAGTATTGCTTTCTGCACATTTACCCTATTAATCCTTCCTTTGCAATCCATTATGCATGCATCAATTCTGTTATATTTCCTGGTGGAACTTGCGTAAGCATTTATATGCTTACCTTGGGAGTACTCGTTGTACTCACCTTGCTACATCTGTTGCCAGACTTCGACGGCAACTACGACGGTGAGGACTACTTGGTAGTAGGGCGCGTCTTCTGATCATTCGCTTTGTGGGAGGCTGGATGGGTTTGTCTTTGCTACCTTTCTTGCTTTCATTTGTTCTATTTCTTTTGTTGGTCTTGTGCCCCTATATTGTAAGACTTGGCCTTAAGGCCGTATTTTGTCGTTTAATAATATTCGGTGGTGATTTTTGCATGATATACATTCTTGTTAACCCCTGTGTGCACTAGCTTTTCACAGGATAGTGTGATTTACAGAGGGACTTGGAGTTGTTGTTTGGATCAGCAGAAATGGTATCGAGCAGGTTGACCTAAGGCGTGACCTTAGCTAGAGGCCAACCTTAAGGATATATTTTGATAAGAAATGCCCTTTTAAAAATCATCTCTTCCTTTGCTCAATCTCTTACCAAAGCTGTTTACTAACTTCTCTCCTCCTCCAAATTTTAGATGGAGCAACCTACCGCGTCTCCCATGGAACCCTTAGGACTCTTCGCGATGATCTGTACAACCTCATGCAAGAGCTCAACTTCCGCCCGTACCCCTCTACCAAGGATACGTTGGCATGTGCGGAGCGAGCGGCTGGAGGGTGGAAGTGAAGATCTTCAAAATTTTGCGACCAACGGAGCCATTTACGTTGACGCCCTCCGCCTCGAGCTACCTTCTTGACGGAGTGCAAGATGCGGCACAGGAGGCCATTCGCGGTGAGGAACATCTACGCTCGGGACTGCGGCGCCACGGACTTCGCTACTTCCCCATGAAGACTCCTCTTGGTGCTTGCCGGCGATTTCTCATCCACAGAGTGAAAGCAACCCCGTCTCATACGACATGTGGAATTCACCAAGTCTATGGATCACATGTACGGACCACCACAGACGAGTTGCACACCGCCTGCGAAACTCCGCGCGGTGGAAGAAGAACTTGCCGAGCTCCGTGCGAGAGTGCGAGACTCCACCACTTAGAGCCTTTTCCGAGGAGACTCGGCGTAGTACCGGTGTCTAGATAACCATGAGTCTTAGCCTTAAAGCGTTATCTGCGGTGTAGTCCTTTGTTAACAGCCACGAGACTATTATAATAAAATAAAAGTTTTATTTGGCTCTTATTTGTGTTTTCCTCGCTTTTGTGTGTCCTGTTGGTGGGATCGTTACTAGAACCTCTCCTGTTAGTTCTCTCTCTCCCCTCTAAATCTGGAAGCTTGGCAGTGGTGAACACCGGGAGAAAGCGGCATGGACAACACCAACCCGGAGCTCAAGGGGCGGTCGGCCCCATTCCACGCCCGCCGTGACGAGGACCGGATTGGGCGCGATTGATGTGTCGAGAACCAGTTGATCAGGTGTTGCTCGGACTATCAACAACCCTCAAGCTCATCATCAACCTGCCCAAGTACCTCCCAATGCGTCTTTGAGTTCCTGGGATCAAGCCACCAACCTTCGCGGCGGTGCGAACAATGAGCGCCGACGGTCGCTCGGTCGTCGGCAAGAAAGTGGATATCTTTGCGATTGCACTAATCGGGAGCGAGTCTGTTAGCCTCCCATCGGCTGAATGGGCCCGCATCTCAATGGTGGGATACTTTCACGCCTCGCATGCCAACCCGAGACGGTGGCGTGGAGCGAGTTCGAGCAAAACTTTCGCAAGGCTCACATCCCCACCGGTACCATGGCATTGAAGAAGAAAGAGTTCAGAGCTCTGCGCCAAGGAAGTCGTACTGTCAATGATGCGTACAAAGTTCAACCAAGCGGCCGCTATCGCGAGAAGATGTAGCCACGGCGAAGCCAAGCAAGAAAGGTTCATGGAGAGTGCGAATGACAACATATCGATCAGGTGATATCGGGTGATTACAATGACTTCCACCAGCTAGTCAGTAAGGCCATCCGCCAAGAAGGCAAGCACATGGAGATGGAGATCCGGAAGAAAAGAATGGCAGATTAGAGGCCCAACTCTGGAGGTTCTCTCAAGGTTCGCAGCACTCCTCCGCATGCAAACAAGTTCAGACCTCAGGGCAGCAACTTCAAGACTCAGTCAGGCAAGTTCAAGTCCTCAACCAGCCGCCCACCGTTCCAAGCTAGCGCGGCGGTTTGGACCAACGCACCTAATGACCGGTGGCCAAGTGCAGAAGAGCAGTCCACCATCAGATGGAGTGACCTGCTTCTATTGCAAAGAACTAGGGCACTGTGCCAAAGCATGCCCCAAGAAGATACAAGCAACAGCGACCTCAGGAGCCTCCAGAAGTCAGAACCAGGCGCAGCAGAAGCCGCAAAACTTCATCAAGGGGAGAGTGAATCATGTGACAGCTGAAGAAGCTCAGGCTGCACCGGACGTCGTGCTGGGTATGTTACTTGTCAACTCAGTACCAGCATCAGTTCTTTTCGATTCCGGAGCATCGCATTCCTTTGTGTCAAAAACTTTTGTGGATAAGGACGGGTTGGGTAGGGTAACTCTTAGCAACCCCATGATAGTTCACTCCCCTGGAGTAGAAATGAGAGCAGGGACCTTGTGCCCCAAATTGGAATTGCTCATAGATGGGACCCGATTCCTAGCCGATCTTTTGGTTTTGGAATCACAACGGTTAGATGTCATTCTCGGAATGAACTGGTTAGCCAAGAATTGAGGTCAGATCAATTGCGCTACCAGATCCATCACCCTCACCAATGACTAAGGCATAGAAGTGATCTTCTCTCCTCAGATCCCGAAAGCAGAAGAATGTGCCCTCTTCCACCTTCAAGTCTTGGAAGAAGTGCCAATAGTGCAGGTGTACCCTGATGTTTTTCCCGAGGAACTACCAGGAATGCTGCCGGATAGGAAATTGAGTTTGTGATTGACCTAGTCGAGCACCGCCCCAATTTCCAGAGACCATATCGGATGCACGCTAGCGAGTTAGCGAATTAAAAATCAGCTCAAGGGCGGAAGACAAAGTATACATTCGACCCGATTCGTCACCTTGGGAGCACCGTCACATTCGTCAAGAAAAAGGATGAGAGTTTGAGGCTATGTGTGGATTACAGAGCACTCAATGATGTTACCATCAAGAACAAATACCCCCTCCCCAGGATCGACGACATGTTCGATCAGTTGAAAGGAGCTTGTGTCTTCTCTAAGATTGATCTGCAGTTAGGATATCATCAGTTGAAGATTTGTGAAGAAGACGTTCCCAAGACTGCCTTCTCCACCAGATATGGACATTATGAGTTCACGGTTATGTCGTTTGGACTGACCAATGCTCCAGCCTATTTCATGAGTATGATGAACAGTGTATTCATGAAATACTTGGACAAGTTTGTGGTGATCTTCATCGATGACATCCTCATCTACTCCAAGAACGAGGAAGAGCATGAGCAACATCTCAGGATAACTTTGGAGAAGCTTCGAGAGCATCAACTTTTTACCAAATTCAGTAAATGTGAATTTTGGCTAAAAGAGGTTGCCTTCCTTGGACATATCGTGACAGTAGAAGGATTGCTGTAGACCCTTCAAGATAGAGGCGGTAATGGAGTGGAAGCAGCAGAAGTCGTAGCGAAGTCGGGAGCTTCCTTGGACTTGCGGGTTATTCTGCTTTGGTTCATAGCAGGATTCTCCGAGCTAGCCAAGCCAATGACTCAGTTGTTGAAAAAGGAAAAGATATTCGAATGGACGAAGGCCTGTGAGCAGAGTTTCCAGACCCTCAAGAAAAGGCTGGTTTCAGCACCCATGCTTGTATTGTCGGACGTACATAAAGGCTTTGAGGTCTTCTGTGATGCCTCTCGTCTAGGCTTAGGCTGTGTTCTGATGCAAGAAGGCAAAGTGGTAGCCTACGCATCACGCCAACTCAAGCCCCATGAGTGCAATTATCCTACTCATGACCTAAAGTTAGCCGCAGTAGTGCACGCCTTAAAAATTTGGCGCCACTATCTTATCGGTAACCGTTGTGAAGTATACACGGACCACAAGAGCTTGAAGTATATCTTCACCTAGGCAGAACTCAACCTGAGGCACCGAAGATGGCTGGAGTTGATAAAAGACTATGACATCGGTATACACTACCACCCCGGAAAAGCAAATGCTGTAGCTGATGCCTTAAGCAGTAAGTCCTATGCAAATGTGGTCTTATCAGAAGAGGACCAGACCCAACTTCAGGAGGGAGTCGCCCGTCTAAGTCTAAATCCGATGAGACCAAGCATCCTCACCACCCTGGAGATACAACCTGGCTTGCCTGATCAGATTAAGGAAGCTCAGAAGGTTGACGAGGATATTCAGGAAATCAAAAAGAATATGAGAAGAGGCAAGGCCCCAAGATTCAGTGAAAATGAGCATGGCATCGTCTGGTTCGAGAGCCGCATCTGTGTGCCAAATAATCAGAAAATCAAAACCATAATTCTGAAAGAAGCTCATGACACCCCATACTCAATCCACCCAGGTCGTACCAAGATGTACCAGGACCTAAGGGAAAAATATTGGTGGGTTAGTATGAAGAGAGAAATAGCGGAGTTTATTGAAGCCTGCGATACCTGTCAACGAGTTAAAGCCGAACATCAGAGACCAGCTGGACTCTTGCAACCACTGCCAATACTAGAATGGAAGTGGGAGGAAATCGGTATGGATTTCATAGCCGGACTCCCAAGGACGCAATCGGGTTATGATTCAATCTGGGTGATCATAGACCGATTAACTAAAGTGGCTCACTTTATACCAGTCAAGACCACTTACTCCGGGAGTAAGTTAGCTGAGCTATACATGTCCCGGATTGTGTGCCTGTATGGCGTTCCCAAGAAAATAGTGTCAGATCGAGGAGTCAATTCACTTCTCGATTACGCGGCTACATGAAGAGTTAGGAGTGGCTTCGGTTTGATGCGCTTACCATCCACAGACGGATGGTCAAACAGAAAGAGTTAACCAAGTGCTCGAGGATATGCTAAGAGCTTGTACTCTGGACTTTGGGAACAGCTAGGACCGTTCATTACCCTATGCAGAGTTCTCGTACAATAATAGCTACCAAGCCAGTCTGCAGATGGCACTCTTCGAAGCCTTATGCGGCGAAAGTGCGGGACACCCTTGCTTTGGGATCGGCAGGAGAACCCCAAGAAGCTGGACGAATCTACTTCAAGGCGAGAAGATAAAGTGAAGAAGATCGGGGACGGACTAAAGATAGCCCAATCTCGACAAAGAGTTATACGGACAATCGTCGTCGAGATTTGACCTTTAGTCGGGGACTACGTCTATCTTAGAGTATCCCCACTCGGAGGTGTACAAAGGTTTCAAGTCGAGAGAAAACTAGCACGCGTTATGTAGGACCCTTCAAGATTCTAAATCGAAGAGGTAAAGTCGCATATCAGTTGGACTTACCGCCAAGCATGTCAGGAGTGCACAATGTCTTCCATATCTCTTAGTTGAATAAGTGCCTCGGGTACCATGAGCAAGCGCATTGAAACCTTGGACCTTGGATGACCTCACCTACCAGAGCGACCAATCAAGATCCTTGAGGCAATGAGCGTCGGACTAGAAGGAAGACCAACAAATTCTGCAAGGTTCAGTGGAGCAACCACACCGAAGATGAAGCCACTTGGGAGCGAGAAGAGGATTTGAAGGCCAGCCATCCCCATCTCTTTTGCTAGCCAGTGCAAATCTCGAGGGCGAGATTTCTTTTAAGGTGGGTAGGTTTGTAACATCCCAAAAATTTTACTCCTTTATTAAAATCAATTCTGGAATTTATTGGATTTTTCTAGAGTTTATTTCAAAGTCCTGATCTGAGTAAATTTAAAAACTTCTATTTATAAAAGATCAAAATGAATTTATTGTATTTCATGAAAGTCAAATAATTGTACTATACCTTCCTAAAGTCAAATATGTATTTATGTATATTCTCAGGATTTTATAAAGAATTAAAACCTTCCCTTTTAAGTCAAATTGTGCTTTTACAAAAAAAAAATCAAAATGGGTGGAAAATATTTTTATTAAGTCCCAAATAGTCCCAGAAGGTTCTCTGAATTTTTCTGGAATTTTCAAAATTTATTTGGTATTTTTCTGAGTTCTCTAAAGCTTATTCTCATTTACGAAATCAAAAGAAATAAAAATCCAAAACCTCTCCGGGTGACACTTGTCACCCATTGGGCGGTCGCGCATTTGGATTCCTCCTCACCGTCGATCGACTTAAACCCTCTCCTCGCCTTCCCATCCTCTCGCGAGACACGGCACCCATCAGACCATCAGCCCCTTCGCGAGCTTAATCGCAGCCGCGCACCAACTTACGCTTCATCTCGCCTTCGCCTGCGCTCCCGAGCGACACGTAGTGGAATCGGGGCCGTTCGCCATGTCGGACTTCATCCGCCCGTCCACGACCACTTAACCCTCGCGAAACCCCAGCGGCTCGGATTGAGTCGTTTGTTGGATGAAATCTTGACCACACTGTTCACTTACGGTTCGCTTTAGATCCAGTGGCCCGCTTCCCCACCTACCACGCGTCGCGAATCCGTAAATCATCCCAACCCTTTCCGTTTTCTTTCTCTGTGCTTGCGGGCCTCTGTCGGGTCCATCGTCCCGTTCGCCTACCTTCTTCCTTGCGCAATCACCGCATTGCCGCCGCCATTGATTGGAAAACGAAGCTTTAAGCCGATTTCTTATAATTTATTCCCCACACCACTGCACATTCAAATAGCCGTCTTCCGCGTCCGTTTCTAGCATTTTCCCCTCAATCACGCACATGCGTGTCGCATTAATCCCTCCGCCGTTGCTCTCGCGAGTTTTGCGCAGTTGTTACCACCCCTCCCGGCCTATAAAACCCACACCCGGGTCCTCTACCCACACGCCACCTCGTGCCTCGGATCGCAAAATTGAGCATCGGGCCCCTGCGCTTCGTTCTTCTCCGTCGGCCTCGGTAGCTCGGCGAGCAATCGCCACGCCTCCGTCCACCCGAGCCTCACCGACCCCACCCCGACGCTGCTTGTGCCCGGCGATCCTCGGCGACCACCAACCGAGCTTCGCGCCACCGGGCTGCTCGTCGCCGTGAAGCCCTCTCGGCCGCCGCCCCTCTCGCCAATTATCCCCTCCGGTCACCCTCGGCCTCGCGCAAAGTGCGGTGAACTCCCCGCCTCCCCTGCGCATTTTGCCCCATCGGCCAGCGGCGCCGCCGCCGGGCGCCGGCGACCCTCGTCCCCGTCGCCACGCCGCCGCCGCCGTCGGCCGCCGGTGAGGTGGCGGCAGCGTGGCCGCCGGTGGACGCCACGCCGGCGCCACCGGCGCCCCCTCACCACCTCGCGCGTGCTTATGCGTCGGCATATTGCGATGGCGTGGCAGCCACGTTGCAACCACGTGGAGCAGGTTGCGACCACGTGGAAACCACGCCCGGCGCCACCCGCTCCCGCACACCGCGTGCCACCTCACCCTCTCTCCGGTTCTTGGACCCAGTCCACCGTAGACCGGCCCCACCTGTCAGCCTTCCCCGATTCTTTTAACCCTAGGGCTGACGTCATAATCCTTTAATTTCCTTTAGAAAAATAATTCTTGCTGACGTCATAAATCCTTTTCGGTCTAAAAATAAATCCAGAAAATACCCTTTTTCTTTTATTTTGAATTTAAACTTTGGAAGGCTATAACTTTTGCATTTTAACTCCAAATTGACCCATTCAAATTTCTAAATTTTTCTAAAATCATGATCTATTCATTTCTGGCATATTTTTGAAAATTTGAATTTATTTGAATTTTGTTTTTGAATTTTCTTTGAATTTGCTCTTTACGTTAGATTTTGACGATTCCGGAGTTTTCGAGTTCGACGAATCGCAACAAGACTTCGATCAAGGCAAGTTACACCTTTGACCATGTTGAACCTAATATTTCAAATTTAGTTATGTTGTTTTACTTTATATGCATGCGTACTTCTATTCAAATTTAATTTAAATTCAGTTTTAACTTTAGTTATACCCATAGTCCTTTGATTATAGCCCCTTTGAATCTCAAATTCATATACCTTGTCACCCTAGCTGAAAACTAGTTAGTACCATAGTATTGACTAGAAAAATTATAGAAATGCTTAGCCCGGCTTAGTATAATTTTAGGTGGGATTAATATCTTTCACATGAAATAACGATTTAAAATTGAGTTCTTGACTTCGGTGAGTCAAGGATGGTTTATGAAAGCTGTTTAAAAATGAAAATAGAAATTTATGTTTTGGACTTAGGCTAATGGTTAGGTGGTGGGTGCCGGCATGCCTCGTGTTTGGTGACACCTGGTTGATTGTCGTGCACAGGAGAATGTGGTTGAGCCTAAGGCAGATTAAAGACTGTTTCTGTTATTCATTTTACGAAGTCACTTCGTACTACCACAAGTCCGGTATGGGACGGACCTGGTTAAGTAATTTGTAAAGTTCCAAACATAGTCTCTCTATAGGCTGAATGTGAGCGCGGCGTAGGCTGTGGGAAGTCTCACATGGCACCAGAGGGGGCTCCAACTCGTGAATTCGAGTTGTGGTGAAACCTTAGTGACGACGTGATTATTTTTGGCTATGGATCATTGGAACAGCCTTGTCATCAACAGCCTTATTTTTGGCAGTGTGTTTATCGCGTGGCTCAAGTAAGAGGGAATGTCTTGTGGGTAAGGTTGTACACCTCTGCAGTGTTAAAACCTATCTGGATAGCCGTGTCCGCGGCCATGGACATGCTGAGTAAAGTTTTCACAGATTAGATTTGGATTTTATAAAACCTGGTTTTTGAGCAAACAAACAGTGGTTTTGGTTTTGGTCCGGGTGGATTCCCGTGGATAGCTTAGTGTGGGTCGGAGCCTACGCTAACGATATTACCTGTTAAAAATAATATTCATATACTGTATTAAAGTTCAGCTTTTCGTACTTACATTATTGTATTCAAATTCAAGTATTGCTTTCTGCACATTTACCCTATTAAGCCTTCCTTTGAAATCCATTATGCATGTATCAATTCTGTTATATTTTCTGGTGTAACTTGTGTAAGCATTTATATGCTTACCTTGGGAGTACTCGTTGTACTCACCTTGCTACATCTGTTGCCAGACTTCGACGACAACTTCGACGGTGAGGACTACTTCAGCGAGTAGGACGCGTCTTACGATCATTTACTGTGGGAGATTTGGATGGGTGTGTCTTTGCTACCTTTACTGCTTTCCGCTATTTTATTTCTTTTGTTGGCCTTGTGCCCCTATATTGTAAGACTTGGCCTTAAGGCCGTATTTTGTCATTTAATAATATTCGGTGGTGATTTTTGCATGATATACATTACTGTTAACCCTGTGTACACTAGCTTTTCCTGGGATAGTGCGATTTACACAGAGGGACTTGAAGTTGTTGTTCCGGGTCCCGACAACTAAACAGTAAAAGAAGGGGTTACGGAAAGGCCGTGGAAGGACTGCCTGTAACCTATACACCCTAGAGATAGCAATAGAAGTCTGTGCTAGTGTCTTGGAAGTTGGTATTGTCTGCTCTTTGCTAAAAAAAAGTGCTCTCTCATCGCCATGGCGCACTCAGGCGTACACACACACATATATCCATGGGGCTTACATAGATATTCCTATGTGCTCCTTCCTTTATAGGGGCACATAAGTCTTTCCTTCTATTTGAAATTACATAAATACCCCTATCTAAGCCTACTCTTTCAAGGGTATATATGTCATTTCCTTGGCCTTATGGGCTTCCCTGAAGCTGTTGTCCTGTTCTGCTGATGCCATGGGCCATTTGGACCAAGGTGGGGGCCACTCCCCCAACAGTAGCCTCTCATGGTTGAGGGGCCTAGCCTTTTGTGGGTCGAGATCATGCCTAGCACCTTTTGGCACCCTCCGTCCCTTCGACCCACAGGAAAGCGTGGTGAGAATTTCCTACCAACTGTGCCCCAAGCAAGTCGTTACCTAGGCACATGTGGTGATGTTTGGCTTTTTGGCTTTTTGGGAGGCGAGGCGTTGTGCCAGTCGCTAGGTTGTGTATGTCTTCTTGACTCTAGTGCCCGCCTTAGTGGTAGCGACTAGGTCAGCGCGCACAACCCCCGAGGGTCGCTTAGTTGTGGTGGCAGGCGCGGGTGCACATGTGGCGGTGGTTGGTTTCTTGGCTTTCACTTAATGGGGCGTTGCACCCTCCCTGGGTAGGTGTGTGCCTCCTCGTTTCCCGTGCATTGCCCAGGCATTAACTGCCACTATTGCCTCTCCTTTTAAGAGTGAGGGCGACAACTGGCTTTCATCATTTGCCTCTTGATTTCTTGTTCTTATTCTTGCGGCCTTGACCATGGTGTCTCTATTGTCGTTCTCCTACTGCTGCTCTTCCTTTCCTTTCTTTGTCCATCGCTGCACATTCCATCTGGAAGATGGTGTGTACCGGTGACTGCCACAGCCGTGGTTTGACATTGGCCCCTTCCAGTAGCCAGGCCGACCAGGATGATCTCGTGGAGGTGACTACCATGGTATGGTGGAAGGTAGTGGAGAAGGCCGGCAGGGTGTACGTGAACACCCTAGGGCCCTTGATTGCCTCTAAGGAGCTACTGGACTCCTTGGTGCACGACGGCAAGATCATATCTCGTGGCATTATGCGCCTTCCCAACGACGAGGAGATCGAACCGTGCCCATGGGAATGTGAGATAGTTGTTTTTACGACATTCTTTGACATCAGACTCCACATTTTGGCTACATGCTTTGTTGGAGACCTGTTGTGACTATACGAGCTGGAGCTCTAATAGCTGACTCTGAATGCCATCACTTAGTTTGCTGTGTATTCTTGAGCGGCTAGCTCAGAGAGCAGCCAGGCTTGCACGATGGTCTTCGTGTTGGTTGACAACACCCGATGCCAGCAGAAGCACGTCAGTCCTGGCCAGATTTCCAATATGGGAAGCGTGATCTTGTAGCTTTGCAACCCCTCTTTGTGGGATTTCCCCACCAACTCGACTCGCACGAAGTAGAAGTCGCACTAGATCGAGCGCATTTCTATTATAAGGTTGAGCATGATAGTAGCCTTCGCTTCATCGGGCGTCTCATGGACTTCATCCAGACCCCTACCGTGGTATTGAACCATGAGGACGAGGTGCGGCTTCAGAGACTCTGTGCGGTGGCCCTTCAACTGAATATGTGGGACTATGCCAAAGAGTTCTACATGCTCCTCCTGTCCCCTTTGGCTTGCCGCTGGGAGGTATGGATAGGTGAACCCCAATAGGATGGCATCCGTCCTTCGCTGGCATCTCTGGAGAGGCCTACCGGTCATAGTGAGTTTTTGTGTTCCCAAGCAATGCCTTATTGGTAAGTACGTCTCTGTGTCAGCTAACCTATTGCGTCTGTAGTGCTGTTGCTTACAGAGGCGGAGCACATTGCATGCACATTCTTGGGGCCGTACATCCTCAAGGAGCACAGCCTTCGGACCACAATGACCGTGGTGGATCCTCGTATCAACCGTGTGTGTGATGCCCTAGGCCTTGAAGTGCCACCAAAGCGGGCTTGGCAAGTCCGCCGATTTCGTGGCGGAGGATAGGAGTGGCGAGTTGGAAGACGGCGGTGAAGGTGATGATGATGACAACAGTGGTGATGAGGATGGCGTGTGAGTCCTCAACATGTTTGGCTCCATGATGACGGAGTGTTACGAGGCCCCCACAAAGCGGGGTGTCCTACAAACTTGAAGGAGAGCTCAGCCCGTGGTGTGGCCAGACTGGTGAGCCCTTCGAAGACTAAGGGCATGGCCCCTTGCCAAACCCAGCAGTGGCCTTGCCACCTTAGATGGTGCACGCTTCGCTGGCCTCATCGGGCCACCTGATGAGGCGAGCGTGTGTGAGTTCTCCTACAGCAGGGCCTCGAATAACATCAAAATGCAATAAAAGATTTTGAAACCTCTGAAATTTTCAGTTACTCCCAATCTGGGTTGTTACACTTAGCCAGAACAGGACCATGCATGGTGGAGCCACAGCGAAACTCCGACCGAATGGAGGATGACTCGAGCATCCACGAGGTTTGTAGAGTCTAGTAGTGGTGATGGTTCAGGTTAGGAGGTTTGTGTTGTGTTGGCGACGGCTACCGTGAAGGCCGCGTGCTGGTGCATGATAGTGGGAGCAGAGTGATGGCGCCAGGGGCAAGAAGACGCGTAAGGAGTGGTGAATGCGGGTTTCTCAGATAGGAAAGCGGAAAGTTGAAGGAAATTTACGTCTTTGGCAAAGAAAAATCAAATCCAAGCAAATTTTAGATAAATTGAAGATTTTTTTACAAAAGTGGTTTGTTTCATCACCATACCCACGCTGTTTGGGAAGTTTATTAATTTTTTCGTCACCAAACCCATCGAATTGGCAATTTGGCATCTCAGCCTCTATTGCCCATAGTGGCCAACCGTGGAATCGAAGCTGATCTTAAGTTTAAAAAGAAAGAAAGAAGGTTGTAGCTGTTGATGAAATTGGACAGGCAAACTAACAATTGCAGCGATGGCGTACACACCAGAAATATCTACGCCCATTTCGATCATAGACAGCGCAATTCCCCTCCACGCCTGCTTGCGCCATGGCCTCCCCGTTCCAGAAGGTCCAGATCCAGCGCGAAGACACCGTGAGCTCTCCCCCCTCCTCTCTCTCTCTCTCTCTCTCTCTCTCTGGATTCCCAAGAATTTCTAGGTGAGCGGCTGCTCCTATGCGTCTTGTTACTACAAAGCTGCCTTGTGTGGTAGAGATGACATACAACAGGTGATGATCTTTCCGTGTTCTTGGACTAACAACAAATGGTAACGCGGACACCCATTAAAATCCCCACAAGTCAATTTGCTTGCTCTAGGCAACATATGCCTTTTCTATTGTTCTACTAGTTTGGTGAAAACATAGTATACGCGTCAATCAAAGGAATAAAACAAGTAGTACATGCATCATAACGAGAAAAAAACCCTATGAATTTCTTTAGTGCTATGCTAACCGTGTAACAAACTGGGCCACAAGAATGTTCTTGCTACAGCAAGATATATAAGTATATTTATGATAGATAGTTCACTACTTCTGAGTTCTGACAGATACTGTTTTCGGTTTCCTTTTCTGTTCTACTAAGGAGAATATTCTAATGTTATCTATCTTCAGATTTTTGATGCATATGTCATTGGCAAAGAGGATTCTCCTGGAATTGTGGTTTTGCAAGAGTGGTGGGGGGTTGATGCGGAGATTAAGAACCATGCTATTCACATCTCCAAAATTGGTGAAGGATACAGAGCCCTTATTCCAGAGTATGATCAATAAATTCTTGTCTTGGTGTAATTTCGATATCCTTACTTGTTCGAAAGGAAGACTTACGAGATTGATGCTTCATCAGAAGCTAGCTTTCTACTACCTGCTCAGACAGAATAATATCCTGTTGTACAGTTCAGTCAAACACTTACTAGTTTCTTGTCATTCTTCAGTTTGTACCGTGGGAAAGTTGGCCTTGATGCAGCTGAGGCTCAACATCTGATGGAAGGTCTAGACTGGCAGGGTGCTGTCAAGGATATTCAGGCTTCAGTTAAATGGCTCAAGGCAAATGGATCATCCAAGGTTGGTTTTTCATTGATCTTTGTTCTTCTTGTCACGGTATTCATTTTTTACAGTAAGATTAGATTGTGCCATGCCTAAGCAATGGTTTAACTGAACCCCGCATTTAAGGAGAATGTGTACCAGAAGGCCATGCTTCTTACCTCTTGTTATTCACAACGGAGCAACACATTTTGCACCTGCCTCTAAGTGATGCTTTACATTTTACCATAGTGATGCTCTGTATTCAGGTTGGTGTTGCTGGCTATTGCTTGGGAGGTGCATTATCAATTGCAAGCGGGGTATTAGTCCCAGAGGTTGATGCTGTTGTCGCTTTCTATGGGACACCGTCCGATGAGCTTGCTGATCCTTCCAAGGCTAAGGCTCCGATCCAGGCTCATTTCGCAGAGCTCGACCCTCTCTTCGGTGTCACCGTATGCCAATATATCTATTGTGATTGTGTTTGCCTGCCAATTCTGTAAGTACAACATGGTGTGATGATACCTGATGATGTTTCAGGTTGCCAAGTCCCTGGAGGAGAAGCTCAAGGCCACCGGAGTACCGTATGAAGTTCATATGTACCCTGGATGCCCGCATGCTTTCATGAACACATCACCTGAAGGCCTCAAGAGGAGGAATGCGACGGCTTTGACGGATGAGAACAAGGGAGCCATTGAGCTGGCCTGGTCTCGCGTCTCTACCTGGATGGGTCGTTTCCTGGGATCTGCATGATCCGTAAGCATTTCATATGGTCTGTGATGTATATCTGGAGTCAGGTCGCAAGAATAATAATAAAAAAATGTTAGCTCCAGGATGCAGTCAGTAATTCAGTATCCAAACCAGACAAAAGTGTGCTTGTGTTATACATTGTGAGCTTGGTTCCCCGGTGCTTTGTGGCTCGAGATTGTCCATTGCTGCGTAAAACTTGTATTTTGTTTGGGTTGTGCATGGAAAAAGGGAATTCTATACATCTATAATCCTTAACAAATAGTCTAGATGAATTGGGCCCAAAATGTTAAGTGTTTTTTTCCTGCGCTACAGTAACATGTGGGGTATAGTGTACGTAGAGCAAAGCTTAGCGTTCAAATTGTATGCAGGGTTTGGATGCATGCAGGGCAATGCTCCTCCGGATTCACTGGTATATCGTATGGTGAAGGCTAAAACTCCTTCGCACGATCGAAGTTGCACACATTGTACCTTACGGGCGATGAATTTCTACAGTCCCTCGTTTGGGACTTCATCGTTGGCAGCTCCCAGCTTGGCATGTCTCAGTAGGATGACATTGATACTTACCAGACTCAGCCTACTAGTGCATTTTCATCCATTCAACAGACCGAACGATCTTCGTACCTCCTCCGATTCGACACGCGCTCTCCAGACCAGCAGACGTATCCCATAGGACATGCTCGACGCAAGTCAAGATGGCGCCCGTAGATGCAGATGCAACGAGGAGAGAGTAGTGGCTTAGATGAGTGAGCCATATCGCATCTAGTGTTATGCGATTTTGTACTGCTATATCTATACAATTTTAGAAAATATAAAATTCAAAAATTACACAATCAAGTCCACTGTGTAAGGATCCATCAAAAAAATTTCATAATTTTTTGTACTCATTTCTTATATTAAAAGTTCCTACCAATAATTTATTTAAATGAGTTTTCGAGCGAAATTATGAGTAATTTACATAATAAAGTACACTGTGTCAGAAGGCCCTACATAAAATTTTGTAAGTTTTTTTAGCTCATTTACTATATCTAAAAATTCCTATAAAAAGTACTTGAAAATAAATTTCTAATTAGGAATAGATGGCAATTAACTAGCATGCTAATTGGGCACCGTATGACCACCATACGGCATCGAGCTCCACTACATGGTGATTGTGCGGCAGCCCCTAGCTGCATGACGGCTGTGCGGTTCCTTGACATGTTGACTTCCTGGGATCTAACACACGGTTGCTGTACAGTGGAGACATCTTTTTTACTATTTTCGTGCGACGAAAGCCATTCCTGCAACTATGTCCCAAAAACCACCAATTCGGTTTGCCTGAATTACTTCCTAATGGCTCTGAGTACCATCCGCATCGTGAGTATGTTCAGTTTTGAGCATTACTTGTCCAAGTGTGCTGTGCTAGTTGTTTTTATATATTTGACTAGTACTAGGAGACTTGGATTAGTTTGTGCTGTGGGCTCGGTTTCATGCTTAATGATGTATTGGTGTCTAAACTGAGATTGAATATGACAATTGAGCATAATTTGGTCTTGAGCTAAATGAGTACTTGCTGTTTTAATTTTGAGATATGCAATTCATGATTGCTTTGTATATATGATCTAATCAGTCCTTACTAGCTTTTATCTATGATTCACTGTGTTTAATTCAGCTGCTTGTTGGCACTAGGCGTCACTGTGATTCATTTAGTTACTAAAACAGTGCATTGTATTGATTTGTTCACCGTTATTTCAGTTCGACTACTATACAATTGCTGACTTCAGTAGATATTTATTTACATATTTGCATGAATTGTTTATAAGTGAAGTTTCGGTTTGTTTCAAGTGCCGTGAGGGCCAAGATTCAATCTTGAGCGACTTGGCATCTGAGAGCAAACAAATAAATTAAAACTTGAGCATTATGCTAGTTTTTATTGTCCTCATGTTCTATATTTTGAGTATATTATCTTGCTTAAATGACATGGAAGATTTACATGTTTATATGTTAATTTTGTTATTTAAATGCTGTTGAAAATATGATTTAATTATGATTAATACTGCTGGAATTAGTTTACTAAAACGGCCAAATATTCAAAAGCTTTGTTCTATCATTAGCTATAGTCTGATAAGTGATACGACTAAGCAAGGAAATTAATGATACATAGATTGTAAGGGTCTAGCTTATAGCATCAAAGTATATATCCCGGCAGTTAGCAAAGACCCTATTGTAGCAGTTAATAACTAGAAAAATTACTATTCCTTCGATACATGCGGATTAGCAGAGACAGAAAAGTTTAGTTATACCTGATGTTGGAGATTAAATTTGTTCCGTGTTGGGTGGCGGAGCAAGATTCCTGATGTATATATGTAAGGATGATGGCAACGGCTGCCCTATTGGAACGGCTACTCTTTTGCTTTCAGCCAACGGCTAGTTGTTTGAGTTTTAAAATGAAAACAAATTATTTGTAAAGTTTCAGATTTCCTATGAATCCCTATGGTGCTACAAAATCTCTTCTCCGTTCCTATGTTTTCAATTCCCATGGGATTCAAGAGATGCATGCCATCTTAATTCCTACATTTTTCCTATTTCTGCATTTTTCCTATCCTGCGTTTCAAATGGATCCCTAAAGTCTTACACATTTTTATCTAATGAGTAACATCAAATGCAATCACCCATTACGGTGCAGTCATGCAACCACTTTCAGTTTGGGCCTCATATTGGAGGAATAATCCATCCCTTTCCCTAATGGGGCCCCCGCTCCATAGAAGACACCTACGTACAAATCAAGAGTGATAGTTATACTTATCAACTCTTGTATCTATAGGGTAGCTATCCCCCGAGGAGCATTTCGGTCATTTGTACAGGCCCAAGAGGCTATAAATACCTTATGTTCCCTCATTTGTAATAGAGAGCTCTCATGAGGAATAAAGAAGAATATCCAAACTTACGAGTCCTGAAGGGCTCCCTCCCAGGAAGTAACCCTCTCCCCCTCGATTGGCTCACTGACAGGAGTAGAACGGTCCTTTCAGATCCCCAAAGCTATATAAATACCCTAGTCATTTTTACTCTCATGGATGACAGCCCGTCAGATGGCCGACGTCCACCCCCTCACTTGTATTTGGTTTTTTCACACCTACAACATTGGCACCATGTGGGAACCGTAGCTAATTGACGAAAGGCTATAGCTCCTACCAATAAATACTCTAAGTCCACGAAACCTCCTCCAGCTCTAGAGTGCAATGAGCTCGTGGATGGTAAGCCCACTTTTTGGAGGAGCCCTAGGTATGCAGCATCGTTGGGCATCAAGGCCCTCCACCCGGGATGGACAATGTCCTACGTGCCCCGGTGCTCCCAAGCGCGTCCTCCCTTGTGATGGACCAAGGACGGGAAACTCAAAGCGCCCTCGCTAATAGAGGGCTATGGGTGCTGGGGCCAACTATCGCCCTAGGACCCTTAATGTTGCTAACTGCAAAGCGATGAAGGCCAGCTACAAGAACTACCCCCTAACATGTTACTGTTAGGGGATAATCTTGATCTACAAATCTCGTTGCCCTTGTTTGGGCTCTCGAGACACTTTCCCTACATAGGATTTTACCCCCACGGTGCATAGAGTGTACGACCTTCATGGTCTCTCCTAAAAAAAGTCCAAGGTAGATTGGGCATTTGTCACCTCCACCATGGTGGCTCACATCCTGTTGGACCCAGAGCATGAGCGACAACTTGGGCCCTGTGCCCAAGTTGATAGATATATTGAGGACTTGTCCCCCTTAGACTCCAGGCCGAGCGCTGAATGACCTCTGGGTCACCATGTGTCTCAATCCGTTGCTTGGCAAGGGTTAAACATTCTCATGCATTCCTAGTCGCTAGCTAAAAACCCCCCATCTACGGGGTAAAAGGACTCCATTGCCCTCATATTTCAGTGCCCCACGACTTAGTCTCATGGGTGCCCCTTCAGTATGCCTACAACTTAGTGTCATGAGCACGTATCTGAGGTGCTTGTGAGTAAGCCTCATGGGTGCCTTTAAGCCCACTGAGGGCTACCACCCCTAGTGGACATTCGATGCCCTACAACTTAGCCTCATAGACACCCCTCCGGTGTGCCTGACTTAGCGTCATAGGCACACCTCTAAGGTGTCCATGAGTGAGCCTCAGGGGCGCCCCTAAGTTCACTAGGGGGCTACCACCCCCTAGTGGCCATCAGTGCCCGATGACTTAGTCTCATGGGCATCCCTCTGGTGTGCTCTCATGGGCATCCCTCTGGTGTGCCCATGACTGAGTGTCGTGGGCACATGTCTAATGTATCCATGAGTAAGCCTCATGGGAGTTCTCAAGTCTACTAGGGGCTACCACCCCTAGTGGCAATTCGGTGTTCCACGACTTAGTTTCATGGGCACCCCTCTGGTGTGTCTATGACTTTGTCGTGGACACACCTCTAATGTACCTGCGAGTTAGCCTCATGGGTGCCTCCAAGTTTATTGGGAGGCTACCACTCCAAGTAGTCATTCGGTGCCTCATAACTTTGTCTTATGGACGCCCCTTCGATATGTCCATAACTCAATCTCATGAATGCACCTCCAAGACACCTTGTGATTTAATATCATGGGCACTTTAAAGCCTATTGGAGAATGCTACCACTAATAACTTGTGTTGCTCTTCAACAACACACATACATCTCTCCCAAGCAGCTCAAATCATCTACCATTAACCTGGATTGAATATCAATCAAGGGTTGTCATGCCTGCATAAATCTATCACCTTGGAGATCTCAGTACCTAAAGTTATGGGACCCTACCTGTCCCACAACAATGACTTCGATCATCTATCATGTCAAGTGAATGCTATCTTGATACGAGAAACGAGTGTTGATAATTTTATCTCTCACTTCCAATCTCGTGCTCCCATCTCACGTTATCTGTCTCCGCAGCTTCCCTAGATCAAGTGTTGATCATTATCCAACAACATTTTGAGCTCACACTTGGTGGATTATACCTGCCTTTTCCTTTGGAACATTCCTCTTTTCCTCCTCGGCTCTTAATTTCTTTTCGATGGCTTTGACTTCGCAGGCCTCGTTTTGATGCGCCACCGACCTGGAAGGCCAAGCCTCGGTGTTAACTCAGCAAATTCCATCGTGGTCCGAACGCTGCAAAACTGGGCAAACCGGAGAACCTTGCCATACTTTGGATGCCATCTTTAAACCTAAAAGCTTTGCAAATGTTTCGTCACCTGATTTTGGATACAACGGCAATTTAGACCCCCATCAAAGCCTCAGCTAACAATCAACATTGGCACAATAAGTGCAATAGTTCAAAATTACCCCTTTGGATGCTTCCTCTAGCGCTCTACAGAAGACACCTACATACAAATCAAGAGTGATAGTTATACTTATCAAAGATTGTAATACCCCTCTCTTCTATCTATAGGGTAGCTATCCCTCAAAGGGCATTTCGGTCATTTGTTTAGGCCCAAGAGAGTGATAGTTATACTTATCAATTGTAAGGGGGGAGCTCGCATGAGTAATAAAAAAGAATATTCAAACTAGTGAGCCCTTAGGGCTCCCTTCCAAGAGGTAACCCCCTATTGGCTCACTGACAGAGTAGGACAGTCCTCTTGGACCCTCGAACCTGTATAAATTCAAGTATTATTTTTACTCTTGTAGATGATGGCTCGTCAGACGACTGACATCCACCCCCTCACTTGTGTTTGGTTTTCATACCTACAACACTTCAAATCAACATGAAAAATTCTAAAATGGAATCCGGATGTGCTTCTCGATTTACTCTACCTAATTATAAATTTCACGTCCATATTCATTCTATGTTCAGAGTAATAAAAATGAGGAAATTCTTACAAATAATAAATCAAAAGGAAAAAAGAAAAACAAGGAAAAATATTACTATTCATAGTAAACTTTATATTTTGTTTCTTCAACACATTTTGAGTATGTAGTTGAAATTTTGAAGTGTGCTACAACATTTTGTAGACTACATCATTATTTTTTTCCAAAGTTTTTCATGTTGACTTAGTTCCTAAACTGAAAGTTGATTTCATAATTGCACATCGGGAGGTGATTGCACTTGATTTGTTGCTTGTATCTAAATTTGATATTGGTTTCACTATTATAGAAATCATCATCACAGATAGTTCAAAAACGTCATTACAGACGGTTTTTTGAACCGTCAGAATTTATGGATCAGTGATAATCAAAGGTTATCATAGACGGTTTATGAGCCGTCTGTGATAAATACAATACAGATGTTTTGTAACTAGAACCGTCTGTGAAAAACACTATCACAAACGGTTTTATAAATAGAACCGTCTGTGATATGCGTCACAGACGGTTTGTACTACAAAATCGTCTGTGATAGTTCATTCTATACCTAAATTTTTTTTCTATTTTTGAATTAGCTCCAGGAAATATTAGCTATGCCGTTTGAAAATAAGCAAATACGATAGTGTGTAGTGGGGAGTTAGGTGAGCAATGCTCTCTCCTCCTCCATGGCTTGTATCGTGTATATGGGCCTGTTCTTTTTGGCTGGTGATGACTTTTGGTCTGGTGATGGCTTTTGGCTGTTTGCATGTAGATTGCAAAAGAGATACTCGCTTGCAATTTTTGATGATCTGAGATATTAGTTTTTTAACGTGTACTACAATTAACTTGTAGACCCCATCTTAAAAAGATACTCCGTTTAAAAGTTAGTTACTGTAGCAATAAGTCTAAAGCGATTTTTAGAAGCCGCAAAAAACAGGCCCTATATCTTCATAGTGAGTGTTTTTATAGTTATACCCTTCCATCCAACTATCCCTTTCAAGGGCATTCACGTCATTACAAATGTCCCACTTGGGGCTTACAACTTTCTAACAGGCCAGCTAGGCTTAGGTGGGGGCCACCCCCACAATAATTACAATATCACAAGATTACAATGCACCATTACAATATCACAAGATTACAGTCCACCATTACAATATCACAAGATTACAGTCCACCATTACAATATTACAAAATTACAATCCACCATTACAATATCATAAGCTATGCCTCTCGTCTCTGATGCAGCTTGGGCCGGTAGGCCTTCTTGGTGGCCGCCCCACTGTAAGTAGAAGAAACAATGGAGGGAGGAAGCCCTAAATACCACAAATTAGCAACACAAAGTTACAGAATCAAATACTAGAAGAAACAATGGAGGGAGGAAGCTCTAAACGCCACCAAATAGCAACACAAAGTTACAGAATTAAATACTAGAAGAAACAATGGAGAGAGCCCTAACCACAAAGAGGTCGATTGAGAAGGAGACAATAAGGAGTCTAGAGAGATTTTGAGCGCATAAAGGGTAGGGGATGGGTTTAGGTGAGTATTTATAGGGGAGGGAGAGGTGGGACGATCTGTGAGGTGTGGGTTGGTCGGTTTCTATTGGCTGGAATTGGGTTGGAGATGATTGACGAGTCCAGCGATCAGCGACCAATTTATCACAGACGGTTCTTACCAAGAACTGCCTATAAAAGCATGTGATAGCAAAATTCTGTATGACTTATATATATTCATTTGAAAGGTTTCGACGAGATCTACAACTTTACAGTTGAGACAAACCCCATATTGCGAAAGGAAGATCGAAAATTTAGGCAAAAACAGAAATCAAAATCTTTTGATGCAAATTTGAGGCTAAAGATGGCCGATTTTTGGGGTCTTTGAGGGCAACTAGTGCAAGCCGGTTGTTTTTTTGGATTGGGCTCGTCGTTAGTTTTCCAACGAGTACAAGAACGTTGAAAACGGACACTGTATGCAAAAGTTATGTCTGTTTTACTGAAGATGTGTCAAAACGAAATCTTACTCGAACTTAGGTGAAAAATTATGAAATTTTGGAGATGTATGAGACGGAAAACATATCACAGACGGTTCTTAATTAAGAACCATCTATGATTGGCCAATATCACAGACGGTTCTCAATTAAGAACCGTCTGTGATTGCATTTAATACAGGCGGTTTTTATGAACTATCTGTGATGAGGCGTCTAATATAAACCTTTTTGTAGTAGTGTTTATTTCATAAGGCATTTAGCATTCGAAATCAATTTAAATGGTATATAACTTTTTTGGTTAAAAATGCTTTCACACTTCAGTCTTGAGATATTCACATTTCATTGTTTTTGCTCGTGCCACATATATGTCTCATAAACTTCATGACAACAAATATCTTACAGCACCCTTGCTAAACATAGCGCCATCCTTCTCTTATTTTATATTTGTTGCTTATATATTTTCACTTTGCGCTTCCCCGAACGCTGATCATTTTTGTCTCAAATCTTCCCTGAGTATATCACATTGTAACTAAAAAAAACAATGTGTAGATAAGCTTTACTAAGTTATATAACATTTATGCCAGACAATATATAGAGTTTATGATGTCCACATTTGGACGGAGGTGAAATATATAGTTGTAGTTGATTGAACCTTTTCAAGATTTCTAGCTAGAATGATTAGCAAAAGCAAAGGTTCATACTATAAAGATTGTAGTGTAAAGGCCTCGCTCGTTTCGGCTTTTCTAGTTTCTGTTTTTTTTACTATTCAGTATTTCGTCTTTTTCTGAATTTTTTAAGATATTTTAGGCTTTTTTGTGTTTTCTTTTTTTCCCGTGTTCCTTTGTATTGTCCCTAATGGGTTAACATGTTTTTTATATTTTTACATTTTTTAAAAATTAATAATGCCCAAAAAGCCAAATCAGCTACAGTAAAAAAAGCTAGTTACAGTAAAATTTCAGCCAAAAACTAGGAGTCATCGCTAAAACGAGTGCCTCCTTTAAACTGTATAGTCTCATAATTAATGACACACTTTAACACTACCACATGGTAATTTGTGATGTTAATTGTCCAATAATAAATTCCACTTCTCTGACAATGCTTCATCAAGTGTACACGAGTATAGGGTTAATGTAAAATTGTGAATCGTTCGACAGAAAAAGTAGCATTTTATATTCCCTTTAGTGTCTCCAAAATCGAAGGCAAGCATGAATGCCTACACCCTTACTGAAGAGCTAACTGCACATATATGTCAAAAGGGTTACTCGAACTTTTTCTGCAACTAGATGACAAGGACAAGGTGCTAGCAAACCGTTACGACGTGTACTCATGCCCAATTGCACGTAGGACAACATTACCATGGGTACAGGTACATATTTTGAAGTTAGGACACATGGAGATCGAGATGCGCGTCTAATTACCTTGCTTGGCACTTTGAGAAAACTTGTATGGAGAGATGCAGATTATCAATATATTTGTAATGTGGATTATCAATATATTTGTAAGTTCCTCAAAAAGAAGAAGTCTGTGTGGCAAGCTCTGAGAACTGCTCGATGGAACGTATGACAGGATATGGTGTTGCATCCAAGGATTAAAAAACCGAAACGGGAAAAATATCGTACCCCTTCGGTACCAATGACTGGCGGTTATCGGTTGTAAACAGGTCAAATTTTGATAAATAAAATTTAAAATCAAGATTTGAATTTAATCAGTTTTTGGCCGGTTAACTTTCGTTTGACCGGTTACCATCCTAAATTACTGTTCATTGAGTTAAATTCAAAATTTAAATTTAGAACATTTTTGTACCTATATTTTTTTTACCGGTCTAGCTCAGTACGGCCGTAACAGCTGGTAACCGACCGGTTACCACCAGTTTTTTTATCTTTGGTTGCATGAAACTCCAAATGCATGGGTACACAAAAGTTATGGAAGAAATATTGGCGCATGGCCCCCGTCCAAGGTGCGCATTTTCGCATAATTGCACTGTGTGCCATCCATGAAGGCAAACTAAGTGCCATGTTGCAAACAGAACGGCTAGTGATTTTTGTGGTGATCCCTTCGTCAGTATTTAGCTCATTCTTTGTTTCACTGTCGGCAAGGAGAAAGTAAAAGAAAACCAGGCCGGTGGTTCAATGCAAGAAGATATAGCTAGTGGCCTAGTACAATGTTGGCTTTCGAATTTGGTCATTGCAGTATTGGTAAGATCTTGCTAAACCAGAACATATGGCCCAATTTTGCTACTAACAATCAATTTACCGCATCTTGCAGCAACGTAACTATGGTCTAACTGACGGTAGTCATGGTTTATCAATTGAACAGAGCTGGCATTTCCTAGATGGGTATCAGTGTACACTGTTCGATATCCGAAAAGATCCCCACAATTGAATGTTCAGTGTCCCTGACCTGAAGACGGATTCGCCTCTGATTCATCTGTCACACTGCGCAGATACTACGGGGGTGTTCGTATTGGTTGTATCTGATATCTTTTGATTAAAAATAAATAATAGTAGTTGAAAGAAGTAGCTTTTAGAAAGAGAGAATAAGTGGTGGAAAAAATAAGGGAGAGATACATACACGAGACGGGAACGAAAGGAGTGGGGTGCGTGATATGTCCACGACCCTTTACCTTATCCTCAGAGTGAGAGAAGTAAAGAAGTCGCTTCGAAAAACTAGATATTCATATTGGCTTCTATCCAAGCAAAAGAAGTTAATATGAACACCTCTATGATGGGGTCGATCTCAGTAGAGTGTTTGGATCTATCGTAAATCCTCCTATGTCATCAAGTAAAAGGGTTCCCCTATATTGGTTTCCTGCAGGCATTCCTCTGTGTTGTTGATTCTGCATCCAAAGGAAGCTGAACGAAGGGTTTGAATTTTGCTTCTAAGATTGCCGGTAGATTTTGAAGTCATTTGCAGCCAGCAAATATGGGCAATGTTTTAATTTTAAATTTTACTAGAAAACAAATACAGTAAAAGACTAGTGATGCAAAACTCATAACTAATAGCAGGCTATTCATTGTACTTCAGAAAATACGCAAGGAAAATACAATATCAAAGTTGATGGATTGCACGAAAAACTTCCTATTGTGCCTGGTGAAGAACAAAAAGCAGTGCAGACTCGATGTAGTATAAAACATAGATGAAGCAGAGCAGGAGTAATTGCGCAAATACATTGCCCATAAACTTTATTGCCACTCTATGTAGGTACTCTCTGCGGTAATAGCTCGAAGATAGCTGCTCTCCCTCCTTCTAGGTGTACACCGAGAAGAAAGGCCGGGGAGCTTCGGTTACACATCACACCAGTAGAGGAGAAAGTAGAGGATGAATTATTTTTTAATCACATTAGCTTGGACGTCTCTAGATCTTTATAGATGTTTTTAGTAACTGATGCCATTAATTCAATTAAATTGAATTAATCTAGTAACTGACGTCATTAACTGAATTAATTTAGATGTTTGAATCAAACACAGACACATAGAGATGCACGATTTAACAAAAATAAGGTGAAGTTAGTTTACCAAGTGGCGCACCATGTTATGGCATGGTAAGTTACAAGTCAAGTGATTTTCCACGTGAAAATACGCGACTATGCGCGCACGTGCATTCACGTGCTTAACCAAAGCCCTCCTCATGCCATCCCTATCCATGTATCATATGTTTCAAGAAATGGCAAGGACTCTACATTATAAATTGGCCTCCTCCACTTTGCTTTATCAATATGGTACTAAATCATACATACTTTCGAATTATAGGAAATGTGCCCCACTCATATGGACCTATTTCTAGTAATCCCTCACCAATTCCAAAGCAAGTAGCAAATTGATGTCAAAGATATTATGCTGAAGTACTATTAATATACTAGTCTTTTAGTGTGAGTCCCATATGGGTTGAACTTGCATCTGGAATAATAAAATTCATCTTGTTACTATTGATGAATAGACTATGTCTGGAATTTACTGCTTTTTGTAATCAGACTTTACTTTGAAATCTCAACTGATACTAGGCTACCAATGAACCATGTCTAAACGAAACGTTATATAGTCATGCTCCCTAATCTACTCATAAGCTTTCTAGAGAATGCCACGTTCTCGTGAACTGCGACCGCACAATTAGGCTTAAGTAGGTGTATCTTTCTAGGTATCCTACAGGGTAATACTTTTTTCTTATTTAGACAATAAATTACATTAATGCTTTATGCCAACCTTCTATATGGTCGAGAGTGCTTTGTCTATTAGAACACATATACAATAAGTATGTACTCTCTTTTTACAACATCAACTTGTTTTCCCATTGTCTAAATTAAGAGATCTCTAATCAAGAAGGTATGTGTTACTATTGTGATGTTACTCAAATGGGCATTCCCATGTTCATAGATATAACATAAATCACCTTTCGTGCTAACGTCGTTGTCAAAGGGTCTGCCAGATTTTTCTCAGTGCGAATATAATTCATAGTAATCACTCTGGAGTTCCTCAATTTTTTAACAGATTTAAACCTACACTTCACATGTCTAGAGGACTTCAAATTATCTTTAGTACTTGTGACTTTAGCCAACACTATTTGATTACACAGTACATTAGAATTGTCTGTATTAGTTTCTCAACTAAGTGCAAAGTCTAACAGAAGCTCACTCAGCCATTCAGCATCAACAGTGACTATGTAAGTGCTATAAGTTCTGCTTCCATAGTTGACCTCGTAAATTTGGTTTGTTTGCAAGTAAACACATAACCACTTATAGCATTGATCTCATCCGCATCTGAGATCCAATTGGAGTCACTGTATCCTTCCAACATGGAAGGATATCCATTATAATAAGTTCTAAAAGATGTTATGCCTCTTAAATAACACAACACTCTTTCAAGTGCCTTCCAATGATCATCTTCTAGATTAGAAGTAAACTGACTT
This sequence comes from Melocanna baccifera, assembly GCA_036346265.1. NCBI lineage: Eukaryota > Viridiplantae > Streptophyta > Magnoliopsida > Poales > Poaceae > Melocanna > Melocanna baccifera. Next base: position 94,004 of record JAYEVJ010000046.1, read on the forward strand.
AATTTGTTTATAATAAATAAAATGTCAGGTCTTGTGGCACCAACTAAACACATGAGTGATCCAATAATTTGCGAATATCTCAATTGATCTTTTTCTAGCACCTGGTTCATTCGAAACTTAATGCTCGCATCATAGAGTGTTGGAGGAAACATGGCGGCGGAGACAGAGGCGTGGGGCTGGCACCCCAACCTCAGTCCGCGCCCCAGCGCCCTCCCCCCCGCGCCGCCCCCGCCGCCTCCTCCCTCTCCCCGCCCCTCCCCTCACGGCCTCCCCGCGCGCGCTCGCGCCTCCTCCCCTCGCCGCCGGCCGGCCCCTCCTCCCCTCCCCCGCCCCCGCCCCCTCCCCTCCCCATCGCCGCTGCCGCCTCCTCCCCCGCCGCCTCCTCCCCCCCCCAGCCCCCTCCTCCCCTCCCCGCCGGCCCCCGCCGCGCCTCCTCCCCTCCCGCCCCCCCAGCCCCCTCCCCGCGCCGCTGCCGCCTCCTCCCCCGCCGCGCCTCCTCCCCCTCCCCGCCCCCTCCTACCCCCCTCCCCCTCTCGGGATTCTTTGAACACTCATATTCGCTGTTTAATTATCTTAGCAGGTGGAAAAGCTCTGTGCAGAATTTGAACCATCTCTTGTCGATAATCGAAGACGCCTGAAATCATCCTTGACATCGCATGAAGCGAGATCAACAAGGGACTAAGTAGGCGAACCAAAAGGAAAGCTTAATCCTACATCAGTGAAAGATGTGCTTCTTGTCATTGCTTGTAGTGGCTTCTATGCCCATCGTCCAGTCCTCCTCATAGGTGTCATTGGAGCATTCCTTGCCTCTCGTTACAAACAAAGTTCGACGGTAAGCGCTCTAAGGGATATGAACAAGGTGAGCTTTCATTAGCACAGAACATTTGCCCCTTAGCTTGCTATTGTTATGCCTAATCCCTTTGAAATTTCTCGATGAGTTGTTTTTACAGTCTTCACCCCTTCTCTGATGTTTGCTAGCCTGGCGAAGACGGTCACCCTTTCGGATGTAATTTCTTGGTGAGTAGAATCATCAGATTTTCAGAGTTTAGAGGAATGCAACAATGCAAATAAAGTTATTACAACTCAGCCTAAATGTCACTTGACATCCCGATCGCTAATTAAGCGAAGAGACATACTTATCGGACTAGTAAACAATCTTACATAGCGGACTTTTTGTTCAGAGGATATATCCGAGAAATAAAATATAATATATGGGCGAGTATAGAACATCTATCTGCAGTTTTGTTTGTTGGTAACTCAAGGGCACTAACACGAGCTCAGTAACATACGGTGGTTTATGCCGATTAATATAGCAATCACATTCTTGGTGGTGGCATTCTAGGTTGGATAGCATGTAAGATCTTGAAACCACCACAACATTTCGAGGCTTGATCATTGCCTTCGCTCAGCGAGTTGATTTCCCACGAGGAAGATCTATCTACAACAACATGAAAGCATTCATAAGGTTTTTAGGTTCACTTAATCTTGACTCCATTTACAATTAATTGTACTTTGCCATTTCTTGTAATTTAGCAAGTCCAAGTTTTCCTTGCATGACCACCAAATAGAAACTATTTAGACAAGCAAAGTCTTTGTTTGTAACTACATAAAAGAACATGAAGAATGGAAGCACTTACTCTCGTGAACCTTTATTTCGGTACATGATATCATCAAACATAGGTGAGGTGGCCTCCATATTCCTCACAGTGCTTTGGGCATTCCGGAGGGCTTATTCTGTCCAACTACTATGGGTTAATCTCCGGTCCCGAGCCATTCCGACGATGGAGCTATCCTCGCCGGTAAGACCATTTATTCACATCTCTCACTGAATGGATGTGCATGTGTTTGCTCTGTGATTGCTCTGTGACTGTGCTTGTGGGAATGTAGGGGTGGGGAACTGTGGGCTGATGGGAGGGCGGGGGGATGCGGGAGGGGGAGCCGGGGAGGCCGTGGGCGCTGGTGTGCAGTGTGGTGGTGGTGCGCTGGTCGCTTGGTCTGTTGCGGTCGCGTGCCTCGCGGTGGTCGCGACGTCGCCGGTCGCCTGGGCGTCGAGCCGTGAAGCCCCAGAGTTCAGACTGGTGACGGCCCCCCCCCCCATATTCAATTCCTGGCTCCGCCCCTGGGAGGAACCTTATAATTTTCAAAGCCGAACCGGCTCAATATTTTCTCAATATAATGTGATTGTTTCAAATTGATCTCATCCTTGTTCTTGATCAATTTAATATTTAGAATAATATTTGACTCTTGCAAGTCTTTCATATCAAAGCATCAAGATAAGAAAGATTTGATCTCGTCAATTACGACAGTGTTTATTCCAAATATAAGTATATCATCTTCATATAAACACAAGATTACTCATTGACCCCAACCACAATGGTAGTATACATATTTATTAGCTTTATTTACAACAAAGCCAGCAGATGTCAAAGTTTCATCAAACTTTTCGTGCCATTGTTTATGTGCTTGTTTTAAACCATAAAAGGATTTCAATAATCTACATACTTTATTTTCCTGTTCAAAAAATCACAAACCCATCTGGTTGATCCATATAAAGTTCGTCTTCCACCTCTCCATTAAAGAAAGCTGTCTTCATATCCATTTGATAGAAATGTAGATCATAGGAAGATGCTAACACAAGGAGCACTCTGACGGTGGTTAGACTGGTGATAGGAGAATAAGTATAAAAAAATCTTCTCCCTCTTTCTAGATATAACCCTTGGCCATAAGTCCTGCCTTATACTTCTCAATAATACCATCAGGCCTTATTTTCTTTTTAAAGACCCACTTACATCCTATAAGTCTGCACCCGATAGAAAAGTCAACGATCTCCCAAGTTTCATTACCTATGATAGAGTCCATCTCGCTTTGGACTACCTATTTTCAAATACTCAACATCAAAAGATGATGCATATGCCTCTAAAAGAGTCTTTGGCTCATCATCCATGAAGTATACAATAAAGTTATCACCAAAAGTTTTCTCAACCCTATGTCTCTTCCTCCTGCTAGGAGCCTCTATGACTAGATTGTTATACTCCTCAGAGATATCACATATTGGTTCAGAAACAACGAGAAGTTCAGAAGTTTGACTATTTTCACTTTCAATATTTTTAGTTTGAATATTTCTAGTTTGTGATGTATTGCCTGTAATTCTCATAGGAAAAATATTCTTAAAAAATAAAGCATCTCTAGACTCCATTATTTTATTAACAATAAATTTTAGGAGCTTCTGACTTAACTACTAAAAAATATAGGTCATTCTATTATGATCATATCCTAGAAAAATGTGATCGGTTGTTTTAGGTCCAAATTTTCTTTTTTCTGCAATGGTATATTGACTTTTACCAAGTACCCCATGTTCGTAGAAAAATAAAATTAGGTTTCTCCCCTTCCATTCCTTATATAGAATAATATCATTCTTTTTAATAATTACTGTGTTTAGGACGAAAGTTACTATCAACATAGCTTTCCTCACTATGCCTTAGGCATATCGGCATTCTCTAATATGACATTAACTAAGTCTGTTAGTGTTTAGTTTTTTCTCTCAGCTACCTCATTTGATTGGGATGAATATGGTGGTGTGAACTCATGGAATATTTCATGCTTAGAACAGAATTGGAAAAAAAATCATAAGAGATGCACTCTTCTCCATGATCAAATCTTAGTCTTTTTTTTTGTCTAGTTGGTTCTCAACCTCGGTTTTGTAAGTCTTAAATTAGTTTAAAACTTCATCTTAGTTTTTTCACAAATACACATAGCAGTAGCATATTGCATCATCAATAAAAGATAGAATATATCTTTTGCATTCTTTTGTCAACAATCCATTCATTTCACACAAATCTAAATGACAAGATCTAATGGTGTTAAGTTCTTTTCATCCTCTAATCCCTTAAAGGGTTTTTTAGGCTAATTTACTTGCACACATGACTAGCACTTTGATCCTTTGATAATTTTATATTATAAAATTAAATCTAATCTAAACATTCTAACAATACTATTTTAAGGCCAATATGACAAAAACGATAATACCAAATATTAGCCTCATATTTGTTTAAACCAGATGCAATATTCAAATTATAACAAAACTCTAAAGTACTTAGACGGAATAAGCATCTGCTCTCATAGCCTTTACCAATAAAGTTACCAAACTTAGATATTATAATTTTATTTGACTCAAAGATTAGTTTATAACTATCTCTGCATAGGAGAGAACCACTAATGAGATTCTTTTTTATTGTAGGAGCATGCTTCATATTCTTTTAGAGGACAATATTTCCTAAAGTAAGCTTCAGATCCATCATGCAAACACCAAGAGCAGAAGCATGTGACCCATTTTCCATTCGGGCGGAGGAAGCCATTGCTGCCTGGTAAGAAGAAAACAACAAAATTTAGTAACTGACGTCATTAGCTGAATAAATTTAGATATTTGAATTCACATTCATATAGAGAAAAAGAGATGCACAATTCAACAAAAATAAGATAGACTTGGTCTGCCAAGTGGCATACTATGTTACGGTATGCTAAGTCATAATTTACACGATTTTTACATGAAAATATGTGAATACGTGTATTTAGCCAAACCCCTCCTCGTGCCATCCCCATCCATGTGTCAGTATATTTTAAGAAGTAACAATGTCTCCATCTTATAAATTAGTCTCTTCCATATTGATTTAGTAAGATGGTACTAAACCATGTATACTTTACAATTATAGGAAATGGGCATCACTTATATCAGTCTATTTCTAACAAGCCATAGAGAAGCTAAGTGTGCCTTTGTCTATTTGCAGTATTTTGCATTTTGTTCTATGTAGACCCTTGAGCGTCTTCTTTGATTCGCAAAGTCGGAAATTCGCGGTGAATAGGGGTCTCAACAGATTACCTAACTCATTCGCCAAATGTGTTGTGTCCCTGGATAAGACAGACATGTACCTATGTTTACTCACTCTGTCATCGTACATGAGCGCACTTGCTTCATGTACAATGTACGAATGAAACGGCACCAAGAGAGATTAACAGGAGAGCTAGACACAGTAACTTAACTAATAGGTAAAATTCTTTGGTTAGTCATAATCCAGATTAATGACCATTTGCGTTAATGCTTGTTGTTGCTTAATGAAACATAGGACCTATTCACCTGCATCCAGCGCACCCTACACGGATGCACCTCCCGAGTACATGCATGTACCAACACATGTGATTGCGCAGAAGCCAACCCGCTATAACTGTACGAGCCTATCAAGTGAACATTTATATGACCTTGCCCGTGCGCATGGCCCCTGCTGGGCTGAGCTAACCGACTAACAGAACATACAAAGAAGAGAAAGAAATGATTTCTTATTTTCTTAAGTGGATCGATCGCATACTCATGCGAAAATGCTCCAAATGGATTTATCTGTACTAATATAAAAAGTACCGAGTTTTTTTTTAAAAAAAACTCTGTTCACTTGATGGGGGAAGAACTCCTATATATATGACCTTGTAACCCAAAAAAAATCAATGGATCATCCAAAGTAATTTATGGATCAAGGAAATAATTAATGAGGAACCAAACAGCATAATATCTGTGCCGGTTCCTCGCTGCTCGCTCCACTACGCGTCCCCCCTACCAACAAATGCAAAACACATATACGACTAGATGTATTTCAGTATTCAGTACTCATGCATGTATGCGTATACATGGCTTCAGTTATCAGGAAGTCGAGAGAGAAACTCTAGAAGGCCTTGGCCTTGCGGTGATGGTGATAGTAGAGGTCTTGGAGCTTCTTCCAGGACTCCTCCCTCTGCATCTTGAGCTGCTTGTAGAAGTTGCCGATGAACGCCTCGGCCTTGGTGAACAGCTCCTGCTTGCTCATCAGCTCCCCGGCGTCCTTCCCCTCCTCCTCCTCGACCGTCGCGTCAACGGCCTCCCAGTCGGCGTCCACGCCCCCGATGAAGAAGATGCTCGCCCTCGAAGGGCACTTCTTGATCTTCTTCTTCTTATCTGCTGCGCCGGCGACGTCCTTGACAACCGCGTCTGCAAGCCTTACCTCATTGAGGTTGAGGGAGTTGGGAAGGGTTGGAGTAACAGTAGTACCACCAGCCAAGTGAGAGTCGATTGCGACAACGTTATCACGCGGCTTGGTCAAGTCTGGAGACGCCGCTCCTGTCGTCGGCTTCTTTTCGTCGCGCAGGCCGGAAAGGAAGCCGGCCTCAACGCCCAGGGCGACGACGAGGGCGTTGAAGAGGAGGTAGAGGTAGGGGGGCCTCAGGGAGGAAGGCACCAAGGGGGCAAGGAGGAAGAGGAGGAGGAGAGAAGCTATCTTGGCTAGCTGAGTCAGAGATGGCAGCCTCTTCTTCTCCATAACCATCTGAGAAACCAGTATGTCTCTGTGGGTAGCTAGGAGTTGGAGTAGTGGTGGCATCTAGCCCCTGGCTCTCTATATATACACGTCGATCGATCGTGGGGCACTGTGGTGCATGTCGCTGCTCTTCTGGATAAGCTCGAGGTGCTTTCTCTTTCTTGCGCGTGAGTGAGAGAGAGAGAGAGAGAGAGCATCTGCAGTGTGAAAAGCTTGCATGGCATGCACATATCAGTGTTCAGAGATGCACGAAAGATGAGCACACTGACGATCGATAGAAATATGTTTCAGTCTTTTTTAACTTAAACTAGTGCATGTCCTTTTCAGTTTGTTAAATGGTTTTTAATTTTTACTATAATATCTAACTTTTAAATAGAGTATTTTTTTAAAATGAGGTCTACAAATTAATTGTAGTACACATTAAAAACCCAACATCTATACCATCCAAAATCATAAGTGAGTATCTCGTTCTCCGTAATCTCTGTCACAAACAGTTAAAATTTAAAAATTTTAGTTAAAAATCATAAGTCACAGTTATATCAAACAGACCCCTAATTCGCTTGAGGGTGTGTGGAATTTCGGGGCAAGGTCGGTGAGCATATGAGGATGAACTTGGGATCATTCCTACTGCTTTTTGCTGCACGGCGGCTCCCACTTGGTATTGTGGAGCATGGTCCCGTAAGAACTTTTCTCCCTTTTTTTCCTTTATACCTTTCTCGCCTCTACTTTTATTGTGTCGCTAGTTTTTGTTCTCTCAATTTTCTACGGTCTTGCATGCATGGGTATAGGGATGATCACATGATGAATACATAAATTCTTTTATCGAATAACCTTTTCAAATAACATTATACAAATAGACTTCTGTTATAACATATCTCCGCGAAATATATCATTGTGCTAAAGCTAGCCCAATATTGTCGCAGGTGTACTTTTTAAAGAAGAATGTCACGTTTGTTGGCGTTCACTGAAAGTTAGGATGTTTAAAGATTAATTTCCACAACCCAGCTGACACGCAATATTTCATTTCGCAAGTTGCAACATATAAAAAAGGAATTATTCATCATATACCCTCCTCTTAGACTGAAATTCAGGATTTACCCGCCGGCCCACATGTCAGTGACTCATCCCGACCCCACGTGTCAGTGACTCGGGAGGGTAAATCCTGAAACTCTGAAATGTGAGGAGGGTATATGACGAAGTTTTCCTATAAAAAATGGTGACAATATATAGCTGTAAAGCCACAATGCATGGAGCTAGTTAACCCCAACATGCTATATGATAGATCGGTTTATGCTGTTAATCTATAAGTTTTCTGAATTGAGAACATTCTCTTGGTAGGATGTTGGAGTTGTGGAAGTATAATTCTACCCTAATTCTACCCACCAGATGAGTTCAAATCTTGGTGCATATCTTTTCGCACGCATGAATACATATCAGTAGGTACTTTGTGAGATTGTGAATTTGTCCCCGACTTCCCATATTTCTAGGGGGTGTGCTAAGTGGGGGCACTCATGGGTGTATGCATGTGGTGTGCATGCAGTGTGCACCTTCCTTGTAATCACAAAAAAAGTTATTTGATTTTTTTATTCACTATGTCAATTTACCTAGCCATAATTTGGATTAGTTTTGAGATATATGTTGTGCGATTCTCAGAACATCCCAAAAGTATGGGATTATTATACTTACGAACATAACAAAATCTTTCCCTTATTTTATGTGTGTTCCAAAATTTTGCTTTATTTGAGTTCTTAATTTACAGACTCCGGCAGAACCAAGACGCAAGCAGAGAAAAGTTCGAGGAGCCAATACTGCAAACTGATTAGGCTAGCTTTGAGCTACGTCAAGGCCATGGTAAACAAGCCAGGCAAGTCATCACTTTGACCATGTTGATCCTATATTTTACAAAAATTATGTTCTTTTAAATTATCAAAAGTGCATGCTTAATTTATGATGCAACTATATGTCAAATATAAGGTAACTACTACCCACGTAATATTACCACTATTACTATGACACTCTTTACCGCTTGATTTAACGAATCCTTATCACCCTAGATATTAAAAATATGGCTATTAGCTAAGTCGTATTTAATGCCAAGCAAGTCCAAGCTAAGGGCAACTACGTTGTCCTGCTCATTATTCTTCAATCATTGAAAACTTGTTTCGGGCAGTCATTGGAGGTAGATGACTAATATTCTGATACAACTTATCTTATGCGTCTCAAAACCCTAAAACTTGCTTACTTATCTGGAGGTTGGTAAGAGTGGTTGGTGTGGATGTAGCACGACAATTTGTGGCCTGCGGTATGCATCGCCTGGACAAATTAAGGACTTAATCCTGTGCTGACCTCTTCATGTAAAACTGTACAAATCACAAGCTAGCAAAGTGTAGGCATGACTAACTAATTTGCATCGCCAGCAAAGGAAGGCACTTCGGGGGAACCCACGAGTCATATCGCTAGACGAAAAACAGTCTTGGATATGGTCGTATCGCTGAATAGAGGCAGGCGCAAGAGGGGGTCGGGGTGTGGCCAGCGTTACTAGGTGCATTGGAAAAGTCATGTGGTAATCCTTTTGATCTACATGTCTAAGAAAATATGTGAAATATAGTAATTAGATTATCTCTTGTGGGTAAAGATATACAACTCTGCAGAGTCTAAACTATTCAAATAGCTATGCCCATAGTCAAGGGTGGACATAGGAACTTCCTCGAGTTAGTTCTATTTCAAAAAAATCTTTCGGGCAGGATAAAAAGCTAAGTGGAGGGAGGTACTTCACTTTTGATTTTTCTTGGAGGGATGTACTCCAGCGTGAGATAATTAGGGTGGATGTAATCCAATAAACAAAAACTAGCATTGGTAGAGATAACAATGCACTGTAAAAGGTGGATGTAACCTGTGCTGCTATTACTATTGCATTCTTATAATCAATTTTATATAAATCTGATTTTATTAAAACTGCTAAGTCTCAGGAGATTTCTTATGTATTGTATTTAAAAAGTGATGCTTTAGCAACTAAAATAACCTCAAGCCTTCCTTCCACAGCCTTGCATGTAATATTAATGTTGCATCCTGTGTGGTGGCTTGTTGAGTACGTTTGTACTCATTCTTGCTTAATTACTACCCTCCAGTCAGTCAGGAAAAAGGAGAAAAGGCCCAGTAATGCTTGAAAAGGGTCGACAGATCTGGTATCCACGAAGGCCAAGAACTAGGTCGCGAAACCCCAGTTGGCTGCATGTGGGCAAGTCCTGAGGGTCCCACTCGTGTGATGATTTCCGCTGCTGCTTTCTTTGTTTTTCGGCCCAAAAGGCCCATGTGTAAGTATTACTGTATAATCTATGCTTCCACTTAATATGTTTTGATATACAGTGATGTATCTATGAGCACTATGTACTGATCCAGGGAATAGTGCGGTGGAATCACAGAGGATTCGGAATGGCTAATTCCGGTTCCGAGAGATTCTGATTTTCTTTTTGTGGTTCAGAATACACAACTCATACTTAAGAAAACATAATACATTATAATATATTAACATCCCCCTTTTTGCATTCTAAATAAACATTCCCTAGTTATATAAATCATAGTAAGCTTCCAAGTTCACTATTTGTTCCCATGGAACAATTGGTTTTCCATGGCATCTTGACAGTATTACGCCATGTGCAAAAGTAATGTAGCTTTTAGTTATGTCTTTTGTCTTTTATTTTATTACAAGAGAGATTAAGGGAGTAGGTGACATTTGTGATAAAAAATCACTCCGTTCAAAGCAACTCCTGCAGTAACCCTTACGAACTATTTATAGAAATTATTTTGAGAAATAAATTCGTTCTAAAGCCGACTTATAAAAATCAAAAGCCAAACGCTATTTGAAATAAAAGCCAAACGTTCAAAGCAACTCATGTTTGTAGGTGTAGCTGTGCACGCCATGAGGTGTCTAAAATGTAATATTATTCTTGTATTAGATCATTTTTTGAAATTTGTAATTCTTGATTTACAAAACAATCTAACCACTAACCACACATTTGCCAACAACCATTAATCGTAATGTATGTACGACGAAGTTCAGTTTCATGCACGACTAATTTTCTTGGAATTTTAGGTTGTGGAATAGATAGTGTACATATTTCTCATAGACAAGTCACTACTACAGAAACCATTATCACAGACGGTTCAAAAACATCATCACAGACGGTTTTCTGAACCGTTTGACTTTATGGGTCAGTGATAATCGAAGGTTATCACAGACGGTTTGAAAACCGTCTGTGGAGTATGTATCACAGACGGTTTGTAACTACAAACCGTCTGTGATAGCTACAATCACAGACGGGTTGTAAGAAACAACCGTCTGTGATATAGGAATATCACAGACGATTTTTAACAAAAAAAAACCTTCTGTGATATATCAATATCCAAGGAACATAAAACCCAAGGCCTCTCATACGACCCGGGTGCTCCTTGTTTCCCAGTGCTGCGGAGAGTATGTCTTTCTCCCTAATTGATTGGAATGATCCCTGGGAAGATTCGACACTCAGTGCACCCTGCAAGAGCCCGACATGTCATTTAGTTTTCAGGGAAGTAGTGGAGTAATTACAAGCTACGTAGTTCGATATCTTACCAGGCGGTGGGACACTTCCTGGTCTGTAGGGTTCCGGAAGGAGATATCCCCCGACGACGTGGTAGATGACCTCGCTCTAATCCAATTTCGAGCACGCTCATCCAGGATCGTGGCAAATGGTGGGGCGGTGTTCCGCAGGATTGCCTGTTCGTCCTTCCGCCTCCACTGTGAGATTTTACCCGCATACCCAGCTGTGCCGAGTCTATGGGGATGTGTGTTTTTAGCCTGGAAGGCCCTGTGCGCCGCGCTTGCACTTCTGAAAGCTTCGGTCGTCTTCATCGCCTTAAACTCGTCCCATTGTGGTTCCAGGAATGGATACCTGTCAAAGGGCGTTAGATCCTTCTGCACATAGTTCTTGACAAGCACGCTCTTGAAGTTCTTCCATGCTTTGCACGTCGCTGCCAACGCATGTCGTTGCACGGAGTCGTGGTGTTCTTCTGGGATCTCGAACGATGCAAAAATCTCTATCAGCAACTTACGTTTCTGAGTCTCACTCACGCTCTTCCACGAATCGAATGTGATCTCAATTCGTTCTCGCGCAACTATTCCGATCATTCTTCGAAATGCCCTTGCTGCTTTGTCAGGAAGGAGAGGGGTCCCAGATCTATCAACCTGTGTGATGGTAAATCGGCCCTCGGGTTTTTTCGATAGTTCTCTTGCTTTGCGTGTTGATTTTGGAGCGGACGCTTCCGGCGATGATGTTGAAGAATGCACGGATGACATGTTGGCCTTCTCATATATACGTAAATAGTGCGGTATAAGCATATACTTAAATTTAATTCCAATATATGTATACATATATTCAGGTATACATATACATATCTAAGTTCATTAGCAACATATATATACATATACATATGCATATGCATAACAGTAAGATTCAACAACAATAAGATTTATGAAATAACAAGAATATATGTTCAAGTAAGTGCCTATTCTTTCCTATATATACAACATGCATGATACGGAGGCATAAAATGACTTAATCAACATATACACATATAAACATTTTAAGTTATTCAAGTAGAAATTTATGACCAACATAAATATCATGTATCTAAAATCAGCATAATGCTATGCAACAGTTATATGACAACTATATATTAGATCTTAAGCTTAAATCAACATTTTCTATTAAAAGAAATTAACAGACTTCGGGGGCGGAGGTGGCGGCGACGGGCTCGGGGCGGCGGCGGGCTCGGGGCTCGACGGAGGCGATCGCGGCGAGGCTCGAGGGCGGCGGCGGCCTCGGGGACGGAGGCGGCGGTGATGGGCTCGAGACCGGAGGAGGCGGCGACGGGCTCGGGACGGCGGCGGCGGCGGGCTCGGGGCTCGGCGGAGGCGGCCGGCGGCGGGCTCGAGGCGGCGGCGGCCTCGGGGACGGAGGCGGCCGGTGACGGGCTCGAGATCGGAGGAGGGCGGCGACGGGCTCGGGGGCGGCAGCGGCGGGCTCGGGGATCGGAGAGCGACTAAGTCTAGGTTGGTATTGCTAATAAGCGGCAATGTGCGCGCAAAACCCTAGTGGGGTTTTATATAAAGGCTTATTACGATGGTTCTAAGTTTAGAACCGTCGCGATATTTATTATCACAGCGGTTACGAGATAAGAAATGTCGTGATAATGAACTATCACAGACGGTTTTTAACTAAGAACAGTCTGTGATATCTATGATATCACAGACGGTTATGTGAGAAGAACCGTCTGCAATAGTTATTATCACAGACGGTTCTTATCTCAGAACCGTCTGTGATAATAATCACAGACAGTTTTAAACTTTCAACCGTCTGTAATAAGCCTTTGCCCGGCTGTAGTTAATATAACTGCACCAACCAGCATTCAATAAGCCTTTGCCCAGTTGTAGTTATTTCTTTACAACAACCCGGTATATTTCTTTACAACAGCCCAATGAACATAGAGATACATTTGTGTGACTCATTCTCAAAATTCACCTACATATCACACATATGCATGCATTAATTGTTATATACATAAATGCCAATTCACATGCATATACATCCCATACATACATATATGTCGCCATTCTCATTCCACTTACTTATTTCCTTTAAAAATTAACCCTTCATGATGATCAATGCGTACATAACTAGTTTCGTCACACTGTTCGTCGTTGACCCTTATGCCATTTCCAAAAGGAGGTAACTCGTCAAATTGATTGTATTCTTTCTCGTCCACTACATTCTCTACTCCGACAATTCTCCTTTTTCCATGAAGAACTACATGGCGCTTCTTATTTGCCGGGTCGGTTACATAGAAAATTTGAACAACTTGGTTGGCGAGTACGAATGGTTCGTCTTTGTACCCGACACGTTGGAGGTCCACGGTAGTAACACCGTACTTGTCAACCTTCACCTGTGGGAGATGCACCCAACGACAGCAAAATAAGGAGATCTTGAAAACCACGTAGTCGAGCTCCCAAATCTCTTCTATGAACCCATAGTACGAATTTCTTACCCCATCAGTACTGAACGCATCTATGCGGACACCGCTGTTCTGGTTAGTGCTCTTTACATCCTGAGATCGTGTGTAGAATGTGTACCCATTTATGTCATATCCTTGCCATGTCACAACTGTAAATGTTGGCCCTTTTGCCAACCATGTCAGCATCTCACTTGACGAACTCCTAGCGATTTGCTCCTTCAACCATTGGTTGAACCGACTGTTGTGTTGTCTCATGATCCAAACATCCGGTTGCTCCGGATTTTGTTGCCGAAGCACATCCTTGTGCTGGTCGACATAAGGGGCCACTTCAGTCATGTGTTGCAAGACCGTGAAATGGGCTTGCGCATACGCGTCCATATCTGGAGTGATTGCTTTCCTTCCTATAGTTCCGATACCCTTAAGCCTCCCCTCATGACGAGATTGAGGCACACCTATGGGTTGAATCTAAGCCATATAATCGACACAAAACTCAATGACCTCTTCGCTTGCATAACCTTCGACGATGCTGCCCTCCGGCCGAGACCGATTTCGTACATATGACTTCAGAATTCCCATGAACCTCTCGAACGGGTACATGCTACGTAGGAATACGGGTCCACACATTTTTATCTCCCACACAACGTGAACAATGAGATTGACCATGATATCAAAAAATGAAGGAGGAAAATACATCTCAAGATGACATAGAGTCATCACCACCTCGTCCTGCAGAGCATCTAGTCCTTCGGGATCGATGACCTTCTGAGCAATTGTGTTAAAGAAATCTTACATCGAAACAAGTTTCTTCACATTGCCGGAGTAACTAGACGGAACTTTGACACCATGCAAGCACGAGTACGCATTCTGTTTTCGACCTTAGACATAGTGTAACACGCAGGGGGAAGGTACGTTCGTCCATTATCTGTTGTTCTCGGTGCTAACTCACGCCTGATGTCCATATTAGCCAAGTCAAGCCGTGCGTTGACGTCGTCCTTTGTTTTATCACGAATGTTCAGTAAGAGACCAATAAAGCTATCACACACATTCTTTTCTACGTGCATGACGTCGATGCAGTGTCGAACATCTAGGTACTCCTAATAAGGTAAGTCCCAAAATATTGATCTCTTCTTCCAGATATTCTTCTCATGACCCCTCAATTTACGTCCCTTTCCGAGGACAACATCTAAATCCTTAAACATATTATAAGCCTCTTTTCTGCTTAAATGCTTTGGAACTGAACCGTCCTCCTTCTCTCCGTCAAATTGTTTCTTCATCTTGCGGTATGGGTAAGCCCTCCGAAGGAATCGGCGGTGACGCATGTACACGGTTTTGCGTGAGTGTTTCAGCCACACACTCTCGGTACCATCTAAGCAGTGAGTACAAGCTTTGGCACCTTTTGTACTCTGGCCCGACAGGTTAGCAAGGGCAGGATAATCATTTATGGTGCAGAACAATAAGGAGCGCAAAGTGAAGTTCTCTCGTTTGTATGCATCCCATACTTGTACCCCTTCGTCCCACAGTACTTTTAGATCTTCCAACAACGGCGCTAGGTACACATCAATATCATTCCCAGGTTGCTTTGGCCCTTGGATAAGTATCGACAGCAAAATATACTTTCGCTTCATACACAACCAAGGAGGAAGGTTATAGATGCAAAGAGTCACAGGCCAAGTGCTATGTCAATTTGCTCATGCTCTTTGAAAGGATTCATTCCATCTGTACTCAATCCAAACCTTATATTCCTCGGTTCTGCACCGAAATCTGCAAAGCACCTATCGATGTTTCAAAACTGGGTGGAATCAGCAAGGTGTCTCAGCATTCCATCCTTGTTGCGCTCCTCCGAGTGCCATCGCAGCAGTTTTGCCTCCTTTGGATTCGCAAAAAACCGCTTCAAACGGGGAATTATAGGAAAATATCATGCCACCTTTCCAGGAGGTCCTCTCTTCACCTCTGTTCCCTCGCCATCATCATCTGATTGATTGTTACGTTTGTATCGGGATGCGTTGCACACCGGACAGACATGCATGTTTGCATACTCTTTACGGTAGAGGATCTGATCGTTCGGACATGCATGTATTCTTTCTACTTCCATTCCCAATGGACAAAGAACCTTCTTGGCTTTATACGTGGTTTTAGGCAACTCATTGCCCTCCGGAAGCATGTCCGCTAAAAGACATAGCAACGCCGTGAAACCCTTGTCGGACCAACCGTTGCTTGCCTTCAATTTCAACAGTTCAAGCACAGCTGACAACTTCGTATACTTTGACCTGCAACACATGAACAAAGGTTTCTCTGAGTCCTCCATCAAGCTTCGGAATTTAATATACTCTCTCTCATCATAGTTCTCTTCTACATCACGAAGCATCTGATCCAGATTGTCATCGTGCAGCCTATCCGAATCCGAACCACAATCATCATCCGGCAACATATCATTGACTTCACCGGCGATGTCATCCGGCGGTATATCATTGACTTCGCCATGACTGATCCAACACGTATACCCCTTTTTGAAACCCCTCCGAATCAAGTGCGCCTAATCGCTCTCTATTCTTAAACATCTTCAAATTCTCACGATCGATTGCATGGACAATACATATATTCCACCCCTTATTCAACATATCCTCCTCGCGGCTCTTGTAAGCAGACACGCCATTAATGTACTCTTCACTCACACGGTTTGCGGTATACATCCAGCTTCGGTCCTATATAATATACATATATAACAACTTAGTATTAAAATTAATTTAATTAATTATTACTACATATATACCACATGCATTGAGGCTAGCTAAATCTAAATAGCTAGATCTTCAAAGTATATATATATATATATATATATATATATATATATATATATATGATTCATAGAAAACTAATTAGCTAGATCAAACAAATTTCATTACTAACCATATCTAGGGCAACCAAGATCTCAATGAATCTTCAAAGCTCTCCTGCCAAATAAGCCTCCTTCCACAAAAAAAAATTGGCTTGAAAGCCTTGCCGCCTCCAGCTGCAGCACCGGGCTAAGATCTGGATCGAAATGAAGACAGATGTGGTCTAAGCGGCGCAATAAATATATAGCAGCATTATCACATACGGTTTTTTAAACAAACCTGTCTGTGATACTTACTATCACGAGCGGTTTATAGTTAAAATCGTCAGCGATATCCTGACGGTTTTGATTATAAACCGTCGTGATATTCCGATATCATAGGCGGTTCATTGGTAAGAACCGTCGTGATGTTGACTATCCTGACGGTTCGTTAGTAAGAACCGTCGTGATATCATCGCGAGCGGTCTCCAAAATAAAACCGTCGTGATAGCTGCATCGGGACTCGGTAGCACTATCGTTATCTGAAGTGTCTCGGCATCTGAACCGTCTCGATCATTAATTTGGTATACGAACCGTCTCTGCTAAAGGTTAAATATACGCGCCGGCCTAATTCTCAACGTAGTGCATGCAAAATATGGCTTCAGTGATCATCTCCTTCCTCTCATTTGTTCATCAAGAGTTGTTCGGCGGAACCTTGCACAGCGCCAGCAATTTACGTCGGAGAAGCTTCTCCGCACATGCCTGCTCTCCTTCCCCAACTTTCTTGCATCCGTCAGCTCGACCTGATCATCCGTCGTCGACGGAGCGTCTGTTGCCGCTCAAGAAAGGGAATTCGCCCTCACCCTAGTTCTTCTCAACAATGTGCACAGAGCGGAAGAAGCTCTTGTGGCATTGCACGACTAATGGATAGCATTTCCAATCAAGAAGAAAGCGGCGAGTGCGAGGAAGCTTTCAATGCAATCCTCTTCAGATTATGAACTATACTCGATCATTTGCCCAGTGGAGGAGGAAGTGCGAGGGCAAGGACAATCTTAACGGTGTTCGAGAACTCGTGGTGATCCAACGGATGACAAAGTCGAAGAAGAAGCGTCGAAGCCACGAAGATTAGAATCGGGAATCTCTTTATGTGCGACTTTTATAATAATTTCCCTTTAATTTATGATCTTTTGTCTCATTAGTTGCATGCGTAGGTTATTATAGTTATTAGAAGCAACTCAGTAAAACAAACTGCTCATGCGTAGTTATATTGTTTTATATATCCGACTTGTGTTTTAGTGGTTGTTTGGTTTCGCTTTTGATTTTCTGCTTTTGATTTTCATTTTTTTGTTTTTAACTTTTTCTTATTCATTTGTATTGTCTATAAAGGTTAGTGCAATTTGGTCAAAAACCAACAAGCGAAAACCGGCTAAAAGCTACTGACCACTTAGTCTCAACCTCTGTTTAGTTTTTGAGCAGAGGCTTCACTTCGATTATATATTAATATCGGACGGACAACATCACGAGGCGGGTTCGTATTACAAACCGTCGTGATAATTCTAAGATTATCACAGACGGTTTGTAATACAAACCGTCTGTGATGCGGCTTTATCCTGACGGTTTTAAATAAACAACCAAATGCGTGATAATGACAGATTATCACGCAGCGGTTTCTATTACAAACAAATGCGTGATATCGGAAATATCACGAGCGGTTTATTGGTATGAACGATGCTGTGATACTCGTTTTCTCGACACCATTAACACGGGCGGTGTCCAAATTAAAATAAATGCGTGTTAATGTCGTTCACAGACGGTTTTGTCAAACCGTCTGTAATTTGGCGTCTAGTATTAGGCTTTCTGTAGTAGTGAGTACTCATCATGGTGCAATATCTTATCTTTGCACATGTAAAAACACGAAATCTAGCTACGCATTAGTCCATTTACGACAAATTAAAATTTTAAATATCCACGTCTGGGCTTTTTTAATGCGGCAAGTAAACCAAAAAAATCTTGGCATTGGTAACAATATTCGTTTTTGCTGCATGGGAATCGATTAGCTATAATACTGACAAGCTATGATTCCATACTGTTAAACTTTTAGAACTTTGACTATTGATATCTTTTTAAATATTTATGTTAGATACATAAAAATCAGATGTGTAGATTTGTATCAAAAAGTACTTTCATATACTACCTCATAAAAGTTCATCACAGACCGTCTGACTTAATGGGTCAGTGATAATAGGAGTTATTACAGACAATTTTTGAACTATCTGTGAAAATCGTATCACGGATGGTTTGGAACTTGTTAGACCATGTGGCTAGATCTAGGATTTTTATGGTGATGAATAATTGATAATATATTTAGTGATATTATGCGAGACGTGTGACGTGTGTAGACTAATGTCAGTCAAGTTAGGAAGAACTTGTACCAGAATAAAATGTTGGTTTGGTCTTTGTGTGTGCAAGATAATTCAGAGGCGATCATGATTTATGGTGAGAACTGAAAGATGGCTTGGTGTGAATCCATGGTCCAGCGGGTCAAGGATATTGGAGGAGATGGTCGTGCTCGAGTTGGGGCGCGTGGAGATCAAAGATAGATAATACGTGTTGATGCTACGATGGTGCGGTTCGGAGGCTACGACATGTGATGAAAGTAAAAAAACCCATGTTATGTTAGGGTTTTGGTTCCTTTATTTGTTGGAATTGGATTAGAACTCATGGACTTAGGAAAAGCCTAGTTTTTAGGCTCGAGATTATAAATAGATATGGGGTTGGAGGCTAACCCTAAGGCTAAGAGATATAATTTCATGCTAGATTTTGAGACATGTTAAGAGGGTATTTTATAGTCACAGGCATGATGATTAAGTAAAAAATAGATTTGAAAAATTATTCGACAAAATCGAGTCCTCAAGTCGACGTCTCAATTCACGTTGCGCCATCATTGATCAAGGAATCTCACAAGGTTTTCCTAGCCTCGATCACCATGTGGAGAGTTAGTGCATCTTGTTCGATAAGTGGGGATGTTCATAATGGTGTTGGTTTATAGCTTTTTTACTGTAGTTAGCTTATTTTTTACTGTAACTGAATTAGTTTATTTGGTATAATTAAATGGGAATCTCATAAGGTTTTCCTAGCCTCGATCGCCATGTGGAGAGTTAGTGTGTCTCGTTCGAATGGTGTTGGTTTATTTTTTTTTACTATAGCTAAGTTAGTTTATTTGGTATAATTAAATTTAAAAAAATAGAAAAAAAACATGCTATCCCATCACAGACAATGCAAAAGAATACGAAAAAAAAAGTAAAAAAAACCCCAAAAAATTAAAAAAAAATAGAAAAAATAAAATTAATAAGTAGTGAAAAAAAAGTTAAATTGAGTGGCAAAAAAAAGCACAACCTGAGCAGAATGAAGCAACAGCACATGGAATCGCCGCCAAAAGCAACACCAAGGTTTGCCTCGATCCACATGCAGCTGGAACAGCAAGCAGCCAGTGCGAGTTTCACCAGTAAAGAAAGAATAGAGGCACGGCCTCTTGATGCAAAGCAAGGCAAAAGTTAAGGGCACACGACCCAAGGTAGGAGAGAGAATATAGTCCATATAACAAAGACGGCCTACGCCCTATGCCACGTGGTGATTTTTCAAAAAAGGTCCCCGTATTTGCGTATTTACATACAGACCCTTGGTTCTTTCGAAAAGATCTCTGCCACCTGAGGTTTTTGCAAAAAACACGTCCACTCCTCCGAAATTATGTCCGGGTCCTTAGTTTTTTCATGGAGACCCCTCCTTTTGCTACATAACACTTTGCGGTTTCTTTAAAATTGCGCACGGATCCTTTTTATGCAAAAAAACCCTTCGCTTTCTCTTTAGTTTTTCCATGGAGGCCCCTCCTTTTGCTGGATAATACCCTGCAGTTTCTTTGAAATTATGCACAGGTCCTTTTTATGCAAAAAAAAAAAGCCATTCGCTTTCTCTGAAAATATGCACGGGTCCTCATTTTTAAAAAAGAAAAACCCATCTTATGAATTTTTGTCTCTTTTAGTTTGTTCGACACAGTGGCTAGCGCGCCGTGGCGTCACGCTTATATTGCTAGTTGTTTTTAATGCTTGCGACATCAGTAACAAAAGAAAAGAAAGCTAATGAGAGACAGAATAAAGCATCATTCATTTTAGTTTGAACTTTTAGTTTTTAGTTTAATTTTTATTATTTTTCTAATTTTTTTATTTTTTGAGATTTTTTACTGTTTTTTCTATATTCGTTTGTATTATACATAATGGGTTAGCCTATTTTTTCTATTTTTAAAATTTTAAATTTAATTATGCTAAATAAGCCATCATTAGTTATAATGCAAAATAAGCCAGCTACAGTACAAATTCAGATATAAATTACTATTTTTCAGCTCAACTTAGCGGGCTCTAAAAGATTGTAGTGGTTTTGACCTGCGATTGCATCAAGAGAGAGAGAGCAAGTCAAAATTAAGTGCATGTTTCTTTGGTTCAGAGACAAGACAGATAGTAGCAATAATTTTTTTTGTTCCAATGTTTTTTGGCTACAGTACGTAATAAAAATATATTTTTACTGTCTTTTTGTGTTTTTATTTTTTCCTGTGTTGGTAGGTTGAAAAATCAAAAGACAACAGATTGTGAAAAAAGTTTCTATTGCGGATTATAATCATCCACCCCCTCTGATTGCCATCGATGATACTATAAGTGGCATCATAGCAGCTTGCAATGGCATCAGATTGGGATTGTTTTTCAAGTAAGTCACCTTTTTTCGATGGATCAGATTATGTTTATTGGAAAACAAGCATGGAGGTTTTCCCACAAATACAATATTTCTTTTTGGCTGTGGCTTTTGGTTTTTGGCTGAAATTTTTGAATTTTAGCTGTTTACGACAGAGATTACGGAGAGAGAGATACTCGCTTGCGATTTTGGATGGTACAGATGTTGGGCTTTTAACGTGTACTATAATTAACTTGTAAACTCCATCTTAAAAAATATTTTGTTTGAAAGTTAGGTACTGTAGCAAAAGTCAAAAGCCATTTTGAGAAGCTGAAAAGAACAGGCCCATAATGCTATTAGGCAAAAGTTGAATATTCATATGTAGTTCCTCATGTAGTTACTATAGAGAATATCATTGATGTTGAAACTAATGTTAAGTCTAGAAATATTTTATTAGAAGGTCTTAGTTGAAATAAGTTTATCAGAATTGTTCATATTAAATCTGCAAATAAAATTTGGACTATTCTAACTGATTATCATGAAGGTTCTAAGTCTATTAAAGGTATTCATCAAAACCAATTTAAAAAGGAGTATTCTATATTTGAAATGAAACTAGAAGAATTAGTAGATGCACTTTTTGATCGCTTCAATAAAATTATTAGTGATTTGCAATATGTTGATGTCATATATGCTAATTTTGACAATACTCGTCAAATTTTAAATGCTTTGGATATGTCTATTTGGAATATGTTAGTTATTACTATTAATCATTCTGTTAACATAGAAACACTCACTTTTAATGATCTATATTCTAAGATGAAAATACATGAAATTGATGTTTTGGCCAGGATAAACAAGACTAATTCTTTTGGCTTAGTGACTAACCAAGCTGACAGTTCTTCTAGTTCTTCTATTGTTTCTTTTATGAATATTGTGCTCTATTTTAGATGAACAATTAGAGGAGATTCCAAAAGAGTAGTTTGTACTTCTCTCCAATAGGGTGACCGACGCAATTAACTACATCAAATCAAGGTGGAGAGAATGTCAAATCAGATGCTATAAATGTGGTGAGCAAAATCATATCAAAATGAATTGTCCCAAACTGAGAAGCAAGGAGGTCAAGAATGACAAGGCACCAACTTATCGCTCTCAAGTCAAGATTAACCCACAAAAGAAACGCAATTATCGTAGGGCAGTCAACAAAACAATTTCAGTACTTAATGAGATTGATTTGAGCGATGATAATTCTGAAAACGGCGACGAGGACAATGGCAAGAAGGCAAACGAGGTGGACTTCATAGGGATGTGTTTTATGGCAAATAGTGAGGAGCTCAACAATGATAATATTTACAATGATCCTGATGAGGTAAAACCTTTTTATATAGATTTATCTCGTGCTGTGCTTAGATTGACAGAGGAACTCAAAAAGTATAAAAAGGAAATTAAAATCATGATTTTGTTGTTGAGAGCTTAAATTATGAAATTAACAGATTTAAAGCTTCTATTCCTGATGATGAATCATATGAGTCTTGTCAAATTTTATATTCTGAGTTGGAGTCTGCTAGAACAATAAATACATAAAATTTGATTCAACTTAATAATATAACTGCTAAACTTGACAAATTAAGATTAACACGTGATTCTTGAGATGAAAAATTAAAACGTGCAAATGATGAAATTGAAAAACTCAAGTCTAGTTCTCTTATATGTGTGGAGTCAAGTATTTCAAATACTCAATCTAAAACTTGCTCTAAATGTGAATTGCTAGAAGCTAGACTTAATTTATATTAGAAAATAATTCAACAAATATTTTATCATGAGGTATCTTCTTACTTTAACTGTTATAAGTTTAATACAGAAATAGAAGCATTGACTAGACAACTTAATGATTTTTCTGAAAAAGAAAAATTAGTTCAGTCTAGTGTTTCTAAAAATTTTGTGAATGAACCTGTTAAATGTATAACTTGTCCCACTTTAGCTAAAGAAAATGAGTATCTTAAGAACACTTTAGAGAGATTTTCATTTGGCAAGAAAATTTTGAATATAATTCTAGACAAGTCAAAACTGCATGTCAAAAACACTGGTCTAGGCTTTAATGATGCTAATCATGAAAAGAATAATCCACCTAAAATTGTTAAGGTCATCATTGGCAGTGGGATAATTGAAACAAAAAGTGAGTCTCATAAAACTGTGTTTAAATTTACTAGCTTTGTGCAAAGTTCATCGAGTAATGATGTAGACACTAGCTCGACATCTCAAAAGAATTCTAAATATATTAAATTTCATTGCACCTACTATAGAAGAGACGAGCACTTACACGGCTTCGTGAAAAAATTTCTGCTATGGATTACAATCATTCACCCCTCTGTGATTGCCATCGATTATCAAATAGAACTAGAATCGTTTGTAAACCGTCTATGATAGCCGTATCATAGCTAAAAAATTGGATAATTTTACCATAGTTTGTATATTTATTATGGCTTGCATGGACAAAATTTTGGCTAAGTTTTACTTATACCGTGGTTTGTATTTTGCTATGACTTGGAATTCTAAATTTTTGGGTATCCAAGCCATGGTAAAAATCTAGATGGGATTGAAGAAGAGGTGGGGAAAAGAAAGGAGTGAAGAAGGAGAACTGAGAAGAGACAAGAGGAGATGATGAGAAGAAGAGTCGACTGAGCCTTCTATTTTTAAGGGCAAATTTGGCGAGGAGAAGTGGAGGAGAAGTGAGAAGAGAGAATAAGAGATGAGGAGAAGAAGAGCCGACCAAGCCTTCTAATTTTAAGAGAAAATTTGGCGAGGAGAAGTGATAAGAGAAAAGAGGAGATAAGGAGAAAAACTGCCGAGCCTTCTATTTTAAACAGCAAACCCAGTGAGATGAGCGGAAAATTCAAATTCGGTGAGAGCAGGTATGTTGAAATATTGTCATAGACGGTCCTAGGTAAAGAATCATCTCTGATAAGTAGGTTATCACAAAACTGTCTGTGATACATTATAGACGTTCAAAACAAAAATCATATATGATAAGTATAGACATCACAAGCAGTTTTTTTGTTTTGAACTGCCTGTGATGTATCACAAATGGTTTGGAATAAAAATCGTCTGTGATAAGTATGGACATCATAGGTAGTTTTTATTTTAAACTGTCTATGATGTATCATAGAAGGTTGTTTATTCCGAACCGTCTGTGATATATCATAGACGGTTCCAAGCATAAAGCGTCTATGATAAGTAGGTTATCACAGACGGTTCTTTATATCTCGGTGAGCTTAGACGATCCATCTTGTAAAACTGTCTATGGTAACATTATCACTGACAGTTTGTGTTGAACTGTCTGTGATGAAGTATCTAGAATGATATTTTTTTGTAGTAGTGATAATATTATAATTTTATCGAGTTTTATAGATATATTATAACAGAAATTAGTGGTCAAAATATCATTTTGGGGATTAAGTCAATGTCCAAAACGACATGTATTTGTGATCGGAGAGTGTATATTGTATAATACTTGATACATGCATGTAGACTTAGACATACGCATTGCATATCCATTGTGCATTAATTGTTGTTAGGTGATAAGTCACCACAGCCAACTAGCTAGATAGTGCTTCACCCAGATAAAGCCAGACATCTTTTGGAATTATCCCTATATTACATATGGGGGGATTTCTGGCCTCCCCCCTATGCCATGTCATAGTTTTCACAAAGATCCCCTCCGATTTGTGAATTAGTGTACAAGCTCTCACTTCTTGCATAAAGGCCTCTATCACCTTAGTTTTTTTTTTGTGAAAAACCTCTCCGCTCCTCCGAAATTACATATGGGTTCTCGGTTTTTTCATGGAGACCCCTTCTTTTGCTGGATAACACCTGTGGTTTCCTTGAAATTACGCACAAGTCCTTTTTTATGCAAAAAAATCTTCTCTTTCTCTGAAAATATGTACGAGTCCTTGCTTTTTTTAGAAAACCCCTCTCATGAATTTTTGTCTCTTTTACTTTAGTCTACACGGTAAATTAGTACAGTAGTCATTCCACCAAGGGGGTAATCTTATTTTTGTGCTGGTTGGGCAAAAAAAAGTTATAAATAAATAAAGCAAAAGGGTGTACATGATCTAAGGTACATTGCTGGTTTCGACCGTATTCCCTCGCCTTTGGGGAGTGGATAAAAAGCTTGGAAAAGACAAGGTTCCTGCCGTACCGCAGCCTGCATGGACCAGTCGTACAAACACAAACACAACCTTTAGTGTCGAAAATGCTACTTCCATTGTTCGGATGTTATTTCATATTATTCTAAATTATTTCTAATTTTATATCTTTATGTAGGGTAATTATGATTCATCGATTAGCATATGTATTTATTGATAATCATATTTTATGAATTATAGATATACGGATCTTAAATCAATAATGTAGACATATGTTAAAGAATATAGTGTTGTATTGACCTACCATGAGACACTGATGAAATTTTTTTAACCAAGTGGTATTGAAATATCTTTGAATTTGTATTTAAGTATACCAAAAGTGATAAAGATGTATAAAATATTTATTTAAATAGTATATTAGAAATAGGAGTATGTACTTATGAAAGTATGAAAAAGACTTTCTATATGTATGTATGTATATATGTATGTGTGTGTATTGCATTGGTGGGAACTTTGCCTCCCAAATTTTCTCTAGGTGTATACTATGACGGTAGGGAACGCGAATGTTTCTCTTGGGTTTTGCATCCTCACTCTAGGGATACCTAATGCCCGAGTTTGAGCACTAGGGACCATTTCAAGCACTAGGGAAACCGTGCAATTCTAGTAGTGAGTGTGCATATTTCTCATAGAGTACTTATAGTTTGTGCTTAATGTAAATTTAATTAAATTAAACCTAAGTCGACTAATGGTGCAATATCTGAATTTTAATGCAATATAATGTTTACGTATAATACATGATACATGCATGTAGACTTAGGTCCCGCTTATTTTAGCTTAAAACCACCTTCTGCTTTTGACTTCTGCTTTTTTTCACTATTCAGTAATTTCGTTTTTTTTATTTTTTTTATTTTTTTTGGCTTTTTACACTTTTTTGTATTCCTTTGCATTGTCTGTGATGGGTTAATATGTTTTTTATTTTTAATTTTTTAAAAAATTTAATTATACTAAATAAGTAACTCAGCTATAATAAAAAATTATAAATTATCGTTATTCTGAATGCACATACGCATGGCATATTCATTGGACATTGTCGTCAGGTGATAAGTCACCGAACCCAACTAGCTGGACGGTGTTACATCCAGATAAATCCAGGCATCTTTAAAGCAAAAGGGTGCAGAGGATATAAGGTACATTGCTGGATTCGATCATATTCCCTCGCTTTTGGGGAGTGGATAAAAAGCTGGAAAAGACAAGGTTCCCACCGCAGCCTGCATCCAGCCGTACGAACACAGACACAACTTGCGTGTCGAAAATGCCGCTACATGCGCCCGGTCATTCTTTATCTTTTTGGTGAGGTAAAAGCTCCCGTGGGTTTGACGGTGATTTTTGGTATCTATTTTTATTTTATTATTTTTTAATTTTAATTTTTTGTTTTAGAATTTTTATTTTTTTATTTTTTTTTATATTTCTTTGATCATCGTGATGAACTAATTTATTTTTAAAAAAATAATTATATTAAATAAATCACTTTAACTATAATAAAAAATTATAAATTATCGTTATTCTAAACATCCTAGAGACGATGCAGAGAGCTAATAGCTGTATGCCATGCATGTGCAGATGATGTAGCTCGCTTGCTGCTCTAGTGTGGTGTGCAGCTACAGTTGTTCGGTCATTCTCACGTACGTGACGACCGTGCGAAACCATCGCACGGTATTTTTGATGGAGGACGAGGACATCAAATGAAATCTAATCCGATGGCGCGCACGGCCTCGATCGGTCTCGTGTATCGTCAGCCGGTGTAGTCGACAGAGGCAGGCAGGCCCATGCAGCCGATCGATCCAGAATATTAATATGACTGTCTGCAGTGTGCACCCCGAAATTTTTTATTAATACTAATTAATATTTCTGAAATTAAAAAAAGTAGGAAAGGTGGACAGGAATTAGAACATACTAGGTAGGAAGGAAGGACGCTAAGTACCAACGGCAAACCCAGGATTGAAATGTAAGACAAATTCACAAGTGTGAAACAAACAGTATTATTTAAAAGCAAAGTAATCCTTGATTAAACCACATTGCAATCTGAAATTTCATGTTTTTGTTACTGTATTTCCTAACTGCTACCTAAATGCTTATTCAGCTAACTATTGGCCTTCCTTGGCATACATAACTATAAACGATGACTGATATGAAAATTAACACCAGAAGGAGATCGATCAGTGAAATACAATAATCCTCCATACTAGGGAATTTGGAAGGGTTACATGCGATCAACCAAAAATTGGTTAGCAGACATCAAGGAATATTAAAAAAAATAATGCTTCAGTTATATAAAAAAGAAATATTAATTAAGAAGAAGAAAATTTGAGCAATTAGGTGAAATGCAGTAATCAACAAGAGTTTATTAGTTCATACGGCCTGGCATTGCACATCAATGCCTTTGCTCTTGTACCCAACATAGAGACATCTCCAGAATTGATAGACATACCTGAGAAATTCAAACAGAGCAGTCTTACTGCCCGTTGTAATAAACAGTTGAGTTCAAGAATATAAAACACTCACTTTAGCTGAGATACAACCAACCTCTTTTTAGTTTGTATTTAGTTATATCCTATAGCTAGCCTTCTGAAACAAATTAATGCCCTTCTATATTATTTAGGGAAAGATATGATCTATCCAAAGAATGCATTACATTTATAGGATGTCCCTGTTAGTCTTTCCAACAGAGTACAAGGAATATAACAAAATAAGGCCTCACTAGTGCAAAACAACCTATACTGGATGCCTCATCACAGACAATTCATAGGGAACCGTCTGTGCTGTAATTATCACATATAGTTTTACAAGCGTGATCGTGTACCGTCTGTGATACGCAACTGTTCTTATAATAATGGCAGTCATCATAGACAGTGATCGCAGATGGCTTATGATTGGAACTGTCTATGATATGTATTTGTAGTATAAATATTGGCCCTTCGTCTCCCCGATGCGCGCATGCCTTTTCAATTGTTTTAGCTCCTCAATACGTCTTTATCTTGTCTCACACGCAATATATTTCTTGTTGTATAAAAATGGCCGTCTGCCATGGGAGATTAATCCCCACATTGCTGATCCTGTTCAAACATCTCACTGGTCAGCTATCTTCCTTGTCTTAATTCCTTGTCTCTCTAGCATAAATAAAAGGCTCCCTACTCTTTCTTATCGCCGGCATTGATGGCCAATCTGGCCATCCTGGACGAGCATCACACTGGCCGTATGCTGGCAAATACTACGGAAGGACACTGTGCCAACAGTGTCATCCCTCCTATATTCGAGAATTCACCAAAGAAGTTGAAGGCCACATTTCACTATCTTGGCATCCTCCACCACCGTGTCTTCTGTTTGTTTCTCGCTTCCGGCGAGCTAACCTTGCCATTGACATGGTCCTCCACATTGACATTGCATATCTCCAGGAGGCTTGCCATCGCTTAGAGTGTTTACTTGAGGCGGCGAGTGACCGAGTCAACCTTGCCGAGATCCCTCAAGAAAGGGAAGAAAGCCTATGGATTCAATTTGACTTGATTATTCAGTCCGAGAGTGTTCGGGAGACACTCCAATGAGCATGTTAGTGGGTGGATGTATTTTGCCCTTCGTTCACTGATGATCCCTAACTGTCTGATGCCGACCACATCACCTACAAAGCTTTGAAGATGGAGATGGCATGTTACCTCTGCCATTAGAAAAAACTTTGAAGCAGACAGCTAGGTTTTCACTACTTTGTTATCTTTTGTAAGAAGCAATTGGCCACGCTGTTTGGCCATATGTAAAATAAAGTAGTTGAATTTGTATTTGTTGTTTTCTATATATATAAACAGTCTCAGTATAATGAAATGATGGTATTATTGACGGGTAAAACAACTAAGTAATACATATTTACTCTTGAGGCATTACTAAATTTGTATTTATGTATATGAGAATGAATTTAGAACTATTATTACAGATGGTTCTACTTTAGAACCGTCTGTGATGTGTTTTCATATATAGTTATTAAATAGAATCGTCTGTGATAACTAATTATCACATATGGTTATTAATGAGAAACGTCTGTGATAATTATATATAATAGATGGTTATTGATACGAACCATCTGTGATAATTATATATCATAGACAGTTCGCAGTTGGATATGTCTAGGATACACCGCATTGTTAAATGCCTAGCTAGCAGGGTTCCGATAGATCTGTCTTCATTGCGCTACATTAAAGGAGGCGGCCGGCTTTGGGGAGTTTGGTGAAAGCATACCACTTGTAACTCTAACTTGTAGATCGATTTGTTCTTGATGATTAGATGATAGTATTTGCTTCTAATTATCTGCCTTGTAACAGCGAGAGATGAATAGCTAGGTTTTTAGATCTAGCTAGGTTTAGAGAGAGATGATAGTTTGCTCCAATTTAAAAATGGGTCAGTACTTCTAATTTACTTCAATATATTCTTGCTTGATATATATATTGCTTCATGAATACCTAGCTAGCTACTTATTTTAGATATGGACAATTTATTATAAGGTGAATAACATAAGTAAGTATTAGACTAGCTAGCTATAATACCATTAATAATCTAATTTGACACTAGCTAATTTGTTACATGTGTAGTATAGATGGATCGAAACTTGATGTACGTTGAGAATCATGTGAGTGAAGAGTACATTAATGCTTGTTTACTTTTAGAAGAGCGGTTTAGCAAGATATATTAAAGAAATAAATGGAATGTATGTATTGTCCATACATTGAAGATATTTGCCAACTTAGCACATATCAAAGTTCACTTGATTCGTAGGAGTTTCAAAAAGGGGTATACATATTGGGTCATTCACGATGAAGAGAAGATTGTGCAGGAAGATAATTATACCATCGTCTAGGGAGACAACGATATGCTTGTTGTGGACTGTACTTTCGATGAGGATAGATCATAGGATGACAATATGGATTAGATACTGCATGATGCAGAAGGGAACTATAGTGAGATAGAGTTTGGTAAATTCGAGGGCTTGATGAAGGACTCAGAAAAACCTTTGTTCCCCGGCTGCAAGCCGCAATACACAATATTGTTATATGTTCTTCAACTACTAAAATTGAAGGTAGCATTGGTTGGCCCGACAAGAGTTTCACGGTATTGTTAGGTTTCCTGGTGAACATCATTTTAGAGGAAAATGTGTTGTCGAGAACCACCTATCAAGTCAAGAAGGTTCTTTGTTCATACAGAATGGAAGTAGAAATAATATATGCATGCCCGAATGATTGTATTCCACTTCCAATATTTTACTGGTTCTTTCGTACTAACATGTATTTTGGTAAGTAATCCCTCCAAACTCGCCGTGCATAAGAGTAGGATGGAACCCCCAATCTCGCATATACCTTTGCTTGCTCGCAACACATAGCCACAAACTATGGATTGAAAGGTGAAGGCTAAGGCTTACCAGTGACCAGGGGCGAAGCCAGCATTGTGGTATTGGGGTCCAGTGACACCAATGCGGCCTAGTAGTGCAGTGAGTAGCCTATGTATATTTTGTGGGTGAACCCAATAGCATAAGCGTTGCAATGGCAACGCTGGCGGTGGCGTTCGGCCTATGTATATCGTGTGTATGGTTATGATTACATTTATGTTCGACTGTGTGCACTAGCGTGATCCTGGACTAATGCAGTTTACACAGAGAGTCCGAATTTGTATATTCGGGTCTCGACAGAGATGGTATTAGAGCCAAGTTCGACTGTAGAACGAAGCCCTAGTTAGAATGGTCGTTTAGCCAAAAATTTATTTTCTAAATCAAACCAACTAAATTTGATATTTAGTAATATCTCTACATCCTTATCTCATTCTTAAGGATTCTTGACCCTCGCCCCATTCTTGCAAAAATTGTTTTCATAAAGCTATAAACTGATCTTTCCTTTATAAATGCATTAGATGTCCCTGACTTCTTACGAAATGACGGAGGATGGAAACGCCTGCGCGATGCATTGCGAGCCTCGGATTGAAGAGATTGCCCGTCTACCTCACCAAGGATGAGAAGCATAAAGGTCAATGCATCGGAAGCATCACCAGGTTGTACTTCACCACCCGAGTCAGCAAGCAAGTTCTGCATCACGGTTTCAAGAATACCGGTGCCAGTGGAGAGATGTCAGCACAAGGAGTTGCGTACAAAGCCATCCATCGCCTTTGCAAGCTATACAAGATCAACATGGCTCGACTCATCCGGAAGTTCAAGGAGCAGTATGGAGCTACCCCTAGACTGCCGGAGCTAGTCAGGGAGGAGCCACGACCGCAGTCGCCAGTACCTCTACCGTCGCCTACACCGCCAAGTCCAGAGCGGAGACGTCGTATCACCGGTGATCGTCGAGCATATCTTCGACAATTCAACCCAATTCCAGTTACAGTCCCAGTCAGAGAGCAGTCGCCATCGGTCCACAACTCGTGGGTTGTCTACAGCGATTCAAAGGATGATAGTAGTGTACCCTATTTGTCAGGACCCGAGTGAGAGCCCTCAGATTAGATAGCGCGAGTAGACACGATGGATTTTATTTGTAGTTGTGTGTGATGTGAGCTGCAAATATTGCCCTTAAAAGCATTATATTGCGATCTTATCAATCTTTTAATGGAGTTTAAGTGAGGAAGTGCAATAGGAATAGAGAAGGATAGCAAATGTACTAGTGTCAGCTGTTGTGAGACCCTGGAGTAGAAACTCCCGGACCCCCCTGTGTATTGCAGTACTAGTCCCAGATCAACGCTAGTACACATAGATAATCAGACAAAATGATACATTGCCAACAGCGCTTTATTACAATAATAACGGAAATACATAAGTCCTGGCCCAAGGCCTTACAACTGCGGTTCACTGAACCTCTTACACAAAATAAAACAGCGGAAGCAAAATATTCAGATAAACGGCCCATCAATCTGCCACAGACAATTGACTTAAGCAACGAGACCTAGTCCTCCGGAAAGAATCCATCACAGCCGCAAACGGAGCAGTAGTCGTAATCTCCTTCCTGAGCTTCAACCTCCTCTGAGAATTATTTTGAAGTGTAGTATGTGAGTACAAGAATGTACTCCGCAAGTCTTGGGAAAGATGCATTAGATGCAGGGTTGAACAAAGGAAAGCTATATGGCTCTTTTGCACAAATCAGCATTTTATTTCAAATTTAAATACTCCTTCTACAAGCATTTTGTTAAACATTTAATTTTCACAATCCGAAATTTATTAAGTACTTTAGTGAAGGTTACAACCACCATCACTGATAAATAGGCTATTGTTAGTGATATGCCCTAGAGGCAACATGGAGATGTTGTATATATCACATACTATGTTTATGATACATTACTTTGTTCCTTGGAATAGACATCATCATTATTGATCAATGAGTATGTGACTTATTCATGAGACTCTTAAATACTAAGATGTTGCTATTTCTAAATGATCCACGATCGTATATCATATGAGGAACAAATATGATTCAAAGACAAAGATCGACATATGTATTGATTGATGATCATGTCTCATGGATCATGGTATGGTGATACCAAATCAATAATATGGACATGTGTTAGTGAACATATGTTGGATAGACTGCCATGAGACACTGCAGAGATTCCATGTGTCATCGGTTGGTCTCAAGTAGTGTTTATGTAGAGTCCTTAGACTTGAGATCATCATGGTTCCCAACATGAGTAGTAGCTTATTTTGGGACTACTAAACACTACTCCAGAATCGGGTAGTCATAAAAGTAGTCTTGGGTTTGCCATGAAACATGTAGTGGGATGTGAATGATCAAGATAGAATTTGCCCCTCCTTATGGGAGAGATATCTCTGGCCCTCGATGTAATGGATTATGAAAGTGCATGGCCATGCCAAGGTGATTGAGGAGTCAATCACGAGTTTATAATCCATCACGGAATCGAGAGAGTGATTGAGCTATTAAGAGGATGACACAGTCTCGCCTTGAGCTCAATCTATATCGTGAGGCAAAGGGATTCGTACATGAGAGAACATTACGAGTTCGGTGATATGATCTTTACATATACTTTGGGGTTAATATGTCTTACTAGAGGCCGCTATTAACATGGTAACCGGAAGGCGTTTCGGGTCACAACCAAGTATCGTGAACCTCTGTGGTCGCACGCTTAACGGGTTGGAACACTAATTCGAATATGATTCGGATATGGGCTCAATTCGGATAGAGATCCGAATAGACTCCTATTGGGCCTCGGTCCACGAGGCCCACGTGAGGAGGTCTATATATGGAGGCGAGGGGCGGAGGGACGTGTGCGGTTAACATCTAGCAAAACCCTAGCCGCCACCTCCCGAGCCAAACCCTAGCGCTCACGAGTGCTAGTACACTCGCGATCGGCGCCCGGCCCGGACGTGTGGATACGGTGGAGGCGCCGCTCGTTGCGATCTTGATCGGCGTGCGTGGAGACGATCTGTTCGGGACGATCGGCTACTTCCACTACTACCTCGACGCACGTGATTGGATCGGTTTCCAATTCTTCTTCCGCTGTGCTGCGCGTCTAAGTGGTAACGATCCATGATCCTTCCTTAGCATGATGTTCTTGGGTGCGCGGTAGAAAAGTTTTGTTTTCTGCTTCCGTAGCCTACGCGTATTCCTTTAGTGGTATCAGAGCCATCTTGCTTAGTTTGCCATCTGGATCAGCGCATATGTTGATATGCGATAGTAGTAGATTGGATCTATTACAGTCTAAATCAGGTAGCACGGGTTGATGAGATCAATCGGTCATAAGGGGTTGAAATAGGTATGAGTTGATAGCATCATAAGGCCAAAAAGATTAGTTCGTGCTCCTTCTTTGATGTACGCGCGACTTGCCCCTACCGGTTGGAATCACCATCGGGGCTAACTGCGCGCACAATCAGTAGATCGAGCCAACAGATCGAGGTCTTGTGTTGTGGTCTCCTCAAGTATACCGATCGCGATGATCAATATGATTGATCTAATGAAAATTGAGACATTTTGAATGGCTCGGATTTGGGTTGATTTGATCGGCTCGATAAGATTTTCATAGCGATTTCATAGATGCGATCTATGTAATTCTGTGAGGTTTCGGTGGCGCCACGAAACCGATGAGCGGCTCCCCTCGACCCCGCCGTGGCCGGCCAGCGGGACCGCCGTGTGTATCCCCCCTTGTATAGCGTCTTGGGTTCACATCGTTAGGTAAATGCGATTCTACGTCTAACTTGTTTTTGCAGAGAATGATGTGAATAGTATGGCCCTATAGCTTATTTGAATGTATGAGATGTATGTGATGCATGTAACATTCGTTCATGGCCTGCGTGTCATGATTATTACAGCTATTGTTAGCTGTATATATATATTGTATTTAACGACCTGCGTGTCGACCTTAATGCTTGAATCTATCTTTGTAATCTTCAATTTCTAGCTATTATAGGTAGTAGCCTAGTTTTGAGGTTACAAGCTTTTAAGCATGGTGGCCTAAAGGAGTGATGTGGAGGATGGAGATCGTCTACACCTACTTGGAGATGGATATCACCATTTTTGGGCCATACTACTTCACAGTTAAATGTGTTTATCTATGATGTTATCTATCTTATTCTTATGCAATGATATATGTGATATGTTGCTTTGGTAGGATAGAATCCCTCTTAAAATTAGGTGTTAATGCCCTTCCATATGTTGCACCAAAGATAATGATCACCGCATGGTAGGTCTACCAAAGTAGAGTGCCATCGGTTATCATCATCATTTGGGGTAGATGTCGGACATCTACATGCGGAAGTATTTGGTTTACTTAACAAGGTTATCAAAATAGTTTTGGACCTTGGGGCATAGATTGGGGCCGAGGCATACTGATGTCACCCAAAATAGAGTCACATAGGGATGTGATTAGCAAAGTGTTGCTTACCCATGTCACTAGTTTTCTAGCCGTGATGCCAAAGCTCACTAGAAATTAGTGAAATGAGGATCTTTACCCACTATGTAACTTAGAGGAGTTTTTGTTGCAAAACTCATAGTGGGAGTCTTTGCTAAATAGTTTAATAAAGATGAACATAAACATAGTGCTAAACTTTGCATATTCTTGTGTTGTAGATCATGTCATAACGCCGCATCCATTACTTTTAATTTGCGATCTGTTCTTGAGAAAGAAAAACTCAATGGAACAAACTTTTTGGATTGGTATCGCAACTTGAGAATTGTTCTCAAGCAAGAGCGCAAGGAGTATGTCCTTGAGTCTCCTTACCCCGAAGACTTGCCTGATAATGCTACTGTGGCTGCACGGAGAGCTTATGAGAAGCACACGAATGATTGCCTTGATGTGAGCTGTCTCATGCTTGCCACAATGTCCTCTGAGCTTCAGAAGCAATATGAGAACACAGATGCCTACAATATCATTGTGGGGCTACGTGGTATGTTTGAGAACCAAGCAAGGGCTGAGAGGTTCAATACTTCAAAGTCCTTATTTGCGTGCAGGCTTGCAGAAGGGAATCCGTCAGCCCTCATGTGATTAAGATGATTGGTTACATTGAGAGTCTGGAAAAGCTTGGTTTTCCCTTAGCCAAGAGTTGGCTACTGATGTGATTCTCCAGTCGCTCCCCGAGCTTTGAGCCATTCATAATGAACTTTCACATGAACAATCTTGACAAGACCCTGGCTGAGTTGCATGGGATGCTAAAATCTGCCGAGGAAAGCATTAAGAAAAGCAGCAATCATGTGATGATGATGCAGAAAGGCAAGGGCAAGCCCTATGTCAAGAGAATCGCGGTCAAAAGAAAGAAAGCTCTGATGCGATCGCGAAGCGGTTCTAAGGCCAAGAAAGACAAGAAAGGCGATGCTCATCCCGATGCGATTGTTACTCTGTAAGCAATCGGGACATTGGAAAAGGCGCCCAAAGTACTTGGAGGATCTTGAGAAGAAGAAGGAAGTATGACTTCCACTCCGGTATAAATGTTATAGAAATCAATCTTGCTACTTCTTCCTCTAATTCTTGGGTATTTGATACCGGATCGGTTGCTCACATCCGCAAATCGTTGCGAGGGCTAATAAGAAGTAGAAGTTTGAGGAGGAGCGAAGTGGATCTTGGCGTTGGCAATGGAGCAAAAGTTGCTGCGGTAGCTGTTGGCACCATGCCATTGTCTTTACCTTCGAGGATTAGTTTTGGAATTGAATAATTGTTATTGTGTTCCATCTCTTTCAAAGAACATTATTTACGCTTCATGTTTGCAAGCGAAGGTTATGACTTTAAATCTATGGACAATGGTTGTTCTCTTTATTTCAAAGATATGTTCTATTGTCATACTCCATTGGTGAATGGGTTATACGTTCTTACTCTTGAAGGGTCACGGTCTATAACATTAATGCAAAGAGGCAACGTCCGAATGATTTGAATCCACGTTTATTTGGCATCGTCGCTTAGGTCACATAAATGAGAAACGCATGCGAAGCTCCATAGAGATGGTATTCGCACTCATTTGATTTTGAATCATTAGAGACATGCGAATCTTGTTTACTTGGCAAGATGACAAAGGCACCTTTCACCGGTCAAGGTGAGCGGGCAAATGACTTATTGGCACTCGTACATACCGATGTATGTGGACCAATGAGCTTAACGACCAGAGGTGGTTTTGATTACTTCATAACTTTTATCGATGACTTTAGTAGATATGGGTATATCTACGATGAAGCATAAGTCCGAATCCTTTGAAAAGTTCAAAGAATTCCAAAATGAAGTGCAAAATCATTTAGGCAAGACAATCAAGTTTCTACGATCCGATCGTGGAGGCGAGTATTTGAGCCATGAGTTTGGCAATCATCTAAAGGATTGTGGAATTGTTCCACAATTGACTCGCCAGAACACCTCAATGGAATGGGGTATCTGAGCGGAGAAATCGCACCTTATTAGATATGGTGCGCTCCATGATGAGCCAAAGTGATCTTCCGTTGTCTTTTTGGGGTGCGCTCTTGAAACACCAGCGTTCACACTAAGCAGGTTCCATCAAAATCAGTAGAAAAGACACCATATGAGATGTGGACGGGACAACGTCCTAGCTTGTCTTTTCTTAAGATTTGGGGATGTGAGGCTTATGTAAAACGTTTACAATCTGATAAGCTCACTCCTAAATCTGATAAATGCTTCTTTATCGGGTATCCTAAGGAAACAAAAGGATATTATTTTTATAATCAAGGAGAAGGCAAAGTGTTTGTCGCTTGGCATGGTGTCTTCTTAGAAAGAGTTTCTCTCAAGAAGGGATAGTGGGAACACGAGTGCAACTTGAAGAAATTCAAGAAACACACGATAACGTTTGGTTCCTCTGAGAACCACAGCGGGATGAACAAACTGTTGAAGAACCTGTTGTGGATACACCAGCACCACGTAGGTCAGAAAGGTCACGTCGTGCACCTGAGAGGTACATGTTCTTGACTACTCAACAACGGGACATATTGTTGTTAGACAACGATGAGCCTAAGACCTATGAAGAAGCAATGGTGGGACCAGACTCGAGAAATGGCTTGAAGCCATGAGATCGAAATTGAATCCATGCACGATAATCAAGTTTGGAACTTGGTTGATCCCACGATGGTGTTAAAACCATTGAATGCAAATGGGTTTTCAAGAAAAAGATAGACATAGATGGAAATGTTCACATCTATAAAGCGCGATTGGTGGCCAAAGGTTTCAAACAAATTCAAGGTATTGATTATGATGAAACTTTTTCGCCCGTCGCAATGCTAAAGTCTATTCGGATCATTCTAGCGATTGCTGCATATTTCGACTATGAAATATGGCAAATGGATGTCAAAACAGCTTTCCTTAATGGAAATCGAGTGAGGATGTGTACATGACACAGCCCACGAGTTTTGTCGATCCGCAATCGATTGGAAAGATATGCAAGCTCCAAAGATCCATTTATGGATTAAAGCGAGCATCTCGGAGTTGGAACATTCGTTTTGATGAAGTAATCAAAGGGTTTGGTTTCATCAAGAACGAAGAAGAGCCTTGTGTTTACAAAAGGCTAGTGGGAGCGCACTCGTATTTACGATCTTATATGTGGATGACATATTCGATCGGAAATGACATTCCTTTGCTCGAATCATTAAGTCTTCATTAAAAATAGTTTCTCTATGAAAGACTTAGGAGAGGCAGCATATATTCAGGCATCAAGATCTATAGAGATAGATCAAAAGGCTAATTGGATTAAGCCAAGATACGTACATTGACAAGGTGTTGAAAAGGTTCAATATGCATGATTCCAAGAAAGGTTTTCTACCTATGTCACATGGTATAAATCTTAGCAAGAATCGGTGTCCTAGTACACCGATGGCGGGATAAAATGAATGCGATTCCATATGCTTGGCTATTGGGTCCATTATGTATGCCATGCTTTGTACACGTCGGATGTTTCGTATGCTTTAAGTGCTACGAGTAGATACGATCGAGATCGGTGAAAGTCACTGGATTGCCGTAAAGAACATCTTGAAGTACTTGAGAAGAACTAAAGATGTGTTCCTTGTCTATGGAGGTGAGGAAGAGCTCGTTGTAAATGGTTACACCGATGCTAGCTTCCAAACCGACAAAGATGATTTTAGATCGCAATCTGGATTTGTGTTACTGCTGAATGGCGGTGCGGTAGTTGGAAGAGTTCCAAGCGGAGCGGTTCTTGATTCTACAACGAAGCCGAGTACATAGCGACACGAAGGCGCCAAAGAGGCTGTTTGGATCAAGAAATTTATTTCGAGCTTGGTGTGATGGCTAGTGCCTCCGGCCCAATGGACCTCTCTTTGTGACAATAGTGGGGCCATTGCGCAAGCCAAAGAGCCTAGATCGCACTAAGTCCAAGCACATTTTACGGCGATTTCATCTCATCCGCGAGATAGTGGAGAGAGGCGATGTGAAGATATGCAAAGTACAAACGGATTTGAACATTGCAGATCCGTTGACAAAGCCGCTTCCCACCAAAGCATGAGGCTCACACTAGGGCAATGGGTATTAGATACCTACATGGTTGACTCTAGTGCAAGTGGGAGGCTGTTAGTGATATGCCCTAGAGGCAACATGGAGATGTTGTATATATCACATACTATGTTTATGATACATTACTTTGTTCCTTGGAATAGACATCATCATTATTGATCAATGAGTATGTGACTTATTCATGAGACTCTTAAATACTAAGATGTTGCTATTTCTAAATGATCCACGATCGTATATCATATGAGGAACAAATATGATTCAAAGACAAAGATCAGCATATGTATTGATTGATGATCATGTCTCATGGATCATGGTATGGTGATACCAAATCAATAATATGGACATGTGTTAGTGAACATATGTTGGATAGACTGCCATGAGACACTGCGAGAGATTCCATGTGTCATCGTTGGTCTCAAGTAGTGTTTATGTAGAGTCCTTAGACTTGAGATCATCATGGTTCCCAACATGAGTAGTAGCTTATTTTGGGACTACTAAACACTACTCCGTGAATGGGTAGTCATAAAAGTAGTCTTGGGTTTGCCATGAAACATGTAGTGGGATGTGAATGATCAAGATAGAATTTGCCCCTCCTTATGGGAGAGATATCTCTGGGCCTCGATGTAATGGATTATGAAAGTGCATGGCCATGCCAAGGTGATTGAGAGTCAATCACGAGTTTATAATCCATCACGGAATCGAGAGAGTGATTGAGCTATTAAGAGGATGACACAGGTCTCGCCTTGAGCTCAATCTATATCGTGAGGCAAAGGATTCGTACATGAGAGAACATTACGAGTTCAGTGATATGATCTTTACATATACTTTGGGGTTAATATGTCTTACTAGAGGCGCTATTAACATGGTAACCGGAAAGGCGTTTCGGGTCACAACCAAGTATCGTGAACCTACGGTGGTCGCACGCTTAACGGGTTGGAACACTAATTCGAATATGATTCGGATATGGGCTCAATTCGGATAGAGATCCGAATAGACTCCTATTGGGCCTCGGTCCACGAGGCCCACGTGAAGAGGTCTATATATATGGAGGCGAGGCGGAGGGGCGTGTGCGGTTAACATCTAGCAAAACCTAGCCGCCACCTCCGAGCCAAACCCTAGTCGCTCACGAGTGCTAGTACACTCGCGATCGGCGTTCGGCCCGGGCGTGTGGATACGGTGGAGGCGCCGCTCGTTGCGATCTTGATCGGCGTGCGTGGAGGAGACGATCCGTTCGGGACGATCGGCTACTTCCACTACTACCTCGACGCGCGTGATTGGATCGGTTTCCAATTCTTCTTCCGCTGCGCTGCGCGTCTAAGTGGTAACGATCCATGATCCTTCCTTAGCATGATGTTCTTGGGTGCGCGGTAGAAAAGTTTTGTTTTCTGCTTCCGTAGCCTACGCGTATTCCTTTAGCTATATCCGCCAAGATTCAAAATAGAGGTTAAAACCACCTGAATTGGTTACATCCACCAGACCAAAATCACGAGAGTTCTATCCACTCTCTAGTTTTTCCAAAACCTTTTCTTTTTAAATTCAAAGTCAAATCTCTACTATGTGAATGCATTCCTTATCCGCCCTTGACCGTGGGCACGGCTATTCGAATAGTTTTATTACTCTGCAGAGTGTGTACAACTTTACCCACAAGAGATATATTATCCTAACAGTCAACATGCTTCCTTTGGCATAAGACCCAGATAAAATATCACAAAGCTTTTCACCTACTCTAGTATAGTTTTATATCACTCATTGAGGTTTCACCGTGAAGGTTAAATCCACCACATTCAGAAGCCCCCTCTTGCGCCATGTGAGTGCAGTAAATCCCTGCCCCTCACTTTGAGTAATCAGTAAATCCCTGATACCCATTTTCCAATAGTGACACAAAAACTAAACTATTATAGGTTAATTAGCTAGGTTGTACCCATTT
Organism: Melocanna baccifera; assembly: GCA_036346265.1. Classification (NCBI taxonomy): domain Eukaryota; kingdom Viridiplantae; phylum Streptophyta; class Magnoliopsida; order Poales; family Poaceae; genus Melocanna; species Melocanna baccifera. The sequence continues at coordinate 134,960 of JAYEVJ010000046.1, forward strand.
TAACTTGTGGTTGTCTTTGTTTTACTCAGATTAGACAAACACAAGGATCGGTCCTTAGACGACTAGGTGGATCATTCACAAACCCATTATCCGTGCTAACACTTTGACCAAACATTCCATCCACCCTCGTCAAATTTACATTGAACTTCATTTTTATTTTTATTTTAAAATTTACAGTGGTAACAACTATTACCACCTTTCAAATAAAACATGGAATCACAAATCATTCATTCACCATTTTTCTCATATGAATATTTTTACATTTATCAGCTAGATTAAGCATTTACTAATATTTTAAATTCAACAAAAGTAATACTAACTCATTATTGAGCTAAAGATTATCCTAAGTTGACAAGGGTATATGGTATAAAATTTTCAAAAGAGGGCATAACAAATTGGGTGCTTATTTAAATTTTAGAATTTAAATTATCAGTTTACAAAACATAGCAATGCAAATAAATTAAAATAATTGCAAAATCTATTTATAAAACATAGGAGCAAAATAGTCAAGGAGACTTGCCTTCTGGAATTATGTTGGAATCTTCCCGAAGTTGCTCTTGTAAATCGTCGGACAGATCGGATTCTACACGAGAAACGAGAAGAACCAAATAAATAAAATAAAAACTCAAAAATTAAAAATAAATATACCAAATGAAATTTTCGAATTTTAGAAGAATTTAGAAATTTGAATGGGTCAATTTGGAGTTAAAATGCAAAAGTTATAGCCTTCCAAAGTTTAAATACAAAATAAAAGAAAAAGGCTATTTTCTGGATTAAATTTTAAACCGAAAATCATTTATGACGTCAGCAATAATTATGTTCCTAAAGGAAAATCTGGAATATGACGTCAGCAAGAGAATAGATTTTCGGTCGAATTATTTTTATACTGGAAAATCAGATTTAATGCGCCAAAGACATGGCGTGACAAGGAATTTTGGATTTTAATTAAAGCGGTAGGGTGACGTGGCAGGAGGGGCTGACGTGGCCTCCACGTGGCTGACGCGTGGACGCCGCGTGGCTGCCATGTCACGGCTTTTTGCCGACGTGGCCGCGCACGCGCGAGGTGGCGGGGAAGCGCTTGGGTGGCGGCGTGGCACCGTCGGCGCCACGCTGCTGCCACCTCGGCCGACGGTGTGGTGGCGGCGGCGGTGGCGCCACGGGACGAGGGTCTCCGGTGATCGGCGGCGCCGGCCAAGGGTACCGAAATGAAGAGTAGGATGCAGGGAACGCATCGGTACCTTGCTCGGAGGCCGAGGGTGACCGGAGGGAAGAATCGGCGAGGAGGGCGGCGGTCGGAGAGGAACCTCACGGCGGCAGAGGAGCTCCGGTGGCGCAGCATCTCGAGAAAGGGGTCGCCGGAGATCGCCTTGGCACCAGCAACGTCGGGGAGGCGTCGGCGAGGAGCGAGAAAACCTGAGGCGGCCGGAATTGCTCGCCGGAGTACTTGAAGCCGCGGGGAAGAAATCGGGCATAGGGAGAGCTCTGGCGCTCGGGTGGTTCGTTTGAGAGGTGAGGGAGGAGCGGCAGCGGTAGAGGGACCTCGAGGTTAATTTGAATGCGCAGTGGTGCGGGGAAATAAATCGGCAAGAAACCGAAGCTTTCAAAGCTTCAGTTTTCTAATCAATGGCGGCGGCAGCGGCGGTGATCGCGCGAGGAAGAAGGAAGACAATCGGGGACGGAGGACCTGACAGGCGGGGCCCGCGCGTCAGTGAGAGAAGAAAAAGAGAAGGAAATCAGGCGACGGGTGGATTAGTGACGTGTGGCATAAGGAGAAGATCGGGGCCGCTGGATCACGGGTGAAGGGGTAAGTGAAAGGGAACGATCGAGATTCAATCCGACAACACAGGTTAGATCCGAACCGATCGAGTACTTTAAGTGACTGGGAACGGCTGTGGTTGAAAGTGGCAACGAGGAGCGGTGCAGATCACGCCACGTGCCGGGCGGAGGGAAGAATGAAGCGGCGAAGCGGTAAGTTGGCGCGGGCGGTGGGGATTGAATCGGATGGGAAATTGATGGCCCGATGCTTGCCACGCGTCGACCTGACGATGGGGGAAGGCGGGATTGAAACGGTAAGTGAGATCGGACGGTTAGAAATAGACCCGGCGGCGTGAAGCGGCCCGATGGGCGACACTTGTCGGCTCCAGGATAGTTTCAGAATTTTAATTACTTTTTGATTTTCAGAATTGACTAGGAGGCTTTAAAATAATCGGAAAAATACCAAATAAATTCTGAAAAATCCAGAAAAATTCATAGAAATCCCTGGAGATGTTTTAAACTTAAGAAAAAAATTTCCAAACTATATTGGTATTAATTTTTGGTTTTACACAGAAACTTTAATTCCTGAAAAATCCAAATAATTTGAATTAACTGATTTAAAATTATTCTTTCCAAATAAAATCAAAAAAAATTTGGGATGTTACAGCTGTAGATCCTAAATGTATACAATGAGCTACATAAATTACTGTGCGATGGGGAAACGAAGAGGAGGAGGTTGTGCTGGAGGTGGAGAGAGGGGCTGAGAATAGGGGTGAAAACAGATCGGATAGTTTCCGACAGATCCAGACGAATACGGATACGGATTGTATCGGATCGGATTTTTTTCGAATAATTCTCGGATCGGATACGGATTTTTTTATCGGATACAGATACGAATACAGTAAGCCTTGTATCCGTCGAATACGGATACGGATACGGATACGGATAATCCGAATAAAACGAAACCGAATATCCAGATTTTCTAGAATCTCCCCGTTTTCTTATTTCCAAAATCCGAATAAAATCCAAATGGCTCTAGAAAATAGCAATTAAATCTAAAAAATTCACCAAAAATACCAGAAATATCCTTGAGATCTGAGGAACATAAATAAAATATTTTCAGCTCATGTTAAAGTTTAATTTAATCATATTAAATTATTTTAAATTCTAAAAATTTATTTGAAGCTTGATTTAATTCCAAAAAATTTATTTTTAAAAACAGGGCTTTACAAACTCCAGAAAATCAAGATGTTACAAACTATTTACATATTTTCATTAATTTTAGATGTATAGTTTAAGGGGTTTTCATGTTCCGATAAATATTCATAACCGTATTTGTTTCGATTTGTATTCGATCCGTATCTGTATTCGATATTATTCGTATTTGTATTCATATTCGAGTTATCCGTATTCGTATCCATATCCAAAAAAATATGAAAAAAAAATATGGTAAAGGCATTATCCGTCCATATCCGATCTGTTTTCACCCCTAGCTGAGAAGGCACGTGGGTGTGTTAGAAAATCTAAGTGTGCGCAGGGGTACAGTGAGTTATGTTTTTGTCCCCTGTATATATAGAGAAATATTATCACAAATAGTTTTTAAAAATAACTGTCTAAGATATGTCGGATATCACAGATAGTTCTTATTAAGAACCATATATGAATTATCACAGACAGTTAGGATTAAAACCATTTGTGATATCTACAATTATCATAGATGATTTTGGTTGGAAGTGTCTACAAATTATCACAGACGGTTCTTAATAAGAACCATCTGTAATAACTGCAGAGGTCAAAGATGGTTTTTAATTTAAACAATCTGTGATATTCCACAAATGGTCCTTAATAAGAAACCGTCTGTGATAATTATATATTACAGACGGTTCTAGCCAACGCTAGTGACACAGATGATCACGTTTGTAAAACCGTCTGTGATAATTACAACACTGACGGATTCTGAGAACCGTCTGTAATGAGGTGTTCAGTATAGCCTTCTTTGTAGTAGTACCATCAAACGGCCTGCAACTCATCAGATGGCATGGATCCATGACTCATCAGATGGCACGAATTGCCCCGTTGTTTCATCATCGCCTCCAACAAACCATCAGTCCATCACCCTTCCCTTCTATCGCATCATCTCTACCCATCGTTGCCATGCTTCCTCCACCACGTCACCGTCGCCTTGTTCGCCGTGGTGATGGGGAGCCCCTCTGACCCTGTCACTTGTCCGGCCTCTTCCTCCGCAACTCCCCTCTGTTGCAGCCCAAATCACATATCAACTTTGGTTCATGTTCCCATTATACAATCTGAAGTTAAATCTCACGTAGTGATGTTTTGGACAAAGAACGGAAGAAAGAAGCTATAACCAAGAGGGAGGCCGTTTGTGGGAGAGAGAAGAAAACCCTAGTTCGTGCGACTACTTATGTGATTTCACCTTTGCGCAATGCAAACAAGACAGCAGGGCATGAAACTGAAGGTGTGGATGGCGAAGAGATAAAGCTAGTTTGGCTCAAGAGGAGAACACAAGACCAACCAAGTTTTGGTGCTCAAAGTTCTGTCCACGAAGTTCATAAAAACTTTTGATGCCAATTCTGAGGTTTTCAATACGCACAAAACACATATTCAAAAATATCATGAAGTATACTTTCCAATAGATCAAACAGAGTTTGATTTGAAGCTTCCTACACAAAGTTATGGCAAGCTTATTAGATGCTGCATGAGCTGTCCAGAGAAACAAGAGAGAGTTACCAAACATGAGGAGTCTATGTATTGCAAGGCAAGTGTGGGTAATACCCAGCCACACCATGACTTTTCAAAGCTTGAGAAGGTTTCCTTTGCACATTTCAAATGGATTTGAAAGCCCCCCAAACAAGGAAAGCAAAAATATGAAGATTTGAAGTCAGTTCGGACTTAGTTCGGGACAACCAGCAAGACTAATATTAAAACACCAATAACTTTCACAAATAGAGTTTGATTTTGGTGTTCTTGAACTCGTTGGAAAGATAAATTGAAGCCCCACACAATGGATGAGGTGCCAACTTGCAGAAACCTCATGATCATATTGCAAATTTAGAATCAAACCATGGCTATAGTTTAGGTATTTCCTTTTAAGTTTGTATTGGAGTCTAATTTTACTCTAAGTGTTAGGAAGGCTATATAAGCCCATGTACAAGTCCCTTAGAGGCTAAAGTTAAAACAAACAAGCCACTTGGCACCATGTCATGTGTTTGTGAGAGGAAGATTGATCTTTGATTTGTGAGTTGCGTGAGGATTTCAACAAGGAAGATTTCATTGAGCGCAAGTTGGGAATACTTCAATTCTAAAATTGTACTGAAGCTTTTATGTTGCAATTCGATCATATTAGATCGGTTTTGCAAGGTTTCGTGGGTGGTACCGTGAAAGATCGGGTTATTCGTGCATCAATTTGTATTTTCCACTGGTTGATCCGTATCAGTTGGTATTAGAGCTTTCGTTGCTCACGATACCATTGTTTTGTTGCTGCGAAGATCATCGATGGAGGACATGTTGAAGATGAGCTGATCATCCAACATAGTTTTGATTTAGTGGCATGTAAGGAGGACCTGCTGCAGGAACCGAACCAATAGGGTTTGTTCTTCCTCCAGTGCCGAGTCGGAAACACTGATTCCTCCGGTGCACGGCCAGAGCGCCAGGGCTGCACGATTGGCTGCCGTAGTTTCTTCGTGGTCGCTTTCCTTTTCCTTGTTTTCTTTCTTCCTGCGTTTCTAACTTGGCGTGTGGCATAATCGGCACCGCGTTGTAACGAACTCTTTCTTCTTTAACGCAATGACGCGCAAATCTTTTTCGTGTTCTCGAAAAAGAAGGGTTTTGGACGCGTCCCGGACTAATTCTCCTGTGTCCGTATTGTAGGAAAGTTGTGGGTTTGGTCTTGGTAAAGTCTCGAGCCTTTCTGGCTAGCTATTGAACTATTGGCATATTGGTCCGGAGTCCTGCTGCTAACAGTCCTCGGATTTTACTCGTTAGCCAACCCTGCATTCCTTGCCCTTGTCATATGCAAGTCAGACAACACTTTCCAACCATTTCCCTCTGTTGTTGCAGTACCCTACTTATCGCCCAGCAGCCTTTGCATGTACGATGTGCTTTAGTTTTATCTTTGGGGAACTATGCTCATACACATTTCTTAATGAATAGTTACATTGGACATTTTAGGTGTAATGCAGCACCACGTGCTGTAACAAAATCATTTATGAAAATAAAAACGAAAAATATTGGTCTCCAACGAGGAAAAGAAAAGACTTGAGAACAGGGTTTCTGTTTTGTGTTTTGTGAATCCCCATTAATTTTTTGGGTTAATCGCGTATATGCCATCCCTTCATTTGTTTCTAGTTTTCTACTCGCCTTACTCAAATTGGACAATATCCACTATTGTATTTCAATGTGAAACATTACAGTCAAGACTACAATGTCTATCCCCTTTTAAGCATGTTTGTGTGTATTTGTTACCAACAACAGGAATAAACTCTGCAAAATTGTTTGTTGCAGGTTAACACAATGTGGAATGGCCTTGTTCTCTGGAAGTGCTTAATCTGCTCGAGTTACTTTGAAGGCGATATACAGAAATCACCTTTCTGGTCCTGCATTGCCTATTGCTAGAACCACCCGACATTTGCTTGCAGCTTTGTTGGCGGACAGACAATTGTAGTTTAGATCCCAGCGTGAGAACGCTAACTCAAATGCCACTCCTGATGAATTATCTGATGCAAAAAATGACATCAGTGGTGCTAAATTACACTGAAGTAATTGTTAAGTCCTGTCATTCCGTGAGAGCTTATTCGTGAGATTTGTTCTCGGCATCCTTAGAAACTAGCGCAAAACACATAAAATTAATACCAATCCACGTTTGTCTCTGATCAAACTAGAAAAAATAAATAAAATAATCTATTAAAAAGAAGTGAATATAATAAAAATTCAAATAGGCTAGGTTTGAATTTTTGAAAGTGGAATTTGAGGAAATAGATATCGGAAATGGACTCAGTGCATCGAAATGGTTCAAACGGAATATTTTTTGTAATTTTCGGATCTGGTGAACGGTAACCGCTACAGTACTAAACATAACGGGCCGGCCCACGGGCGACAACGCATGCCCGTCCCGAGACCAACCTATTTTTCATGGGCAGCCTGTCCCGAGACCAACCTAATTTTTTGGGCTTGGGCCACCCTTATTTTTGCCCTACAAGCCCAGCTTGAAACTCGAAAAAAATATAAAATAGTATATAAACTATTTTATTAAAAAGCATAAATAATAATAATAATAAAACAATGTTTATTCGTGGAAATGAAATTTTGAAGGTTTTCTTTAGCTTCGGGCCTGACCTTATGCCCGGGCTGGCCTTTGAATAGACATATGCGTTGGCTGTCATCTGTGGTCACAACAAGACTATGCTTGATCGAGACACTTGGCGATGCAATGTCGAGAGCCTATTCCCATTCATGAAAGTTTCTATTTGCCTCAAAGATTGCGTTGTAATGGATGAGCTTGTTTTTTTAATGGAATTGAAACTAGTAAAACCTGTTTGGCTTCTTGATCTAAAAAAATTCAAATAAATAAGCGGTTGTCAATTTGTTATACTAATATAAAAAGTATGAGTTCAAATTTGGACCATTAACTGCCAGGATGATCTGGAGCATCGTGGCCATTTTTCTTTTCCGATCGGAGGACTGGCATGCAAAGTTGGATCGTACCCCATAATCGCTCCTATCAATTAACACAGAATTAAAAGCACCATAAAGAAACTTAAAAGCACCAGCTACAAAGTAATATTGTACCTGGACGCCTCTGTTCTCCACTTGGCCTCTCATGTATTGTGCCTTTAGGTCTTTAATAGTATCATCTTAACTATTTTTTAGCTATATTAAGTAAGTAAAATTCTATATAAAGAAGAGAGGAAGTGAGAAGAGAATATATATCTCTTATGTAAGAGACGATTTGAGTCCACAAATTAATGTAAATAGTGAGATAGTGTAAGGTAGGAAGTTGTGTTGAAAATAGTATAAAATAATTAGATAAATAATTTACTATTGAAGAGATTATTTCTAATACTATCTTTAAATAATGTCTAAGTCTTAGAGACAATTTTAAGAGACATACTATTGTATATACCATTAGTCTCTTGCGCGTCGCCTCTTAGTCCTCCTCTCTGACATGTGCTAGTCCACTCCTCTCCTTGGTGTTGGCAATAGCAGCCACCCCCTCTAGCATACTCTACTACAGCGCAACTGTGGCATAGCCACACAGGAGGCATGTCGGCGGTGGGTTCAACCTTGGCCTTGAGGACTCAACGATGATACCACGACAGTGGAGTACGGATTGCTGATCTTGTGTTAAACATTTTTCATGGGAGTGAGAAGTTTCTTCATAGCTCTTTACACTATTATCTCTCTTTGGATATGTGATGTCTAAAGGTATCTTCCATTTCAGATAGTTAATTCTCAAAGCAAATACAAATTTAAAGAATTGTATATTGACCATCAGGAAACTTTCCTGGTTTGTGCCTGGAGGATCATCAATGAGTGTCTAGGTTAGGATGGAAGCTCTTTGGAATTTATATGCTCACACACGTGGAAGATAATTTTATATCTTGTCCTACCTACCCATTTGATTTTTCTGTGCAAATACCACAATGTTATTGTTTCTTGATATTGATTGGACTGCACAATTTTTATGCGTGAGATGGAATATAATTTATCATTTTTTTGCATCAACAGTTTATTTAATTTGTGGTGATATGAATTTCACATGATTATGAGAATTTTGTATTTTTGCACTTTTTGAAATTGTTAGTCTTTAGTTTTTATGCATCATTGTTATTTGAGTGAGCTACTTTTGTCTCTTTTAAGTGAACAATTGTAAATGATCATAGGTGATAATTTTTAGAACCTAATTAATATGTACCAGATATGTAAATACTCACCTTCAACTATTGCTTTTTTAGGAGACGTGAGTTTCACGTGCAAGCTGACCAGCTGCCCTCAAAATCGTGACAACCTTCTTATGTAGGAATGTCAGCTACAACTCAGGCTAAGCCCCATTCGAAAATAGCTTTTGTGATGGTATTTTGCTAAAATAAACACTGTAGCAGCTGCTATCTTTTGGTAAAACATTTAATAAAAGAAAAATGAAGGAAAATGGAAAAAAAATTGTTATATCCCTATAAACAATGCAAAGGAAAAAGGGAAAATAAAAAGCACATTAAAAAGGCAATGCGTCTTCCGGCTTGAAGCTAGAAGCCCTAAGAAGCCATGAGCCATTTTGAACAGGCCTTCGAAGTAACTTAGCTATGCATCAGTGTTTAAACCTAGCACGATTTAGCATGCAGCCGTGGACCGGTTTAACTAGGGTCTTGAAATTTGAACCGCACACACCACATTGCACAGAGGAAGGATTATTGGAGGACATCTATAGATGGAAAGGATGCCTTCTTCTTTCCATAGCCTTCTCCGTGCCTTGAGCACAAGCAATGGCGATTCAATGGTCCTACAGGGTGCAGCTGCGACAGCATCCTAAGAAAACACAAGACAGGACAGACATCGCGCGCGCGCGCAAGCTTAGGCAACTACGGTACCATCGACTCCTAATCAAATGGCCCATGACTCATCATACGGCACGGATTTCAAAGCAAAGCACCTCCTCCCAGCACTTGTCCATGTCCGCCGTGCACAGTGCACAGCGGAAGCCAAAGAAGAAATAGCTCGAGGCTTTGCTGGTCTTCCTCCTCGCTCCAAGATCTCGATCGCACGCACCAATGTCAAGCTTCCTCCACTGCACCACCACTGCTGCTACGGCGGTCGGGGCTAGAGATGGCAATTGTGCTCGTTTACCTGTATGCTCATAGGTAAATACTTTAATAGAGTTAAGTATGGGATGTTTTTTTTACCCACGGGCATGAAAATAAGGAAAACACTCTGCCCATCAGATAAACGGGCACAGGTATGGGTAAGCTCCGCCTATACTCGTCTCGCCTGTTTACCCACAAGAAGATGCGTGTCTTTGAGATAATCGGGACAATTCTTACTGATTGTAATTCTGTAATTCCTCATTAGAAGCACTCCTTATTTGCAATTATCTAGTGTATGATTACTTGTATATACGTATTTTTAATACTTCAATTAAGATGATCTTCTTCAATTGTGTAATTCCCTTCTCTATTGCTGTTACTTAGAACTGATCCTAAACTACTTAGTTCCTGATCTAGAGTATAATTAATTTTCATAATAAGTTTGGAAAGAGCCCTAGTAAGGAAATCTACTAGTTTGAAATTGAATTTAAACAAAACCACAAAAGATAGCTATTATATTTCCTAACAACAGATGCTACTTATATGTATCTATCATTAATTCAACTCTTAGATGGTGACTCTCAGTTCACAGGTAAACAGGTATGCCCACGGGCGACGGGTATGGACGAGGTTCTTCGCCCGTCGTCCTTCGTGGGTATACCCGTGGGCGTAAATCGGGGTTGCGGGTATGAGAATGGGCGAGTACTACCCGTGCCCGCCGCGCCCGATTGCCATCCCTAGTCGGGGCTGCAGCTCTGCTTGCAGTGAAGTGGAAGCCTTCTTGGCGTTCCTCTCCATCGTCCCCCAGCAGTGCCCACCTCGGGCTCATCCACGCCCACCCTCAGCCTTCAAGAGCTCAATGCTGCCCTCACCATGGAGGCTTTCTTTCTCGACACCGCATAAGCACTCGTGTTGAAAATGTTGGCAATATTTTAATTTCAAATTTTACTAGGAGATAAAAATAATAAAAGACTAGTGATGCAAAACTCATAACTAATAGCAGGCTACTCATTGTATTTTAGAAAATACGCAAGAAAAATATATTATCAAAGTCGATCGAACCGCAAATGACTTACTGTTGGGTTTGATGAAGAACAGTAAGTAGTGCAGGCTCGTACAATGCAGAACGTAGATGAAGCAGAGAAGAAGTAGTCATATAAATGTGCTGCCCAAAAACCTTATTGGTGCCTTATGCAGGTACCCTCTGTAGTAATGGTTCAGAGATAGCTGCCTTCCCTCCTTCCAGGTGCACGCCGAGAAGAAATACCAGCAAGATTCGGTCGCATAGCACAACATCACAGATCAGGAGAGAAGAAAGTAGAGGAAGAATGGAGATGGAATACTCTTTATTTTCCTGGACGTCCTAGACCCTTTGAAGGGCGCTGCAGTTATTCACTAGTAACTACTACGATTAAATAGAAATATTCACTGGTACCTACCTCATCAAATCACAAATTATGCAGTGTTAACTCATTGATAATTGTCTTATCAAATCATATTATGATATTTAAGTAGTTTTATGACTAGTTAAAATAAGAGAGATAATGCACAGTTTAGTAAGAATATAATGGACTTGGTCTAGCAAGTAGCGCGCCACAAGTCATAAGTCATAAAATTTTCATGTGAAAATACACAAATTATGCGCACACGCGTGTTATTAGCTAAAATCCTTCTCATTCCATCCTCATCTATGTGTCACATGATTAAAGGAGTGGCATGGACTTCATTTTATAAATTGATCTCGCTACCTTGTTTTAGCAATATGCTACTAAATTATACATGCTTTGGAATTATAGGAAGTGAGCCACGCCTATTTCTAACACTTGGCGCAAGCCTCCTCCATGTGCTGAACTCCACCGGTGCAATGCTCCATTTGTGCCTTGACATCGTCTCCCGACACCTCGCGCTCGCAGAGTCCATGGGCGACACTACTACAGAAAGCCTAATACTAGACGCCTAATCACAGACGGTTTGACAAAACCGTCATGGAACTACATTAACACTGACGGTTTTAATTTGGACACCGTGCGTGTTAATGGTGTCGAGAAAAGCAGTATCACAGACCGTTCTTACCAATAAACCGTCTCGTGATATTTCCGTATCGCTGACGGTTTGTAATAGAAACCGTCTGTGATAATCTGTCATTATCACGAGCGGTTGTTTATTTAAAACCGCTGCAGGATAAGCTTGCTTATCATGAGCGGTTTGTATTACAAACCGTCTGTGATAATCTTAATATTATCACAGACGGTTTGTAATATGAACCCGTCTGTGATGTTGTCCGTCCGATGTTAATATATAGCGAAGTGAAACCTCTGTTCAAAAACTAAGCAGAGGTTGAGACTAAATCTTCTTGTAGCTTTTAGCTTGGTTTTCGCTTGTTGGTTTTTGGTGAAATTGCACTAACCTTTACAGACAATACAAATGAATAAGAAAAAAGTTAAAAAACAAAAAAATCAAAATCAAAAGCTGAAAATCAAAAGCCGAAACCAAACAATTACCACTAAAACACAAGCTGGATATATAAAACAATATAATTACGTACAGAGCGGTTTGTTTCTGAGTTGCTTCTAATAACTATAATAACCTACGTCTGAACTCTTGAGACAAAAGATCATAAATTAAAGGAAATTATTACAAAAGTCGCACATAAAGAGATTCCCAGATTCTAATCTTCAGGGCTTTGTACGCTTCTTCTTCGACTTTGTCATCCGTTGGATCAGCCGCTGAGTTCTCGAACACCATTAAGATTGTCCTTGCCCTCAGCACTTCCGCCTCTAGCCTGGGCAAATGATCAGTAGCATAGTCCATAATCTGGAAGAGGATTGCATTGAAAGCTTCCTCAGACTCTGCCGTTTCTGCTTGATCGGAAATGCTATCCATTAGTCTGTGCAATGCCACAAGAGTTTCTTCCGCTCTGTGCACATTGTTGAGAAGAACTAGGGTGAGGGCGAATTCCCTTTCTTGAGCGGCAGCGAGACGCCTCCGTCGACGGCGGATGATCAAGTCGAGCTGACGGATGCAAGAAAGTTGGGGAAGGAGAGCAGGGCGTGTGCAGAGAAGCTGCTCCAGACGTAAATTGCTAGCCGCCTGTGCAAGGTTCCGGCTGAACAACTCTTGATGAACAAATGAGAGGAAGGAGATGATCACTGAAGCCATATTTTGCATGTACTGCGTTGAGAATTAGGCGGCGCATATTTAACCTTTAGCGAGAGCGGTTCGTATACCAAATTAATGATCGAGACGGTTCGTATGCCGAGACGCCGTATAACGATAGTGCTACGAATCGATGGAGCTATCACGAGCGATTTTATTTTGGAGACCGTGCGTGATGATTATCCTGACGGTTCTTACTAACGAACCGTGCAGGATAGTCAAACATCACGAGACGGTTCTTACCAATGAACCGTCTGCGATATCTGGAATATCACGACGGTTTATAATCAAAAACCGTCAGTGATATCCTGAACGTTTTTAACTATAAACCGTGCGTGATAGTAAATATCACTGACGGGTTTGTTTAAAAACCGCTCTGTGATAATGCTGCCATGTATTTATTGCGCTTTCGGATCGCATCGTCTTCATTTCAATCCGAGATCTTAGCCGGTCTTTGGTTGGAGGCGATGAAGGCTTTGTGCCAATTTTTTTGTGGAAGGATGCTTATTTGACAGGAGAGCTTTGAAGATTCATTGAGATCTTGGTTGCCCTAGATATGGTTAGTAATGAAATTTATTTGATCTAGCTAATTAATTTTCGGTGAACTGTTTTATATATATATACTTTGAAGATCTAGCTATTTAGATTTAGCTAGCCTCAATGCATGTGGTATATATGTAGTAATAATTAATTAAATTAATTTTAATACTAAGTTGTTATATATGTACATTATATAGGACCGAAGCTAGATGTATACATAAACCGTGTGAGTGAAGAGTACATTAATGGCGTGTGCCTTTTACAAGAGCCGCGAGGAGGATATGTTGAATAAGGGGGTGGAATATATGTATTGTTCATGCACTGACTGTGAGAATTTGAATATGTATGTATGGGATGTATATGCATGTGAATTGGCATTTATGTATATAACAATTAATGCATGCATATGTGTGATATGTAGGTGAATTTTGAGAATAAGTCACACAAATGTATCTCTATGTTCATTAGGTGTTGTAAAGAAATATACCGGGTTGTTGTAAAGAAATAACTACATACTGGGCAAAGGCTTATTGAATCTTTGGTTGGTGCGATTATATTAACTACAGTAGGGCAAAGGCTTATTACAGAGCGGTTGAAAGTTTAAAACCGTCAGTGATTCTTATCACGAGCGGTTACGAGATAAGAACAAATGCGTGATAATAACTATCGCATGACGGTTCTTCTCCTCAGAACAACCGTGATATCATAGATATCGCGGCATTCTTAGTTAAGAACCGCTCGTGATAGTTCATTATCATGAGCGGTTCTTATCTCAGAACCTTCTGTGATAATAAATATCACAGACGGTTCTAAACTTAGAACCATCTGTAATAAGCCTTTATATAAAACCCCCAGCTAGGGTTTTGCGCGTAGGCTGCCAGTTATTAGCAATACCTTAGTCGCTCTCCTGATCCCCCGAGCCCGTCGCCGGCCTCCTCCGGTCTCCGAGCCCGTCACCGGCTGCCTCCGTGCCCCCGAGGCCGTCGCCGTCCTCGAGCCCGTCGCCAGCCACCTCCATCGAGCCCCGAGCCCGTCGCCGCGCGCGCCCCCGAGCCGTCGCCGGCCTCCTCAGTCTCCGAGCCCGTCACGGCCGCCTCCGTCCCCCCGAGGCCGTCGCCGTCCTCGAGCCCGTCGCCAGCCGCCTCCGTCGAGCCCCCGAGCCCGTCGCCGGTTGCCTCTGTCCCCCCGAGTCTGTTAATTTCTTTTAATAGAAAATGTTGATTTAAGCTTAAGATCTAATATATAGTTGTCATATAACTGTTGCATAGTATTATGCTGATTTTAGATACATGATATTTATGTTGGGCATAAATTTCTACTTGAATAACTTAAAATGTTTATATGTGTATATGTTGATTAAGTCATTTTTATGCCTCTGGTATCATGCATGTTGTATATATAGGAAAGAATAGGCACTTACTTGAACATATATTCTTGTTATTTCATAAATCTTATTGTTGTTAAATCTTACTGTTATGCATATGCATATGTATATGTATATATATGTTGCTAATGAACTTAGATATGTATATGTATACTTGAATATATGTATACATATATTGGAATTAAATTTAAGTATGTGCTTATACCGTACTATTTACGTATATATGAGAAGGCCAACATGTCATCCGCGCATTCTTCAACATCATCGCCGGAAGCGTCCGCTCCAAAATCAACACGCAAAGCAAGATGACTATCGAAAAAGCCCGAGGGCCGATTTACCATCACACAGGTCGATAGATCTGGGACCCCTCTCCATCCTAACAAAGCAGCAAGGGCATTTCGAATAATGATCGGAATAGTTGCACGAGAATGAATTGAGATCACATTCGATTCGTGGAAGAGCGTGAGTGAGACTCAGAAACGTGAGCTACTGACAGAGATTTTTTGCATCGTTCGAGATCCCAGAAGAACACCACGACTCCGTGCAACGACATGCGTTGGCAGCGGCGTGCAAAGCATGGAAGAACTTCAAGAGCGTGCTTGTCAAGGACTATGTGCAGAAGGATCTAACGCCCTTTGACAGGTATCCATTCCTAGAACCACAATGGGACGAGTTTAAAGCGATGAAGACGACCGAAGCTTTCGAAGTGCAAGCGCGCGCATGGGGCCCTCGGGCTAAAACACACATCCCCATAGACTCGGCACGGTGGGTATGCGGGTAAAATCCACAGATGGAGGCGGGAGTACGAGCAGCAATCTGCGGAACACCGCCCCACCATTTGTCACGATCCGGATGAGCGCTCGAAATTGGATTAGGCGAGGTCATCTACCACGTCGTCGGGGACATCTCCTTCCGAACCTGCGGACGGGAAGTGTCCCACCGCCTGGTAAGATATCGAACTACGTAGCTTATAATTACTCCACTACTTCCCTGAAAACTAAATGACATGTTGGGCTCTTGCAGGATGCACTGAGTGTCGAATCTTCCCAGGGATCATTCCAGTCAATTAGGGAGAAAGATATACTCTCCGCAGCACTGGGAAACAAGGAGCACCCGGGTCGTACGAGAGGCCTTGGGTTTTATGTTCCTTGGAATCAAGGTTTCTCAGATAACCCCGAATTGTATCGGAGTAGGAAG
Organism: Melocanna baccifera; assembly: GCA_036346265.1. Lineage (NCBI taxonomy): Eukaryota > Viridiplantae > Streptophyta > Magnoliopsida > Poales > Poaceae > Melocanna > Melocanna baccifera. The sequence continues at coordinate 150,806 of JAYEVJ010000046.1, forward strand.
AGAAACAAAGCGGCGTGGACGCACGGCTACGAGAGGAGATCAAGGTATCTCTTAGAGAGGAGCTTGCTGATTACGTCAGAGATGAGGTGCGAAGACAAACAGAAGAAAATCAGCGAGGCCGCCGCCACTCACGTGCTAGCCCCCAACCGTCGAGTAGCTGCGCGTCCAATCCTACGACGGAATGCGAGAGCAGATTTCCTGTGGACGACATCTTGCAAGCTACGAAGTGCAAGCTCCAAGTGAGATATGCCTCCGTTGCCTTGTGCGCTGCTTGGGGCCTGGCATATTCGTCCGGTGAAGGGGCCATAGTGCACCGTGCACCTTTAGCTCGTGCCGGAAAAGTGTGCGTGGATGGTGTGCATGCCAACCGATGTCGCCCCGCCACGAAGCCCTCCAACGACGAGATCGTGACTCTAGAGCAAGCCATTGGAACCTTCATCCAATGGCCCAAAAGTGACATATGCCTCGAGGCTTCTGCATCGGTGGTAGGTTCACAAGGGCAAGACGTTCCAGAGCAACTTGCACTAGTGCCATCTCCACAAGGTCTACCTCCACCACCGCTACCTGCACCGGTGATGAGTCCACGGGAGCTATTCCAAGTGCAACAACTTCCACCGGTGCTACCTTTACAGTTGACCTACACCCGAGGTAGCAAGGACAAAGCAAAGAAGACCGATGATGATATCCCGTACCGCCATTGGCCCGCAAATTCGTGCTTGGCGAGCCGATGGTCGACCGTGATGCGCCTCCCATTACTATCGGTAAGTTGCGGACATTACGGTTGGTATATGGAATAATCCAATAAGCCAAAGGATGAGCGAGTGCACGAGTCTCATCATCAAATTCAAGATGCATCATTTCGATTTAATTTCAAGATGGTGTCTTCGTGGTGACCTTCAATGATTTATTTGATCTTTTCACGCTCAACGCCTCGACGCCCCACTCGTTCGATCTTGGGCCGCTGTAAGTGTGTACAATCACGTCTCTATTCATGTCATACCGATAAATGTCATATATAATTTGTTGCTTTCGTGTGTATATATGTAGACACATGTTGACTCAAGCTAGAGCATCCAAATTATCGGTTGGTTTCTTGGACCCACACTTGGTCTCGTGAGTACCATCAACGAGGATCTTTGGTGTCGTCGAGAGGTACATTGCAGCATCACTGCTGGCTTACCGCGATAAGGAATATGTACTGATGCCCTACAATCAGGAGTTTCATTGGATTTTAATAGTAATTGTACCAAAGTGGAACAAGACAATATACCTTGATTCCCTAAGTAAGAATAAAACCGACTACACAGTTATCAACCAATTAATCGATAGGTAAGTACATTTTTCTATCATAACTATATTGTACTCTTTCTTTCCTTCCGAATGACTAAGGTCAACTTTTTCGAATCACGTAGGGCGTTCGCGACGTACGTCCAAAAGGCAAACCTCTCGACGCAACGGGCCAAACCCCTAACACACGACCGAAACTTTAAGGTATTCGTTAGTACATATTAATTAATCCTATGCAACAGTTGGTAGTATTAATGCCTCTTGAATTAACACATTCTATTTTTTGCAGTGCCACCAGCAGCGGCCGAGCAACACGTGTGGATTCTACGTTTGCTACCATATGAAACTACTCCTCGATTACTCGAGGATCACCAATCCCAATTCTAAAGTTTATCAATCTTCCCATGATTACTTCATACTTATCAGGTTATATATATACGCACATTGATATTCCTATCGACAGACTGCGTCCATCCCGAAAACTACATTGCAACAGCTCAACCTTCAACAAATTCTAGGAGAGTCTGCGTACTTTTTGGTGGCTAAAGTCCTGGCTGAAAAGGGAGAGTTCCACAACCCACAATGATTTTTTTATTGCTCTTATCACTCCGGAATCGAGGTCTCGCGAAAGAAATAGATCCATAATCAACGACTTCTCAGGCTGCATAAGCAATACTTGGATGGCAATCATGCACCACCCAAGTAATGCTTATACAGCCTGATAAGTTCGTTGATTATGGATCTGTTTCTTTCATGAGACCTCGATTCCGGAGTGATAGAGCAATAAAAAATACAATGTTACCATCTAAGTGCAAATGCAATGTAGATCTTTTGTAATTGTGTAAATGAATTGAGATATGAATTGGATGTTATATGTTTCTGAAATGAATTGAGATATGAATTGGATGTTATGTTTCTGAAATGAATTGAGATATAAATTGGATGTTATATATTCTTGAAATGAATTGAGGCGTGAATTGTGCGTATGTGTACATGTTGATCTGCTTGTTTGAGAGGGCATGGCTAGCATTTCTGAGGCTAGCCAATAAAGCGAAATAGATCTAGGGTAGGAAAGAATATCACAGAGCGGTTTGTAACTACAAACCGTGCATGATAGCTACTAATCACAGAGCGGGTTGTAAGAAATAACCGTCGTGATATGGGAATATCACGAGACGGTTTGTAACCACAAATAAATGCGTGATATATCCATATCACGAGCGGTTTGTACTGTGATATGGATATATCACTGAGCGGTTTGTGGTTACAAACCGTCTGTGATATTCCCATATCACGACGGTTATTTCTTACAACCCGTCTGTGATTATAGCTATCGCTGCATCGTTTGTAGTTACAAACCGCTCGTGATACATACTCCTGACGGTTTAAAACCGTGCGTGATAACCTTCGATTATCGCGACCCATAAAGTCGGGCGTTTGAAAACCGCGCGTGATGGCGTTTTGAACCGTCTGTGATAATGGTTTCTGTAGTAGTGCGACGTGGAGCGCATGGCCAACCACGGCATCAACCTGGCCCTCCTAGAAGCTAGGGATGGCCGTTTCGAGGATGCGCTCGATGCCATCGCCCAACTGGCCAATGAGAGCCCCAGAGACCCCCGCCCAAGGCTCGCCGCTATCGCCCTGTGCTACCTGCTCGGGCGGGCTAGGGAGGCGGAGCAGTGGCTCACGAGTATCCCCAAGGGCACTCGCTGCGGCAATAGCTGGCAGATCGAGGAGGCCATCGTGTCCGCCATGCTCGATGCTGCGCCGTGCACTAGCGAGGCATTGATGGGCTGGTCATGTGGGCAGTGTGTAGGCTCGATGAGGTCATGCTCCTGTTGGATTTCAATAACGACAAGTGGTCCATGCTTGACAAGCTTGAGATTTCTGTGTTCGCTTCTTTCTTGCGGTGCTTCGTGTCCAAGAACTTTGGAGCCACCGGTGCCTACCTGGTGATGGTGATGTCGAAACCCCCTCTCCATGGCAACAACACCGATCTATCCACCGGCCTAAACCTCTTCCTCTTGGAATGCTCCCAGGCATTCCTTGCAGTGCTACTCCGCATGCAACCCCTCGCTGGAGCTCGGTTCTGGCATGTGAGCGCCCTTGCGGAGCACGACCTCGAGCGCGCCGAGGCGGAGGGTGACGGCCCCGTGGTGGCCAACATGAACCTCATCCTGGCCCTCCTCGCCACCCATGATGGGCACTTCGATGAGGCCCTGGGGTGGTACATTGTTGGGTTAACTTGTTGCATGTGTGTCTGAGTTGTATGTTCGAGTACTATGCAGTTGGTGTTGAGTACTCTTGTGTCGAGTACCTATAGAAGTTGTGTAGTCTGTGTGTGATCATTACGACTGGTCACTGTGTGGCTGTTATGACCGGTCATTGTTGCCTGTGTAGTTCTGTGTTGAGTATTGTAGCTACACCGAGCACTACGACTGCACCGAGTACTATAGCTACACAGAGTAATGTAGCTCTGAATACTGCATGGTCATTGGCACCGTGGTTGGTGGAGCCGTGGTCATTGGGACTACGGTTGGTGGTTCTACGGTCTATAGTATACATACTCGTAACTACAGTGGTCATAGATGATAGTGGTCGATGGTCGAAGACAAGCCGTGGTCGAAGTGAACGTGATTGCAGTAGCGGTAGACGTTATATTTGGAGGAGTACTGTAGACATCATACTCAAAGGAGCACTATAGACAACATGGACGAATGATCACTACCGCTGAAGATTTGTGCGGCCGATCTCTGTAGTAGTTGGCAGCTGGTTCCTGTAGCAATTGTCAATGTATTGCGCGGTGTCAGCAGACGTCGTGGTAGTTGAGGCTAGCAAAACCAGATCACTAGTAGTCTTTGTCAGAGTCGTGACTGTAGTGGGTGAGTGGCATGTATGTGCGGCTCAGTTGTCTATATGTACCATGTAATCTATTGAGTAGTTGTGAGCCAGAGAATAATAAAGAAAACACAGAAAAGGTGCGAGCAGTTAGCACCACAATCTTGTGCCTCAGTTCTTGTGTTCAGCTTGGTTATTAGCTCCACCTTATCGTTCACATCTTCGGCGAGCCATCCACCATGTTTGTGCATGTTAGTCCACTGTGAAAGCGTGTGTTTGAGAGAGGTTATTCCCAACATATTGTTGGGTTAATCTTGTTGCATGTGTGTCCGAGTTGTATGTTCAGTACTCGGTGTGTTCGAGTACTGTGTAGTCGGTGTCGAGTACCTATATAAGTTGTGTAGTCTGTGCGTGGTCATTACGACTGGTCACTGTCAGTATTGCCTGTGTATAGTTGTGTGTCGAGTACTGTAGCACTGAGCACTACAGCTATACTGAGTACTATAGCTACACAGAGTAATGTAGCTCTGAGTACTACGTGGTCGTTGGAGTCATGGTCATTGGGACCGTGGTTGGTGGTTCTGTGGTCTACAGTGTATGTAGTCATAAATACAGTGGTCATAGCTGATAGTGGTCGACGGTCGAAGACAAGCCGTGGTCGAAGTGAACGTGGTCGCAGTAGTGGTAGACGTCATACTTGGTGGTGTACTGTAGATGTCGTACTCGGAGGAGTACTGTAGACGTCATGGATGTATGATCACTATGGCCGAAGACATGTGCAGCTGGTCTCTGTAGCAGTTGGCGGTAGGTTCCTGTAGCAATTGTCAGCGTACTGCATGGTGTCAGCAGGTGTCGTGGTAGTTGAGGCCAGGAAAACTGGATCACTAGTAGTCTTTGTCAGAGTTGTGACTGTAGTGGGTGAGTGGCTTGCACGTGCGGCCCGATTGTCTATATATACCATGTAATCTGTTGAGTAGTTGTGAACTAGATAATAATAGAGAAAACATAGAAAAGGTATGAGCAGTTAGCACCACAATCTTGTGCCTTAGTTCTTGTGTTCAGCTCAATTATTAACTCCACCTTATCGTTCCCATCTCCGGCAAGCCATCCACCGTGTTTGTGTGCGTCAGTCCACCATGAAAGTGTGCGTTTTAGAGGGGTTGGACCAACAATTGGTATTAGAGTCTGAGTTCTCTCTTGGGCTAATCCCTACATTTGGGGATCAGAGCTTGTGTTCGTGTACACCTTAATCCATGTCATGTTCGAGCTCATCGAGAAACATCACCGGCGACGGGAGCGTTCTAAAAATCGGCGATGGTAGCATGCCGAAGACGTCAGCATGCGAGGGCAGTATCTCCTTCCCATATACCATGCTCACGAGGAGCAACTACACAACTTGGGCTGTAAAGATGAAGATGTTCATGCGTGCTCAGGGCGTGTGAAATGCAATCGTGGATAAGGAGGTGAACGAGAGGCAAGATCAAATGGTGCTCGCAACAATCTTCCTCGCGGTGCCGAAAGATATGCTGTTGCTCCTAGCAGAGAAAGAGACCGTAAAGAAGGCCCAGAACACCCTTAAGATAATGCATCTCGGTGTCGGTCGTGTCAAGAAGGTGCATGTACAAAACCTCAAAAGCGAGTTTGAAAACTTGCGCATGGAAGGGCATGGTAACACTGACAAATGTGCTGACGAGGGAGCCAGCGATGGGGGATAGTATGGTAACACTGACAAATATGCTGACAAGGAAGCAGGCGAGGGGGGACAGCATGGAAGTAATGACATTAGTGTGGACGAGGGAGTGCGTAAACGGGGACAATACGGACAAAGTGACAATTGTACGAAGGACGCAACGAGAAAGAAAAGATAAATGCCTAAGCATCGCTAGTTCTATGATTAAATTAACATAACACATTCGAAGTATATAAAATCCCAAAAAATTACACAATTACTATGACTATATTAGAAGGCTTCACAAAAAAATCGTAATTTTTGGAGCTCGCTTGCTATATGTAACAGCTCCTACAAATATCAAAACTGTACAAACTTTTGAGCAACACTCACAATAGATAAAATTACCAAAAAATTACACTATCAGCTATGTTGTGTTGGGAGTCTGCTAATTAGCCAGCCTAATCACCCGACATCCCTCATGGGGTGGCAGGCCCCTTGCTGTCTACCCATGGGGTGGCAGGCAGCCTACCGTCGGTGGTAAGGCGGCAGGCGGCCTGCCGTAGGTCCGCAGGACAGCAGAGGCCGCGCGTCACCCCTCTGTTGCTGTTGCCCGGCCAACAGATGACAAAAATGATATTTCTGCTAATACGGTTTGGATACAACTATTTTTGTAAATACCATTGCAAACAGTGCTAAATCTATAAAAAAAATTCCCCGCTTGGCTACAAACCCTATGTTTCCTTTACTGGATGAGACAACGACTCGGGATTTACTTTGGATGGTGAAGTTGTTGTAACACCCTTATTTTTGGGACCATTAAAAATTCCTGTAGCTGTCTAAGATTGTTCAGCTATAGAGTACTATACACGAGTATGCATCAAACCATCACAAGCTTACAACGTAAGAACCGAACTTTATTACAGAGATAAGGCATAACATCCAGTTTTTAGCACAACGGGGCGTTCAAGCACAAAATTATATATTACAACACAAGAAGAAATCATATAGGCGTGCGTGAGTGAGGACAAGATTTAAAACCACTGATCATCTACAACATAGGATTCTTCAAATTCTTCATCGATGGGTTCTTCATTAATATCCCATGGTTCTCCTATTGACGGTTTAGCAAGTAATAAGTACGACCGTCCCTAGTAAGTCACAAAAGGAATTCCAATTAACTACTTGTCATTATGTCAAGGGATGAGGGTATCTTGTATTTTAGACTACATTTGAGGGTGCATGTTTATTTGTAGACAATTTTTTAAAGCAAAGTTTAACTTCCTAATAAAAAAAGTTTAAACAACTTGATTACTAAATTGAAACATTAATAAAGCTACTTATGCCTTGCTGTTGGACTTACCTATTAAACACAACTTCATTTACTAGATGCACGTTGTATCCAAATACTATTAATTTGACTTTGCAGAGTTGCCCTACTTTATCCACAAGATATCTCAAACTTTTAATATTGATTTGAGATAACAAGATCTTTCACTGTTCTCTTCTTTCTAGTTTCTACCCAGTAGGCTCTAAGACACTCATTGTTAGTAATCCACTAGCCAAAGAGGAAACCACGAACCGACCTGAGTGTACCTATCGTTGTTAAGTATGGAAGATAGTGCTTCTATACCACCCCATTGTACGTGGGCCATTCCTACCACTGAAACAACAAACCACCCTGTAGAAACATTCAATTGAATTGAGCAACTACTTGACCAGGTCTGATAAATCAAAACTTGTAGTTGATTGATGTCTATGTCCTTTATTCAACATAAAGTTCTAGTACTTACTTTTCACAAATAGGGCCACGAACCACGAACCACAAACCGACAAACCTAGTGCGTTACGGCACTACCACCACATCATACCAAAGCCTCATCCTAGGGTAAGGTCATCGACTGCAACCATCTTTATAGCTTTTCATGAGTCATCCTTAACCCTAGTATAATTTTATGAATCTATCGGCAAAATGTTGAAGTCACATAGTAATATAAATCTTTTGATTGATTAGTCTACAAATAATTAATTATTCAATAGTTTAATATTATTAAGGTTGTTAAGGTGAATATGACCTCAAGTAAAGCATGGCATTTTTCAATGATAAGACATAACTAATTATCATGTTGTTCTAAATAATTATTTTAATTAAAAACAATGTAGAAATAATAATAATAAAAGTATTGGTAATTAAATAATTTAAACAATGTAGATTCAACAAGATCAAAAATATATGACTTACCTTGCTGCTCAAAATATTCTACTAGTTCGAAGTCTTCGATGTCTTGACTTGGTTCTTGGACGGCTAGCTCGATGAACTCGGGAGCTAGTGCAAACAAATAAGCTAGATAAGTACGTGCTTGAAATAAATCAAGCTAGGGAAAAAATAAAAAGGAACAAAATTCAAGAAAATCTGAATAAAGACGGGTTTAGGTTTTGCCAGAGTTTGGTTTGAAGAAAAGGAGCTGAAAATGATTTAAATGGACTCAAAACAATCGAAATGGGTACTGTGAGTAGTAACAGGATTGTACTATTCACGACAATTTGTTTTAGGAACACTATCGGGTTTGGAACAGTATTTGAATTTGGGTTTGAATAATGCTAGGTTGGGTTGTGAACAGTGCCCCCTATAGTGTTGAGCTCGGCCCGGTTTTGGTTTCTGGTCCATGGGCTAAGTTGGCCTGGCCCATAGCCTAGTTCAGTCGTCTTCTTCCTCTAACGTTACGCATGCCCGAGCAGAGCACGGCAATGAGGAGTCTGCGCTTGCTACGATGAGGATCATGGATGGCTATTGAGCACATGGCTAGGTTCAGTAGAGTGGGAAGGTTCTATTTTGGGGTTTGCAACCACCGAGGCTCAACGGAGATGGCCAACGGCGAGGTGATCTCACCAACAGTTCTCCATGGAACAATGAGGTTCGGTTGGCTTTCCGGTGTGATTAAGAGTGGTCATCTAGGGTATACAGGAAGGTCAATGGTAATGGCTTTTTAGGCTCTGGCAGCTCGAGGTGAGTTGTCCTCGAAAGGCTGGTTCAGACAACGGTGATGAACGGCGCCGATGGCTGAGGGGCTAAGGGTGGAGGGGCATGGTCGTCACTGGGTTTGAGAGGTCCTAGGCATGTCATTGTTACGGTTAATTGGGGATTGGTTAATTGGAGCAGAGAATGGAGCTGTAGGACTCACCGACACAGGGCATGGTGGTAGCGGCGGTACGAAGCCGGAGATGGAGAAGGGAGTGCTAGGGAGGACGATTGGGGTTGGTGTGAGTTGATCTGGGTGGTCGCCTGGGCTTTAAAGGGTGAGTATGGTGGTGGGAGCTGGAGGAGGATTTCGGTGGTGGCAGTGTGTGGAGGGTGTGGTGGCAATCAGGCAAATTCAATGATGAGCTGGCATGCACGTTGGAGTAGTGAGGACATGATGCCTCACTGGCATTGCGATCTGTGCTGGCGAGCAAGGCATGATCTCGTGTGCATGTGTCAACTACACATGGTATGGGCGACGTTGGTGGCATGGTCAGTGGCAAGCTGTGCGAGTTGAGGATGGTGGGGAGAAGACATGTATTAAATGCTTAGTCGTCATGCTAGTGGAGCAATGACTAGATGGCAACGTCGAGGTGGTAGCGGTGACTTAAGGCACGACGACGGCATAGAGTAGAAGGTGGGGAGCTAGAATGCGCCAATAAGAAGGGAAAGCGGCAATGACGGAAAAGGAAGGTGGGAAATCAAGAAAACTTGCCAAATTGGGGGAAGAAATCCAATTTGGGCCAAACTTTGAAGAAATTCAAAATTTTTAAAAAGTTGAGGTGTTTCAGCCTACTCCCCTATAAAAAGAATCTTGACTCCGAGATTAACTTGAACCAGAGAATAGGTTAGGAAAATCTCACTATAAATCCGACTCCCAGGTTGATTCTTCCATAGTATGGTTCCTCCAACGGACTCTACAAAATTTGATAATTTTGTTTCTTAATAGTACCTCTGTTGTTTCAAGTATCTACACAGGCTCCTTTTGGTATGTCAAATCATCTTGTAGATCAACATCCTCAATAGTTACTTGTTCTGTTGGCTGTCAATAACATCTTCTAAGTTGTAACACATGAAACACATTGTGTATTCGCTGTGAGCCCGTCGTTCCCAAAACCGATCGTTGCCCTGACTCATGTTTCGACTACATACTCCGGTGAAGTTTTTTGCAATCCTTTTGTGTCATATCGTGTTTCTGAGTCTCATTAACCTCTTTGTCAAGTTAATTCTATTTTCGTGTAGGGATCACCATGAATAAAGATTTCCCTAAATTCGACAAAAATCACTCATCGCTATCAAATCGTCATCTCCAGTGAGCCAAATTTCAATTCCTTGCTCCTACACCATCTCCCCTATGTGTTCCATACCTAAATTTGTCCAATGCGTCACCGTGGATGTCTGCCACTATCACCGCCACCATGTCGACTGCCTGTCACTATTGCCAGCCTGTTCTAGCCAGGCTGACTGCGCTGACTAGTTCCTTGGTCCAAGGTTGTGCCCGTGCTTATGCGTTCTCCTTGTGTTCTTCGCTAGAGCTCCGCTGCCCATGTTGACCTTCCACCACCGTAACCCATGTTGTCACCTTCGATCCCTTGCCCCACCTCCCACGTCGTCGCTTGACAGCGTCGATGCCACTAGTGTCGTTGCCCATGCGCTTGGGAGCCTCCCTTCTTCCTCTTTTCTTCCTTCTTTGCTCTTCTTGTGTGCGTGACAGTCGGGCCCCACTAGTCATACACCAAAGCAGCACCAAAACCATCCAAAAAGGACATGCCAAAGAATATTCCCTCGTTTCTCAATTTTAGCATTTTCTCCCTCGTTGAAACTTCCGATCGCTCATTCTGTGTTGTCCAAACTCTGAATCAAGTGATTCAAGTTCCTAAATTTATATAAAATCCTAATATACCTTCCAGTACCTATTTTGTATTTTTATAATTTAATTTGAATTTAGTTGCTTATTTGCTGCTTTCTCGTTTTGTGCGTAGAGTCCGATTCCATTGAACATTTTCCCAACCAGCAGGGAGAAACTCCAGCCATCGTCAACTACACATGGTACGGGCGGTGCTGGTGCCATGGTCAGCGGCGGGTTGCGTGAGGCAAGGATGATAGGGAGAAGACTATAGTAAATGCTCGGTCGTCGTACTGGCAAAGTGACGACAGGATGCAACGTCAAGGTGGCAGCTGTGACTTAAGGCACGACAATGGGTGGAACAATGGCACATGGGAGGAGGCGGGGAGTTAGAATGCGCCAACGAGAAGGGAAAGCAACAGCGGTGGAAAAGGAAGGTGGGAAATCAAGAAAACTTGCCAAATTAGGACAGATATCCAATTTGGGCCAAACTCCGAAGAAATTCAAAAAAATTGAAAATTTGAGGTGTTTCAGTTGCATCCTCGTATCCTAACATCCGATGCCTACAGCTTCTCTTTTATACAAATTTCACACAATAAAACTGTATATTGCATATTAACGGTGGGTGCAAACTTGAAATACTGTTGTGCAATCAACCCCCCATGGCTGAAATTTCAATTGGATTGTTGTGATAATCGGAACGGGTAATAATGGCCCAGCTCTTTTGGGTTTTTGAGTGGTTTTTTTTTATTTCTTTGAAAGTTAAAATAGACGGATAACTTCCCCAAGTAGTACCTCAAAATCTTTCTCCAAGTGATTTTCTAAACCCGTTAACGTATACACCGCTTGCATCAATCAACACCGCTCACCACCTTGAAAAACACGTCCAAAACAAATTGGCCATAAAGAAAGCAGCCTCAATGTGCAACTGTGCGCCCCAGCCGTTAGGTTGCACAACTCATTTGGCATGCAAAAGCTGGTTGAGCCGTCAGGCCCCGTTACACTTGACCTATTTGCAGGTCAGGCCCCGTTACAGTTGACATATTTGCAGTGCGGACAATGAGTCCTTCAAATTGTAAGTTTATAGCTATCTTACTGAGAGAAGAGTGATTATATTGAGTATAACACACTGTCAAGTAGGATTAAGTTAGCAGCGAGAAGCCGTGTTCGGCTGAAAATTTACTGTTCAGCGATTTTCAATCACTTTGTCCTTATTCAATTTTTTTATTTTTTAATATTTTTGTATTTTATTTTTTTTTCCGTATTTCTTTACATCATCCACTCTAGATTAGCGTACCATTTTTATTTTTATATTTTTTAAATTTAATTATGCCCAATAAACTAACTCAGCTACAGTAAAAAAAATAAGCCAGCTACAGTAAAATTTCAGTAAAAATCAAAAGTCATCGCTATTCCGAACGCCACCTAAAAATACTTGTTCTTATATTTCCTTTTTGTGCCAACCTTACTGGATGGCAACATGCCTACCGGTAGTCTGTAGTGAGAAATATATTATGACCAACCTGCGTTTCAGTTTTATGTTTTCTCTTCTATTTATGGCATATCTGCCGTTTTTTAAGATGTGTAACTCCTTGAGATTTACTATGGATTAAAGCAACAGAAAATTGCGCTTTTTGCACATGAACTATTTTCAGAATCCTATCCAGGTGAACGCACTATTTTCAGAAGCCTATCTACTGTGAAGGCTAAGATTAACTCTGAATCGTTGATCACTTCTTAGCCGCGCACATGCCACTATTTAGGAAAACATGTACGGACTTTTTAATTGATATCAATCATGTTTTTTTCGATTACGGGCGATGGTTTTTAGATTTAGTATAAATGTTTGTATAAACAAACTGAATACCGATAAACTATTTTAAAAAAGTTATTTCAATAAAACACTTTAAAATAACACGAAAATACCATCATAAGCACCGTAAATTGATACTACTACCGAAGTTCGGTTTCGTTCTTTGTCCTTCGAGGAAAGAACAATTAATTAATTAATTAATACCGACGCAACAAATGCCATTTGATGATGAAACGACGACCGGATGAGCTGTATTGATTTGACCGAGTGAACATATCATTACTCATATGATTTACCTTTTTGAAGATTGCCTTAAAATATAAATTTGACTATATGGATTAAAATATAAGTTTAACTATATGGATAGATCACATTCTTTTTAGGCTATGAATGAATATAAATTTGACTATACGGATAGATCGCATTCTTTTTAGGCTACGAATGGATATAAATTTGACTATACAAATAGATCACATTCTTCTTAGGCAGCGATCATTTGAGCTTTTGGACGCAGCGTTGGGCTATAGAAGTACTGTGCGCGCGATGGCAGCTCCTGTAGCAGATTTGTCACTTTCTATTTTTTTTGTTTTTTTTGAATTTTTTAGTTTTATTTTTTCCCGTATTCTTTTGCATTATTCGCTCTAGATTAGCGTGTCGTTTTTATTTTTATATTTTTTTAAATTTAATTATGCCCAATAAGACAACTCAGCTATAGTGTTTTTTCAGCCAGCTACAGTGTTTTTCCAGCAAAAGCTAAAATTCATCGCTATTCTAATCATCCCCTTAGGCTATAAATGGATAATGGGCAGCAAAGTTTGGAGTATCTAATTTCATGTTCTTAACTTAGGTGGTGCTCTAGCTAATTTTTGACTTTACTTTCTGATTGTAATTTTTAACTGAAATTACATTATAGTAGCTGTTAGTTTTTTACAAAAAAATAAGAAAAAAATTAATAAAAAATAAAAAACCGTTATATCATCATGAACAATACAAAAGAATAAATAAAAAAAATTAAAATTAAAAATTAATATATTTTAAATAATTTTTAGTTTAAATAAACTGATAGTAAAAAAACAGGAACTGAAACTATTTATTTGCAGCCTTGACCTCTGTCAAGAAATTTGCACAAAGCACCCCAGCTGTGGAAGAACAAACGGTAACCATGCCGTTAGTTTGCGTAACTCATTTGGCAAGCAAAAGCCGGAAACGCCGTCAGGCCCCGTCACAGTCGACGTGCGCGCGCACGCCAACGCCCCAACAAAAACCTGCACTGCTCGGCTGGGCCCCACCGCACTGCAGAAGCCAAGTCGAAGCCAGCAACGAACTCCAACCTCCTCGTCGCCATCGCCATCCACGTTTGCTCCGGCCATGTCGCGGTGGCGCTTCCTCCGCCGCGCCGCCTTCACCGCCGCAGTGGGCGGGGTCCTGTACGCCGCAACGACGGACGAGCCCCTCTCCCTCCCCGGTTTCTCCTCCCCGTCGACCGCCTACCCCACCGGCCACCTCGCCCTCGTCCGCGCGCACCCGGGCCTCCGCGAGCTCAACGCGCTCCTCACCCCTGGCGCCTTCCTCGTCGATGCCACCCAGGCGCTCCTCGCCGCCGCGCTCCGCTGCGTGCCCTATCACCGCGCGGCGCTCCGCCAGGGCCGCGAGTTCCTCTCCGGGCGGATCATGTCCGCGGAGTCGGAGGGCAACGCGGAGGAGCAGGCGGCGTGGGACCGGCTCAGCCTGGCCCTCCTCGACGCTCGCGACGGCCACCTCGAAGACGCGCTCGACGCCTGCGCCCGGCTGGCCGCGGAGCGCCCCGGCGAAACCACGCCGCGCATCTACGCCGCCGCGCTCTGCCATATGCTTGGCCGGCCCGAGGAGGGGGCCCGGTGGCTCGGCGCCGTGTCCGACCTCTCCCGCCTCGAGGACAAGGTGCAGTTCATGGAGGCTGTCACGTGCGCCACGCTCGGCTGCCCGCCGCACGCCGTGGCTGGCGCCGAGAAGCTGGTCGCGGTGACGGCGCTGGGGCTGGTCGAGGTCACGATGTGGTCCATGTTCAAAGACGCGGACCTGCCCGAGAGGCTCCAGGTGTTGGCGTTGATGGCTTTCCTGCGTCGCGCCGTGGCGAAGAACGTACGCAAGGATCATGCAGTGGAGGGATCTCCGGACGCCACCCCAGCGTAGGTGAGATAAACAACATGCATCAACGCTCATAAGAATTTCACTCATCTACTGTGATTCGTGCCGTACCATTTCACTCATTTTGCCTGGACTCAAAATCATTTGTCTACGTACTGTAGATTCATATGTAGAGTCTCCTACTTGCGTTGCTCGGCAGAGCAGTCCTTTTTTTTATTGTTCTACCAGTTTGAAGCAATGTCGATCAATAAGTAGTTCTCAATTTTGAATAAATTGCATGTTGGAATTCTTCCTCGCTAAACTCTTACATACATTGATATACTTTTCCAGAGCACCAACCGCTCCCTCTTTTCTTCTTATTTCTCTTCCACTCCTCTCGTTTTCGTTTGTTTCAATTACATGACTATTGTGCTTTATATAGACTAATTTTAAGCCTAACACTCAGACTCATAACCTTACTTGGATTCCAACTCATAATCCTACTTGGATTCTTATTCTCTCTACTCCTATACGTATACTTTGTAAATACTAAACAAACTCTCCAAACCTACTAAAATAAGATTAACTCTAACATTGCAACAAGGTCTCTTGGGCCAAAGGGTTTGTAGCAGTGTTAAAGAAGAATTGACTCCTGTCATTTTTGACAAGAAGCTGTATATATATCTACCTTGACCAATGCAGGCACATTTCTATTGTTGGCCCGTGTATAGTACTGTGATACTGATATGTGTATTACTCGAAGTCTGAGTCCACTGTTCACTGTTAAATTGAATACTGAGCTAAAGGTTGGGGTGACTAATTGAGCACTTAGTAGGTGGATTATTAGGATTTAAGAGACGAGTTCAGAAAACTTTATGGTAATGCACTGAAGGTATTTTGCTAGGTAGGAACAATCGCTCACCGTAGAATATTTGCATTGTATTCATTGTGATGAAAATAGGTAACACCATGTTTTTGATTGGGGTCCTGGAATCATAAGGCCAGTTACTTCACATTTTGTGTGGCATAGGTTAATGGAGCTTTTGCATTGTATACATACGTTTACTTCACATTTTAGCTTGCTGTTCTAGTAACATTGTTAAAAAAAAATGAAAGGAGTTGTGTGTGTGTGTGTGTCCATTTTGTGTTCACTATTCAGGATTGGTAGGAGGTCATTACAAACCTGACAATTGTCATATTTGCCACCTTGTAAATTACGGAGCATGTAAATTAGGATTGGAAGCTCATGCTGTTCCTGTATTGCCTTTTCTTGCCACCTTGTATGGATTGCAACATGCCTACCAGTAGTTCTGTACTGAGAAATATATTATGACCAACTTGTGTTTCAGTTCTCTGTGTTTTCTCTGCTTTTTATGGGAAATCTGTTGTTCTGAAGATACGTATAATGTGATCGAGCTGTTCCCTGTGATTTACTATGGACTAAAGCAACAGAACATTGCTGTTTTTGCAGGTGAACTATTTGCAGAAGCCTATTCCTTGGTGAAGAGAAGATTAACAACTGAATCGATGATCGCTTATTAGCCGTGTGCCACTACTAGTTTGGAAATGGTGTACCGATTTTTGAAATGATATCTTCAATCATATAGTCTGATGCAAGTTTGGTCTTTACTCTTTAAACTTACTACGTACTTTTCAGGTTAGGACACTTGCTGTTGGTATTATTTCTTCGACGTGTAATAGATGTATGATTAGGGCGTGCCTTAAAAGTGGTATAAAAGTTGTGTTTTGTTCTTTGTCCAACGAGGAAAGAACAAGTAATACTGAGGGTGCGTGACCCACGGATGTCCCTTTTGACGATGAATTGGTGATTGATTGGGATATGCTATGAGCTTGTGAGCATATTATTAGTCATATCATTTGCCTTTTGACTATTGCGGTAAATATGACTGGATAGACCCGATTCTTTTCGATTATGAATGGATTCAGTTTTGTGGTTGAGCTTGAAGACTAATATGCGGGAGGTGCTTCTATATTTTCTTTAACAGTGGTTTGCATAATTTTTAAAATATGATGAGTAGTGCATAAATGTTACTTAACTCTTTATTTGCTTTGAGATTAGTGCTACTTTTGTTAGACAAGAAAGTATAGAAGCATTACTCCTAATATGCAGCAAAGTATGGGATATTCAATGTCACGCCTATTGGATCAAGGAGGTCGGTTAGAGAGGGGTAAATAGGCAGTTTTAAAATCTTTTTTCTAATTAATATCAATTTTTATTTGTGTAAATCAAGTATATAATACGGAAACGCTGTGCATACACCTATGTTGTGCACACGATCTCCATTGGCTACCATCACCCACAAGCCGTGGCGCGGTTGGATGGGCATGCCAGCTCGCTGAGCAGCAGTGGGAGTAATGAAATTATGCATTGGGCCTGAATCCAAAAGAGCTAGCAGGGGCGTTCCGGCCACCAACACTTGTAGCTGCGTTGTCTGGCTCACTTTTGGTGTTATCCCGGTCACGGCATACAAGGAAATGCCCGGCTCAACACAATCAGTCGCCACTTCATAGTCAGCCTCTTCGTCCGATCCATCGCTGGGCAAGAAAAGGAGGAACAACAACTTGCAACAGTGGTTGGGGGTGAACTTCTCATCGCAATTGAAGCATAACTCGGCCGCACGACGATGTTCCATCTCCTCAGGGGTGAGGAAGTGGCGTTGGATTGATCGGCGTGGACGGGCGGCTCCCTGGGTCTGCCCTGCGGTATTGCTGACCGTAGGTGCTAGGAGGGTGGGCAGGGTGACCTTCGTCTATCCAGCAGTAGTACCGACCATGAGTGCTGGACGTGCTGCTGCCGCTGATGTTGCTACCGATGATGCTGAAGGTGTTCCTGTGTGCGCAGATGACGTCGGCCTTCTGTGCTATAGCCCGATGGCCTAAGCCCTTTGTTCCTATGCCCTTGCAAGTGCCATGGTCATATGAAAATTGGCAGGGTTCTGTAACTCCACGTCGGTGCGAATAGGCTCGCGAAGACCTAGAGTGAATAACTGCACTTGCTGCCGTGGTTGAAGGTGATCTGCTCGGCAAAGGATGGCGAGGAATTTCTATTAATACTCCTCCACCGTGCCCGTCTGTACCAATTCCTTGAGCTCGCCTAAAGGATTGTGTCGAATGGATGGTCCAAAGCGCAAATTGATATATTCCTTGAAGTGATGCCAATTGGGCTCTCCTTTGTTCCACTCCAATTGAAAATACCATTATTGTGCCACCCCAACCAGATGATAAGATGCGAGCCGCACTTTTTAACTTTCCAATGTTTTTTGTCCTCGAAAGAATTGCACGCATCACTGCAGCCAGCTGAGAGGATCCTTGCCTATCATATGACGGAAACTCCAACTGATGGAAGCGGGATGGCTTCTCGGTTGCTGGCATAGTTCCAGCAGGGGCCAACATTATTCCATCTCCCATCTGGGCACTTCTCCATGGCAGCAAGTTTGTTTCCAAACTCCTCTGACCTAGGCTGCTGTTTGTCAAAGCGTTCCTTCAATTCGTTCATCTGTTTGGTTATGTTATCTGTCAATGTTACAATCTGATCTAGGATCGCATCGACGCTTATCTGATTGTCCGCCATATGCTCTGATACCAAGTTGTCACGCCCTGATCTTGGTTTTATATTATGAGCCTGTTTGTTTTAGCTTCTGGCAGCTGCAGCTACTCCTAAAATCTACAGCTCCCCCAAACAGTCCAGATTTTCATCCAGATTCTAAGTAGCCAGAAGCTACAGAATCCAGAAAATGAACTAGTAGCCAGAAGCTGAGATTATCCAGCTTCTCCAGATTCTGACTAGCTAGATACTCATCAGCTGCTTCTCAGAATCTATAGCTGAAACAAACAGGCCCTATATGCATAACTGCAGGCGGACGGGCGTGTGGTTGACTTTGGTGGAGCCGTGCTGGAGAAGCCGGCACAGGAGAAGAAAAAGAGTTGCGTAGGGAAGGAAGCAGGATAGAGTTGGAAGTAAGGAAGAATTGGGGTAAATCTTGTCTTAACTTTATTATCATAATTATTTCTCTTTATACAGTAGAGGAACCCTAACAATCTCGTCTAATTCCGACTCACTTCCTATTAGGACTCAGACTTCTGAATACAACTCTTTTCTTGAAGTAGCCGCAACTGGCAGTACCGGATGTGTTGGTTTAGATCTTCTGGTATAGACGTTACCAAATTTGCCATGCCTGACATCCAATTTCATGTTCTTGACGTAATTTCCAACCATGCAATTTGCAAAAAGAACCCCACCTGTGGAATTTTTATGCGGGTTGTATACAAAAAAGATAGGAATCTTCGCTATAAACACTAATTCAGGGGAGGCTTTGTCGGGCGCTCATACGCTCGATAACAATCGCAAGTGCAGAGGAGCCGTGGTACCGCATAGGGGTACGTAGACCATATAAGGAGAAAATCATTAGGATCACCAAGGAATGTAGACTAATAACGAGAAGTAGTAACATCACCATGGGCATCAACTTTTTTTTTGGTTAGCTTAAAATCAGCTTCTGTTTTCGATTTCTGTTTTTTTACTATTAAATAATTTAGTCTTTTTCTATTTTTTTAGATTTTTGAGTTTTTTTACTTTTTCTTTTTCCCTGTATTCTTTTGCATTGTCCATGATAGACTAATATGTTTTTCTATTTTTCTATTTTTTAAATTTAATTGTGTCAAATAAGCTAACTCAATTACAGTAAAAAATAAATTAATTACAATAAAAAAATCATAAACTAATGTTAAAACTGAGTGCTACCAGACTCGAGGTATATCTTTCGAGTAGATGGCACCAATCCGTTGGTCTTAATGTTCGACTCCCCGACAAACCACCTTATACCGCAATCCCACCGTCGGCCGGCGTAGTGTAGCCTACTGGTAATGGCCAATACTAACTCGATCATATCCCTGCACACCAAAGCCACGGTAAGGGCCACCCTCGCCGCCCAACCGTAACACCTAAATCTGAGGTTGGGTATCGTCGAATTTACCACTATTTATTACCGTCCTGCTACTTGCGGATGAAGAATTTTGTTGCCATCTCCACTGCGACCCTAACTTTGTATTCTTCCCTTCACGTTTACTTGTCACAATTGACCGAGACAAACCGCAAACACCATTTTTATTCAAAAATGACCAATTGCCATTAGTAATTTTGACTGTAATTAAATAAGCTGAGCTCAATCGAGCCAAGTCTCTCAAACTTGAGCTCGGTAGAAACTCGAGTTAAGCTCAAGTGAGTCTGAATGGATCCAAGAGACTAGAGCTAGGTTTGAGTTCAGCTTGGCCTAGGCTAAGTAAACTCGAACTCAGCTCGAATAAATTTGATAAGAGTTAATATATAACAATATTCAATAAGTGATAATAGAAAATATATTATAACTTACAATATAATAGCATGTATATCTTAGTAGAAACAAATATTCAAACTCGGTTTATTGAAACTCACGAGATATTTGAACTTAGTTCGTTGAAACTCATAAATTTAGGATCAAGTTTGAACTCAGTTTATTTAAAGCTCAAAACAAATTTAAATTGAGTCTAAAGCAAATTAAACCTAAGCAAATCAAGAGCCACGAGCTTTTTGTAAGGTGCTAATGACGACAAATCAAATATACCACGGGCTCACCACACGTGGAAAGGCACAGTAATTCATAACGGCAGAACGGACTGTTGGCATTAGAAAATGTGAAGCAACAATTATTCGTGAACAGGTAAAATAGTCAAAATTTGGGAGTAGTTCAGTGATGGAGATATGTCCTAGAGACAATCATAGAGATGATTTTGTTTATTATGTTCATGAATTATTAGATAATTTATCTTGTTCCTTGAATAACATCATCAATATTTATTATCAAATGTGTGACTTGATTGTGAAACTGTATATTGTTGCGATGATTATTCTTAGATGATCCCTAGTCAAACATATGAGGACACATATTAATAGACTAGCATATGTATTGGTTGATGACCATGTTTCACGGGTCATAGATATAAAGATATTAAACCAATAATATGGACACATGTTAGCAAACATGGGGTTGGATAGACCCATCATGAAACACTGCGAGAATGTTGCATTCTTACTGTCATCAGTTGGTTTCATTCACAATGCGTATGCTATGTCCTTAAGACTTGAGATCGTCGCACGTACTCAAGATGCATAATGACTGACTTAGGGGTTGCCAAACACTACTCCGTAACTGGGTAGTTATAAAGGTAGCTTTCGGGTTTTGTTATGATGCGCGCATTGAGGCATGGTCGATCAAGATAGGATTTGCCCCTCTAAGCAACAGGAGAGATATCTCTAGGCCTCTCGAGTGATTGGATTCCAGAAATACATGGCCATGCTATTCACGGTTAAAGAGTTAACCGTAGTCGGGAATTCAAGTCACGTAATCGAGAAAGAGTGGTTAAGCTAACCAAACAAGGATGACATGTACTCGCCTTGAGTTTAACCGATATCGTGAGGCAAAGGGAAATGCATAAGTTTTGTTGAGGTTCGTCCGATATGATCTTTGCATATACTTAGGAGTCGGCATGTCTTGCTAAGGGGCCGCTGCCGATTAGTGGACAAGTAGGAGTACTCGGGCTATGTCTAAGTGTATGTGAACCTATAGGGTCGCGCACTTAAAGGGCTGGGACTTAATTCGGATAGTGATCCGAATTCTTATGGGCCATGAGTTCCTAATGGGCCTCCAGTTCGAGACCCATTACGATAGTTGCCTATAAATAGAGGGGAGGTGGCTTAGGGTTTAAAAAGAGAATTTGGAATTCCTGAAACGCTAGTTGCCACACCTTCCTCATCTAATACCATGCTGCCGGCGCTAGCACTGCGGCGCGTGGTGTTCCTGCCCCGTACGTGTGGATACCTTGGAGGTGTTGATGCGAAGCTTCAACACTTGGACGATCCGCAATTTGTGACGATCGCAAGGATCTGAAGGAGGAGACGTTCTGCTAGAACGACTACAACTGCATCAACGCGCTACATCGACTCTACTTCCGCTACGAGTTTGCGCGTGCAGTGGTAATCTCGTGATCTATTACTAGAGGAGGTTCCTTTTACGTGGTAGAATTTTTAAAATTTTACTTGCATAGCCTACCCGTAGATCTTCATTCAGGTTGCCGTCCTAAAAAAGGCCGTTGTGTATTTTACATGCCAATATGCATACTAATATACGGTCGAGTACGTTGGCGTTTTTGCATTTTTTTTTCCTAAAATCATCTCCATATTTCTCTGTGTAGCAGTACAGGTGGAGGCCACTCATTGGTGTGTTCGACAAGGGGCGGAACTACCGTTTCTTCTCCATCGAACGGTCCACAACACACCGTAAAGATGCGTATCCGCGCACGCACGCGATCACCCTGAGGCACAAAAAGCAAGCAAGCACGGCATGGTTCCTTCATCTCCTGCCTCCAGGAAACAACCCCCACCACTACCACCTTCTCCCTCCGCTCCACCCATGGCCGCCCGCGTCCTCCGCCGCGCCGCCGCCCTCGGCCTTGTCGCTGCCTCGGCGGGGTCCCTGCACGCCGTGACCAAGTGGAATCCGCCCGAGCCCCTCTCGTCCTTCACCCCCTCCGTGAGGCGCGTCCTCCTCGAGTCCGCCCAGGGGCTCCAGGCCGCCCTGCTCCGTGCCCACCCCCTCTCCGGCGCGCACCTCCGCGACGTT
Source organism: Melocanna baccifera (assembly GCA_036346265.1). Classification (NCBI taxonomy): domain Eukaryota; kingdom Viridiplantae; phylum Streptophyta; class Magnoliopsida; order Poales; family Poaceae; genus Melocanna; species Melocanna baccifera. The sequence goes on from JAYEVJ010000046.1 coordinate 173,060, forward strand.
CGCGCCCGCGCAGAGCAAGACCTCGGGCTCGTCGACGCGGTGGGGGACGAGGGCGACCCCGCCGCGGCCATCGACCTCCGCCTCCTCCTCGGGCTCCTCGCCGCGCGCGACGGGCGCGCCGACGAGGCCCTGCGGCTCTACGCGGAGGCCGCCCGCGACAGCCCATTCGACCCCCGGCCCCGCGTCCTCGCGTACTACGTCTGCTTCCTCGCCGACCGCATGGACGAGGCGGCGCGGTGGAACGCCGCCTACCGCCGCCTCGTTCCGGAGATCGTCGACCCTGAGTTCCCAGGATACGAGTCCTACGAGATGACGGAGCTCATCAACGAACTGGTGATTGCGGCGATGCTCGGCGGCGTGTTCAACCTCGCCTCCCCGGAAGAAAGGGGCTTCCTGATGCACAGGGCTTACGGTGGGGTGGACTCAGGGCTGGTCGCAGCGCTGCAGGACAAGACGCTGTCCACGGCGGAGAGGCTGCAGCTCCGAGCGCTCCGCGTGTACTTGCAGGCCAAGGTGCGGCACCTGCTGGGGAAGGAGATCAAGATGTTGAACCACCACGAGGACGTTGGCGCGCGCTGAAGCAACTCTGGTTTCTTAATTCTTGGTGAGCAAACTTACACTTCAATTGGTTGGTGATCTCACTCGTCTCATTGCAGGTGCAAATTGTCTGCTAAATTCACATTTGTCGAGCTATCAATCTGGTGTTCCCAATGAACAGGGTAGATAGTACATATGTGGATTAGTGACTCTATGAACTAAGTAGAACGTACATGCTTGGCACTCAACAGAATTGCAAATATACTACCTGTGCAGTTTATGTATTCAACTTTTCTTCCTGCGTGGATCAGTTCATCAGTAAGGTCCGGTTAATGGTAACAGTAACGTGTGATTAATTTGGTGATCAACACATGTTATCATGTGATGCGTTACTGTGCCTTTTTATTTGTGGAACTGTTTGGTGTTACCTATCTACAAAATTAATAGTTCGACAGTGGATGTGTGATTTTGTATGAAACTGAGTTAACATGCATTCTTGAAATTTACAGTGTAGTTACAAATTCATGTGCTGTGAAGTTAATGTATTCAATTTATTTTTCCCTTTGATCAGTTCATCACTATTGTCCTGTTAAACAAAACATAACAGAGGGTGATTAGTTTGGTGATCTATATCCTTGTCAGTTGCCATACCATGTACATTCTTGTGTAGTGTTGGCGGTGCGTGATAAACAGGAGTAAAATGTTTTCTGTTGTTTTGACTTGAAAAATGTAGCTCATCAACATTATGTAAAATTAATTTTCCTTTTCCTAGTACCTTTTAATGGAAACTGGCATCAGAAGTATTTCAGATTTCAGAGCATGTATTGCAATAAAGTCATTAGGAAAACACAATGAATGTGGAAAAAACTGGAAAGTAGCTAGGTTCTGTTTCTATCTGTGTTTTGCACTCTGAGATCTCTTTTTTTATATACATAAATTAATGTACCAAATTCTGTTCATTTTTTTTCGAAGTCCAGCTGAAATTGCATGATAAGTTGATAACTACTTCTTTTACCTACATACTTGCATGCAAAAACATGCATGGCCACAATACCTTTCGCCTTTTAAGAATGTTCATAGCTAGCAAATATCATCTATCAGATGAATAAAACTCTGCCATTTTTCTGTGCAGGTGAGGTGACATAATAGGAAGGTTCTTGTTTTCCTGAAGTGTTTGACTGAGTTACTTTGAAGGTCATGTTGAAGCATCAGTTTTCAGGTTCTGGATCGTCAATTGTAATCAGCATTCAGGTTGCAGTTTTGTTGGCCGAAGCTAGGTTGTATCTCAGTGTAACGATTTTAACTCAGATGCACTCCAAAAGAATTGTCTGTTGTAAAAATGACTCTGTTGGTGCCTAAATGCACTACAAACATTAGCAGTCAATACCTGTCAATCATTACAGATTACTTCAACATCCCACAGCTTATTGATGGTTTGCTTAAAAAGTGATGCTACTTTTTTTTCCAGGCATGTATGTAGCCCTTAATTGGGTATGTTTTTGGTTTTAGAGATTTGCTGGAATATGCACTTGTTTTGCAGGAATAGCTGGGCAGTCTGTTAGATGCTGACTAGTGATTAACCAATGAATTTGCTAGTTTGAATATTGGGTCAGCAGTTGGAATGCACATTTGAATTGACTAAGATATGTTAAATACTCCCTCCATTTACATATATAAGTCTTCATGTTATACACAACATGCACTCCAAATTTTTGACTTTGTCCGATAATATATATTGATTATATTTATTGGTTGCATAAAAATGGCATCAAAAGATTTTCTCAGAAAATTATGTTCATAACATTAACTGTTGTAACCTTTACCTAACAAATGTAGAATATTACCATGGTATATGTATTCGAGGTATGGAAAAATCTTTCCATATATGCACCATCTTTACATTCAATAGTTGCTCCAGTTTCTGGACAAGCTAAGCTGACTTTTCATTGGATTTCATCCCACCGTCTGCTTATTTGTGTTTTAATGTATTGACTATTGAGCTATGAGTACGTGCTAAATTGCTAATCCTTAGTGTTTTTACGATTTACATTACTGTTAACGTGGAAGTTCTGCAATGCTGGAAATCAAATAAAACAAGATAACTCCTGTTTGAATGGCCAATGTAATGAACCTGCAAAATTTCGAGCTGATTCAAAATTTTGATCGCTTATTTCGATATTTTCTTATTTGTAAACTGAATTTTTACACTTTTATGAAATTCGTGGAATGCTTGCTTAATTTTACCCTTGTTTGGATCAATATAAGCAACAGCTAAAGGAAGCATACTGCATCAAACCCACTTTCTCGTGTCTTTCTCTCAGTCTTCTCCTGGATCTACATACTAATGGCATGGATATTGTTAGCAGTGTATGTATAACAGAAGTATACTGAGGGGGAAAAAATGACTTCCCGGCAATGGACAAATGTAATGAGAAAGAGAAGATAACAGGGAACAGTGGACGGAGTCTCCGGAAGCTCCTAGGTGCTGACCGGCTTTGGGTGACGCAAGCGATGATGCAAGACGGTGCGGGAACCGAGCGGATGGTGGAGCATGCCAGGCGACTCGATCGGCGGCGAGGGAAGAAAGGTGCTCGGTGAAGAGGTTTACCCGCGATGAGACGGTGGCAACGGCGTGGTTTGAAACGAACCGAAAATTCAACAAATTTTTGAATTCCTTGAATTGTTGATATCCTTTGATTCTTAACCCAAACCTCCACCTATCTCCTCCATTTGCACCTCAATCCTTCCACCACCCCGTCCACTCCACTCCTTCCCACGATAAGAATAGATCTGGTTACGATAAAAATACAGTTTTACAAATTCTATTTTCAAATATAAAAGAAATTTCAAAAACTATAAGTATTATTGCTATCTCGCCTTCTCTATTTCTATCTTACCTCGCTTAGACATGCATTAAAAAGCTTTTCTTTTAAGTTTGTCAAAAATCTCAAAAACACGTATAGACTTGTAGACTAATTTTTGCTGTAGGTATTGACCAAACCAAACGAAAACTAACTTTAGTTGAACAAGTGTTAAGGATGGTGTTGCGAAGAATACTGCGAATACTCCGATCAAAACTTTTCCTTTCAAAAAGTTGCAAGGTCACCGTTCAAATAGTTAGAAAATAATACCCGTTTGATTTTCTTAATGCAACAGGGAAAGACCATTTAAAATAGTCGAATTTGAAGAAAAAGCATAATCTCCATCCAGACCAGCAGTAGCTCAAAGTAGAAAAGAATTGTGAAGACAACATCACGTCATTGAACCATATAGGTATGATCAAGAAGCTACTTTGAGAAAATTTTACTTGGCGATAATCATGCATAAGTACCCTTTCAATATGGTTGAGCATTTGATCGAAGATAATTGGCAAATTCAAAAAACAATTATCAATTTCATGCATGTAGAAGGATGACATACCAGTGCTAAATTGTCTGAAGTATTTACTAATTGTGTCATGAGATTGTATATTAAAAGGAAAATATTTTCTTTATATTTGGACAATGCATCTGCAAATGAAGTCTATGTTAAAGATATCATTATTGAGCTCAGAAAGCAAAGTCCACTAGTGTGTGATCGTTTATTATTTCATGTAAGATGTGCCAATTATATACTGAATCTTGTTGCTAGATCATTTGTAAGAAATTGCATCTATAGTTCAGAACATTAGATCATTTGTAGCAGTTGTAAAAGGCTCTCCATTGCAGTGGAAGGAATTCTGTAAGTGTGCAATAGAATGTGGGTTAAAAACAACGATGGGTCTCTCATTGAATGTTGCTACAAGGTGGAATTCTACCTATACCATGTTAAGGGATGCTACATATTATAGGAGCACTATTATGAGGCTTTTGTGCTTGAAACACTGTAGGTATGAGAAAATTGCTCCTTTAAATTTTGAATGGGATAAATCTCTAACACTTTGCAAATACTTGGAGAAATTCTATGATGTTACTGAGCTATTGTTTAGTTTCTAATAACCAACTACAAATTTGTTTTACCAAAGTTTTTAATGATATTAAGGTTTTGATATTTGAATGGTGTGCTAGCACTGATACCACTATTAGACAGATGCCACAATCTATGTGTGCTAGCTAAGTTTGAAAACTAGTGGAAGAGGTCCAACATTGCTCTTGCTGTGGCAAGCTTTCTTGATCCTAGATTCAAGAAAAAAGGCAGAATTTTACATTGAGAAGTTTTATAGTGAGCTATTGTATAAAGTTGAACTTGAAGAATTCATCAATATTGTGAAGCAAATGTATGCAACATATGCTTCACACATCTTCTATCCCAAAGAATCTTGGTACACTGCTCCTCTTGATGAACCAGTAGATCTCTTTATGGACAATGAAAATGATGAACTTCATAGCTTCTTATATGACACTCAAGATGGGACTAGTCAAGATGAGCCAAATAACTTAGAAAAATACATGGCGAATCACCACTAAAGCTTCCTAGATCTTCCAATTAGAAATTTGATATGTTATCGTTGTGGAAGAATCAACAATATGAATATCCTATTCTCACAAAAGTTGCTCGTGATATGTTGACCATAAGTGTCAATAGTTGCTTGAGAATATGCTTTCGATGATGGTGGCCATGTCATTCATCCATTTCACACCGCCTTGAACTCGAGATGGTAGAAGCATTGATCTGTACCAAAGATTTGGATAGTTGTGTCTAGAAAAAGTGATAATTTTAATAGTTTGTTATCTCTTAGTGTAAAAGAAGTTTGTATTTTTTACTAATGTAGCTTTTATTTACTATTGCGAAAAGGTCATCACAGACGGTTTCATGAGCAAATGCGAGTTTATGGGTCGATAATAACATGAAGCTATCACAGACGACTTTCAAACCATACGTGATGTAACTATCACGAATAATTTCAACAATAAACCATCTATGATAGTTGACTATCACGAGCGACTTTCATTTGCGGACATTTGAAGCAAGTAATCGTGTTGGCACTTTCTTAAGAATGTTTAAGTCATCTCTTGCTAATTAATGAGAATTTTAATTTTGTTGAAAGATAAAAGAGAGGTTAGTTTAAACAACAGAGTTCTAAATCTGCGCAAGTCTTATCCCTTGAAGTGCAACCAACCCGTTGTCGGCGATGCCAAGCGTAGTATATCCTGTTGTTCGGTTGTTTTTAGATTATTTCCTTATGTCTGCCGAGTAAATACAAACACCTTGCACGTGTGTAATGGCAAATAATTAGCTTTGCAAGTTCTGTTGGAAGATAAATTCTTCCTCGTCATCTACTCGATCAACATGCACCGCACACCGCTCGGACACGGGAAGACTCTAGCGGATTCAAGTTATACCGGCGTTGCCTTGCCGTTCGGTTACTGCACATCGTCCGACAATAGGACACTTTCTTGTTTCGGTGATTCCTTGTAGATAAGCCTAGGTCTCTTCTTGTCGTGCTCGACCCCAACAAATGTACTCTCTAATGTATAAATTCGATCAACGAAACAATGCACGGCGAGGATTCCCTCGCCTTCTTTCAATTCCTCTGCAGTTTGGAATGTTGGGATGCATTCACAATGGAATTCGTTTCTCCTTCGGATCAAATTGCATATGCTTGAATCTTTTAGAATGAGAATCGATGGCCCAATCGTGAACTTGAAAACCGATGCCTTCCACCATGTGCTTCTCGAGCACGATTTCTTGTTATTCTGACTCCCCATCATCCCTGATTATCAGGTCAGATCCGAACTTTCTAGATTGGAATTTCTGGCTAGATGTAGTTTCGATGTTCTATGCTGTTGATTAAGCTGCTCGTGCGGTAAGCAAGCTACGTGCTCAAATGGTATATGCATTGGTGGATGGCACACTAATGTATACAGCCGTGTTACTTCATATTTCACTTTTTTTTAGGAAATATGTCACTCTTATACTTCTCGAATAACTGAACATGAGATGGCCATTTATCAAGGTAATGACATTCAGTCGAATATTACGCTCAAATGCTTCTTCCAGTGTCGTTCCATTTATTTTAAAAATGAAGAATGTGATCGCCATCTTTTTTGTATTGAAAGTCGGCTTGAAGCAATGAAGTCAATACGGTCAATTAGACCGGTGTTGCACGGTCCGAAGGATAACAAAACCCGCCTACAATCTAGATTTAACACGCACCTTCACACTCTCAGAGTTAAACGTATTGAACATATTTGACACTAGTTTGCGTGGATCTGTATTTTTGAAGTATAAATATATAACGATTTTTCTTTTTGTTTGTGGTACATTTGGATGTATGTTTTGTTCAATATAGTTCATATATGTCAAGATACAAGGTGATAAGGACATCCTAGCCTATATTATTCGTTGTAATTCAATAAGTACATCAGAACTATAAGAGCTTGCTAGAAGAGTTAGAGCTTTGGAAAAGAGACTTAACATTAAGGTAAACTCATTCTCAACTAAGCTTAATGTTGATTTTCATAATGATGAAATACTACTTCATGTTATCACTTTGTGTATTCTCAGATTTTACAAATGGAAGACATTGGAACTAAGAGGGAGGAGATGGAGGCCGGGGCCAAAGCAATGGAGAAGCATAAGGAGGAGAATAACCACATTGGGTGCTAAACACATGAAGGAACAAAACCCATGTGGCTGGAGCCAACAAGAACAAAGCCCAAGCGGCTGGCTGGAGCACATAAGAGAAATGCCCATATAGATGGGGAAGAAAGCCCATGCGAGTGGGAAAGCAAAGGAGAAACCCAAAACTTAAAGTACAAGTTTTAGATAAGATTTATAAGCCCAATTTGGACCTCCCACAAGTCCAACTAAATTCAAACTCGATTTAACTCAAAACTCAATTCATTGATGCAGGACAACCCAACAGACACTTACAAAAAGACCATAACTTTCACAAGCGGAGTTCCTACACAATGGATAAGGTCCCATCTTCAAATACATCACAAATCATCTGCTATGACCAAAACAATATGATATTTGTAAAATCTAGTTTCCTTTTTGTGTGAGTTCGAGTTTAAAACAATATAGGGTTGAGTTGTACTCGGTTTGGGTACCTTAGGGACGTCCCAATGGGTTATATAAGCCTTGTATTCATAGCCTTGAGGCTCGGACCAGTTTATGCATAAGATTGAAACATAGCTATTTCTTGTTTTTTCGAAACCAGAGTTCATACGAGGACTTTAAGAGAGAGCTAGGCGATCCAGTGATTTGTTCTGCCATTCAAGGTCAACCATTATTCCATTAGGAATTGGGGACTTGGCGTTCGTCGTTCATGGTCTCGTGATGATCATCTACTGGTGTGTTTTGGGCGTATTCCGAAGAGTTGAGGGTTCATGCACGGGTGTGAGTGTTCAGCTAGCGACATCATCTAATTCACATCAGTTATCCATGGTTCCTCATAGAGAAGATCAGGCCACCTCTGTATCATGTGGTACCAGATTCTAGGTTTACTCAGTGAGAATTTCTTCACTCGTAGTTAGATTCATTTTCTTTCCTTTAGTCCATTAAACCAAAAATTTGCAACACCAAAACCATATTTCAATATGTTATTTTATGTCAATTTAGTTAAGTTTTCATCCATTAGAGTTTTGTTTTAGTGCTGATTTTATGTTTCTTTTGCGTAGCTTCATCTTTTGTCCACTAAAATCCTCGAAAATTGCTAGTTATTTCCCTCAATTCGCACCCAAAAAAAAGTGTCACCTGATATGTCTTCACTTATATCCTTTCATCCTTAAGACTAGCTATTGATATTGCACTAGGGGTACTCATTATAATTGATTATACCTTTCTGATTTGTGAGGCTTGCGCAATCAAAAGAGTAGCATCTTCAACCATTGCAAGAAGAAGAAAAAGAAAAAAAAAGAGGAGCCGCATAAGTAAAGCCACGGCTTTGGCAAAAAGAGTATACAAACAAAATCTTTTGTAGATTGCTGCAGTTAAAAAATTGATATTTTTCTTTGCTCTGATACTAGTTCGTACTTTTTTCAGTTTGTGCTTTTCAATTTTTTTGAGCAATCTTGTGCCCTACTATATTCAATTGCAATTGGCTAGCGTCTCTTTTAGTACTTAGTGTAAAATGAGCTTGTTTCATCTCAATTCATGATTGCTTCTCACTAGCTCATTCCTTTGTTTGCATTAAGTCTCGTTTGTCTTTGCGTGTGCATTCATACACTTCGCTTAAATCTATTGGATCAGCACAAAGGCAAAATACTCTAGTTTGGATCATTACTTAGCTTTACAATAACTTGAATATCAGTTTGTATAGGTTATACACATACATTACCAAGCTCCACCTACACCCATTTTGTGTACTCTCGTGCTCTTGGTTGTGCTCATACATTATTGGGTTATGGTCGTTCGCTACCATAAGTATTGACTTGCCATCCTTGATTCCTTTTGTAACTGTAAGCTTGTCTTATTTTTAGGACATTGAGTTGCGATCGTAGAGAGAGATTTTGTTTTCCTAACTCAGATGTAATATCATTTATTGTTCGTGAGTTGTTACCATATTAGGTCATGATGAGGATCTACCTAATCCGGAGGTGCAAGTTCGATGGGCGAGTACACTCGATTGCGAGATGATACAAAACAACTTCATAAGGGTGATCATGGTGTGCGCGATGAGCTCGGGAAAGTTCAGACGGGGCTAAACACCCTCGAGAAGGTCACGCAACTATGTACGGCCATCAATAATAACTTCCTAGAGCTACGTGCCATGTTCGCACACCATAATCTACGTGGGGATGCGCAAGTTGACGATGCGAGTGTGCATGGTCCTTTGGCTGTTCTACACAATGAGACCAAGGAGGAGCATGCTATTTGCGTGGACGAGGAGCGACGACAGCGTCAGTACCTTCCTATATTTTTAGGTGGTACAGATGTGAAAGAATACCTCACTTGAGAGCTGAAAGTTGATAAGTTGTTTCGGATGAATAACTATTCCAATGTGAAGAAGCTCTTACTTGCGTCCAATAGTTTGAATGATTATGCCACACATTGGTGGGAGCAGTTTGTTTGTAAGCGCATGGAGCGCCATGAGTTACCTATTATCACCTGAGAGCAAATGAAGCAGCATTTGTGGGAACGTTTTGTACCTCGCCACTACAAGCGTTCACTATTTGAGAAGTTGACAGGGTTGCGATAAGATATGAAATCAATTGATGACTATCATAAGAAAATGGAGACTATCATGATATATGCAGATGTCCGCGAGAATGAAGCGCTGACCATGGTGAGATTTCTAGCTGTCATGAATTATGCAGTCAAGCGCATTATCAATTAGCATCCCTACAATGATATGATCGAGTTGTTGCACCAAACACGTGAAGCCGAGCGACAAGTGATTGAAGATGCATGCTTCGTTGCCCGTTCTCGTTTTGATAGTAGCATGCAGAATCTTGTGAATTATGCTAGAGCGGAGAAGCAGAGAATTAAGGATAACCATGCATCATGATTCAATTTGAATAAACGTTTCTATTCTTATGCTTGTCCTAGTGTGACATATGAGGAGATGCTTGAGCATGGGACTTTCTTTTCGGTCAAGAAGACATATAGTGTTGCCTCAAAACTACATACATCACCTAAGATGATTCAAAACTCATGTGAGGATGAGAGCCATAAAGCCAAATTGAGTGAGAGTGTTAAAAAGAGTGAGCTGTGTAATTTCACCATATGTAAGGTAAAAAGCATCCAAATTAAGTGTGAGAGAGATACACCAAAAGAAAAGAGAGAGGTAGATGATAGGTAAAGTGAGGTTGTTTCTAAAACTAACACATTAATGTATACTTCAAGTGTTGTTTCTCATATTGTGCAGGTTGATATTGAAGAAAAAGAGTTGACCATTCAACAACCGACACTATTGAAAGAAAAAAATGAGGAGATTACCATGGTTGAAGAACAAGTGCTTGCTGCCCCATGGTCAAATCATGATGAATTGATACCTCTAGCACCTACATCATCTGAGAAGGACGTTAAAGGTAACAACATTGGTGCTGATTTATTAGTTCATCAAGAAAAGGTTAGTAAATGTGTGAACACCTTAAATCAAATAGAAATCCCATGTTCTGAATTTGATATGCTTAATTTCTATAATATGGAATTGATTACTCATATGGAAGTTCATACTATAGTATCTCTTAGTGATTCTTTATACTATATCATGTTCGATGATTCTGGAGAACTATCTAGTGTGATTGAGACTGTTGCTGACATTTCGTGTTTAAAATCACTAGTTCGTACTTATACCTACACATATAAGTTCAATTTGATTGGAGATTATGGTGTAGATGACATGTTCTATATTTATCGAATATACATTGCATGTGATAAGATTGTCGAATTGAAATTGCATGTTTTGAATAAACAATCTTTTGTTCCATGTTATGATTACAACGAAATGAGTTTCAATAATAGCGCTTGCTGTTTAAAAAGATTTCTTTAGCCTACTTATTTACTCTTTGCTGAACAATCATATTTGAACAACTTGATCTAGTTTTGCCCATTAATGACTTGTCCATGCTCTTGGAAAAGTTGAGGATGACTTTTCCTCATGGAAGGGAGAATAATGTGAATAACCATATCGCAATGTATACAACTTATGGCTGCTATTGTACTAAATGGTTTGTACAAAACAATAAGAATGACACAATAATTGATTCATACATATATCATACATATGTATTGTTCTTTCTACTTACTACGCTTTTAGATGTACATGATATGATAAACAGGACAAGTATGAATAATAAATACATATACCATGCATATACATTATTCTCTTTGTTTAGTACACTCTCAGGTTATCAAAAGCCGATGATGGCTTTTCGTAAAGAAGGAAAGGATGATGAGGATATCCTACCTATGTTGTTCGTTGTAATTCAACAAGTACTTCAGAACTACAAGAGTTTGCTAGAAGAGCTAGAGCTGGAAAAGAAGTTTAACATTAAGGTGAACTCATTCCAAACTAAGCTTAATGTTGTTTTTCATAAGGATAGAATACTACCTCCTGTTATCACTCTATGCATTCTCAGGTTTAACAAATGGAAGACATTGAAACTGAGAGGGAGGAGATGGAGGCGGGGCTAAAGCAATGGAGAAGAATAAGGAGGATAACCACATTAGATACCAAAGATATGAAGGAACAGCCCATGCACCTGGAGCCAATAAGAACAAAGCCCATACGGCTGGCTGGAGCATATAAGAGAAAGGCCCATGTGGATAGGAGGAAAAAAGCCCGTGCGGTGAGAGAGAAAAAAAGGGAGAAACCCAAGAACTTCAAGTATAAGTTTTGGATAAGATTTCTAAGCTCAATTCAAAGCTCCCATAAGTCCAACTGAATTCAAAGTTGAATTTAACTCAGAACTCAATTTGGATTCGGTTCAGGACAGCCCAACATGCACTTCCTAAAAAGATCATAACTTTCACGAACGATGTCCGATTCAGGTGTTCTTGGGCTTGTTGGAAAACCTATTTCAAGATCTACGCAATGGATAAGGCTCCATCTTCAAATACATCACAAATAATATGTTATGACCAAAATAATATGATGACTGTAAAATCTAGTTTCCTTTTTATGTAAGTTTGAGTCTAAAACAATATAGGGTTGAGTTGTACTTAGTTTGGGGACCTTAGGAACATCCGAAGGGGTTGTATAAGTCTTATGTTCATAGCCTTTAGGGCTCAGACTAGTTTATGCATAAGATTGAAACATAGCTATTGCATGTTCTTCAAAATACTAACTGTCTTATATGGTTTTTCATTGGAATACTCTAAGGTTTTGAAACCTAGACCTCTATGCTTGACACTTACCTTAGACTGGCCTAGGATCATGTTAAGGTTCTTTTTTGCCATTGAAGAATCACTCTAAGGTCTTCTTGAGATAATCATTCACTTTGGCTTGGGTGACACACGAACTGCACTCACTCTTTCACACCACCCTAATATATCTCTCCTTATACACAACTACCTCAATTTTAAGAGATTCACTAGATAGACAAGAGGCTTCTCTAACGCTCCTAAACTACTGATCAAACTTGAATTTAAATGCCTCATGCATATCATCTTGATCTTGACCTATTTTAGCACAAAATGCACATATAATAGATGCAACAGGGTCAGACTTCTTTGATGTAGAACATGTAGCAAGTTTTTCTTTAGTGATGAAGTCATTTAGAGTCCTAGTTAATGCATTAATTTCAACAACTAGCTTTGGATAATTTGAGCATGATAGAGCCCTAGAGTAAAGCACCTCATCAGTTAATTCATCAATTTTCCCTATGGCACTATTAAGCTTGAAATCTAGTAAGTCACACTTAGAGCAAGCTAAAGCAATAGTATTCATGTCCCTAGCTTGTAAGCATACAGAAGATTTACTAGACTTGAATTAAGCAAGTTCATCATATGCATATTTTAGTTGTTTAGCATAAGATGAGTAGTCTAAGGAACTTGTAAGAAAAATAGCTTTTATTTTAGCAAGATTATCTCTAGTGACAAGAAACTCATCAACAACGTAAGCATACATCATAGTTCCAAGAACAAAATATGCTTCCATCTTCTCAATTTTATCAACTACTACTCTAAACTGACTAGCAACATCAGAATAAATAGTCTTCAGCTTGTATAGCTCGGAGTGTAAAACTAGGCAAGATTCATAATTATTATCATCACGAATAAATGATCTAAGTCTAGCAATTTCAGCATTCAACCCTTCAACCAAAAAGTCATTATTCTTCATTTTCTTTATGCATTTTCTAAGATCATGATTTAGGTGAACTACAACATGAAACATCTCATCATACATGGGTTTTACCTCATCAAGGTTGATGTAGAGATCATTCTCGCCAGAGATGTCATTGGTGCTTGCCATGAAACATATGCTAGTGAAGTCAATTGCCTTCTTCTTACCTTGCGGTTCATCCTCCTCCTCGATTCTACTACTACAGAAAGCCTAATACTAGACGCCAAATCATAGATGGTTTGACAAAACCGTCTGTGAACGACATTAACACAGACGGTTTTAATTTGGATACCGTCTGTGTTGAAGGCGTCGGAGAAAACGAGTATCACAGGACGTTCTTACCAATAAACCATCTGTGATATTTCCGTATCACGAGCGGTTTTATTACAAACCGTGCGTGATAATCGGCATTATCACGAAGGTTTTTATTTAAAATAAATGCGTGATAGTTGCTATCACAGATGGTTTGTATTACAAACCGTGCGTGATAATCTTAGAATTATCACAGACGGTTTGTAATACAAACCCGTCTGTGATGTTGTCTGTCCGATGTTAATATGTAACTACTGAGCGGTTTGTATTACAGTTGCTTCTAATAATTTATAACCTCTGAACTCTTTGAGACAAGAGATCATAAATTAAAGAAAAATTTATTACAAAAGTCGCACATAAAGAGATTCCCAGATTCTAATCTTTAGGGCTTCGTACGCTTCTTCTTCGACTTTGTCCGTTGGATCAGCCGCTGAGTTCTCGAACGCCGTTAAGATTGTCCTTGCCCTCAGCACTTCCTCCTCTAGCCTGGGCAAATGATCAGTAGCATAGTTCATAATCTCGTAGATGATTGCATTGTAAGCTTCCTCAGACTCTGCTGTTTCTGCTTGATCGGCAATGCTATCCATTAGTCTGTGCAATGCCATGAGAGCTTCTTCCGCTCTGTGCACATTGTTGAGAAGAACTAGGGTGAGGGCGAATTCCCTTTCTTGAGCGGCAGCGAGACGCCTCCATCAACGGCGGATGATCAAGTCGAGCTGACGGATGCAAGAAAGTTGGGGAAGGAGAGCAGGACGTGTGCGGAGAAGCTGCTCTAGATGTAAATTGCTGGCCGCCTGTGCAAGGTTCCAGCCGAACAACTCTTGATGAACAAATGAGAGGAAGGAGATGATCATCGAAGCCATATTTGCATGTCTTTGCGTTGAGAATTAGGCGCGCGCATATTTAACCTTTAGTAGAGACGGTTCGTATACCAAATTAATGATCGAGACGGTTCGTATACCGAGACGTTTCATATAACGATAGTGCTACCGAGTCCCGATGGAGCTATCATAGACGGTTTTATTTTGGAGACCATCTGTGATGAGTACCACAGACGGTTCTTACTAACGAACCGTCTGTGATACTAACTAACCAACCTTGAAGGAATTCTAGGAGAGAGCACCTACTTTTTGGTGGCTCAAGTCCTAAATCCAAAGGGAGAGTTCCACAATGTATAATGATTTTTTTATTGCTCTTATCACTCCAGAATCGAGGTCTCGCAAAAGAAATAGATCCATAATTAACGACTTGTCAGGCTGCACAAGCAATACTTGGATGGCAATCATGCACCATCCAAGTAATGCTTATGCAGCCTGAAAAGTTCGTTGATTATGGATCTGTTTCTTTCACGAGACCTCGATTCCGGAGTGATAGAGCAATAAAAAATGCAATGTTACCATCTAAGTGCAAATGCAATGTAGATCTTTTGCAATTGTGTATTGTTAATGGATATTTTACTTCATTTCAATTAATTGATTTGCGAAATGGATGTGTTTACGTTTGTGAAATGAATTGAGATATGAATTGGATGTTATATGTTTCTGAAATGAATTGAGATGTGAATTGTCTGTATGTGTACATGTTGATCTGCTTGTTTCAGAGGGCATGGCTAGCATTTCCTGAGGCTAGCCAATAAACAAAAATAGATCTAGGGATAGGAAAGAATATCACAGATGGTTTGTAATTACAAACCGTCTGTGATATAGGACGGTTTTTAACAAAAAAACCGTCTGTGATATATCAATATCACAGACGGTTTGTAACCACAAACTGTCTGTGATATATATGCCTATATCACAGACGGTTTTTTATTATAAACCGTCTGTGATGCTAGCTATCACAAACGGTTTGTAGTTACAAACCGTCTGTGATATATACTCCACAGACGGTTTGTAGTTACAAACCATCTGTGATATATACTCCACAGACGGTTTGAAAACCGTTTGTGATAACCTTCGATTATCACTGATCCATAAAGTTAGACGGTTCAGAAAACCGTCTGCGATGACGTTTTTGAACCGTCTGTGATAATGATTTCTGTAGTAGTATTCCCTAGTCCACATCGCTCAAGTCAAGTTGCTTGAGAGCGAAAAGGACCTGATGGGCTACCCTGTGGTAGTTGCGCTTCTTCTGCTTGGTATCCTGAGTTGATGAGCATTTGTGGTACTCATTCTCCTCCTTGACTTCCTTGCCTTTGAGCTTCGGGTAGTTGGCCCGAATGTGGTTGAGCTTACCCCAATTGAATCCTCGGATAGGACCTTTTCCTTCTCATTTCTCATTCTCATAATGTTTAGGGCTCTCATGAATTTGATGGATATGAGGGCTAGGTCATCCGTAGAAAATTGCTCAAGCTGATCATCAGTAAGAGAATGCAAAGCACGTAAGGAGAATCCAAAAGAAGCAGACTCAACTGAGCCATAAGGACTCTAAACGGGATTAGTCACAAGTGTCATTGACTGCAACTTGTTCTTACAAGAGAACAATCGAGCTCATGAGTCTTCAACCTTGAATAAAACTTATCCAAGGTGAGCTCTCTCATGATAGTGTTGTCATTGATAGATATAATTTTTTTATCTCCCAAACATTCATATCCATGGCTTCAAAAATTTAGCATGCATTTTCAGAGTCAAGATAGACCACACCGACGGCCTACAAATCATTGAGGATCTTGGGAAAGCAAGCAAAGAAGTCATCGAAAGACTCCTCGGTCTCATCTCAATTTTTTATTCTCTATCTTAAACTGGTTTTGACATACTTTCTTGATAGCTATAGAGCACTCATAATAATCAATGAGAGTCTTTCGGATATCATCTGAAAGTAAGATGTGACACATGATCGAACTCATTCCTACCAAGGCTATGAATCGAAGGTTCCTAGCTATAATATTTGCATACACATCCAAAAGTTTCGTTGAAGTGATCGATTATCGGTAGAGACAACAAAGAAATGTGACCTTTTCCCATTGAATGGTCTTGAGCTCGAATGTATGTTGCCATCCTCGCCTTCCAATATGGGAAGTTGACTCCATCGAAGATGGGTGGCTTGGTGGAATACCTATCTGATGGCATGGATCTTAAGATTGGTTAAGATCTATGAAGAAGAGTTTTAACTAGGCTCTAATACCACTTGTAAGACCGATGTTAGCAATCGAAGGGGGTGAATGGTTATCAAAACTTTTCCCCTATATTATTCAAAGTGTGCACTAGGGCTGTAAACGAGCCGAGCTCGAGCGAGCTTGACCTGGCTCGGCTCAAACTCGGTAGAAACTCGAGCCGAGCTCGAGCGAGCTTGAGATTGCCGTCGAGCTTCAAGCTGGGCTCGAGCTCGACTCGGACAAGCTCGAGCGGCTCGGTGCCGAGGGCGTACCTGTTAGGCTGGATCCGGGTCGAGGAGGGGCGCCGGCGGCGGGGGAGAGGAGGGGCGCCGAGCGGTGGCGGCATCGGGCGCCGGCGCGAGGTGGCCTTGGCCGGGGAAGAGGTCGGCGGCGACTTCAAGTGGGAAGATTCGGATCCGGCGGATCCGGCCGAGGGGCGGCTCGGGTCGAGGAAGGCGCCGGCGGCGGGAGAGGAGGCGGCGGCGGGGGAGAGGAGAGGGGAGTCGAGGGGAGGAGGCGCGGCGGGGTGAGAGGGGTGGCGGGGAGGAGGCGGCGGGGGACGAGGAGGCGCCGGATGGGGAAGGAGGCGGCGGGGGACAGGGGAGAGGAGGCGCGCGAGGGTGAGAAGGGGGCCTGGCCGCCGGGGGCCGGGGGGAGAGGAGGGGGACGGGGGAAAGAGGATGGGATGGGGTGGGGAGAGGAGCGGGCGGGGGGCGCGAGGAGAGAGAGCGGGCGGGGCGGGCGCGAGGAGAGGAGGAGCGGGCGGGATTCGGGCAGGGGACGGGAGCGCGGGGCGGCCCGCGCAGATTCGAGCCGGGGACGGGCGGGATATGGAAATGGGATAAAATATCTCAAGTTCGTGAACTATTCAAGCTCGGCTCGTTGAAGCTCGCGAGATTGAGATCAAACTCAAGTTCGGCTCGTTTGGAGCTCGAGCCGAACTCAAATCGAGTCTAAAACGAATCAAGCTTGAGTAGTTCGCGAGTCTCGAGCTTTTTTTACAGCCATAGTGTGCACTCAAATGACTATGATAGTCATTAAATTCATATTACACCAACTGAGCTCCACAAATTCAAACTAGAGATTGAATCCAACAAAACCGAGGGCATTTAGCATAAGGCCGGTCAAACCGCCATGCATGGGCCTATCTAACCGCCAGACCAATCTGAGGCCGGTCTGATCAGTTGCCTACCTGACCATGGGTATAGGGCCAGTTTGACTGGTCCCCTGTTTCTAGACCTATAAATCTCTCGGGTCAAAAACCCAAATCTCAAGAACTTTCGAAATATCATCCAAACATCCATGATTGTACATGAGATTTATTCAAGGTATTAAGAAGCTAAACCATTCAAGAATCACAAGATTCTTGGGCTCATGTTCACTAATATGAAGAAATCAAATCTAGATCTCGAAAACACACAAAACCCTAAAATCCAATTTAGCTCTTACTCAAGGAGTTTCTAATCAAGAGGATTATCCAGATCTACTCTTACATATCATAGCAAGTTAATCTAGACATGGATTTGGGTTAAAACTATCTAGACTATGAAAACCAAAATTTAAGCCAAGAATAAGCAAAACGGGTTTAATCTCGAACCTTGCTATATGGGTGATCTAGATAGGTGAAGATTGATCAATTGGTGGTGCCTCGAGGTCGATTGACATCGACATGCTTAGGCGGCGGCGGTGGCTTAGGGTCGACATTGAGAGTAGGAGGTGGCTATGGCAGGTCACGGTCGCCATGTCGAGATATAGGGTTAGGGATTTTGAAGGATGGAGTGTAGGGTTGAGGTACAAGGTTAAGGATTTTAAAGGCATTAGGCCAGGTATATAACTAATAATTCATTGACGGTTCAGCAGTTTGCTCATGTTTCCATTGTCAAGGACATAAGCTCAGGATCATGCTCTCTTCTTACCAAGAGTTGAGGGCTTCGTACCAAGATTTCTTTTATGCTGTGATTGATTATTTTTGTTTGCGCTTTTCGATATGACAGTGGACAGTGGAGACACCAATGTGAATGACACATGATTTTGGGCTCGGAAACTATTTAGAGAATCTACTTCAATAGGTCATCCTATTTTGAGTTTGGTATTTTGACTTAAAAAACTAAAAATCAAAAGCAGAAGCCCTAAGAAAAAAATGTGGCTAGTCAGTGGATAAGCCAATGGTGCAGAGTGCATGGATTACTTCGTGGAAACTAGTGGCAACAAGGATAAGGTAAGCTGCATATTTACTGGTAGTTTTTTTTATCGATTTTGCGCATCTCTTGCTGAATCCAAGCTAATTGCATCTTTGGTTTTGTTTTTGGCCACGCTGATAAGGGTCAACGTGATCGTGATCTCTAGAGAGTTTCTGGGAGATAAGAAGGAAAGAAATTGCTTGGGAAGGCTAGAAAACACGGGCCACGTGTGGGGCTTCAAGGTCGGCACAACTATTCTATTTTCTCCTCGGCAGTTCCTACCTTTGCGCGATTTAGGGTGGGGGCCACCTGATGCTTGCGAACCTACATACGTGACAAGACGGCGCATCGAAAGTTTGAGTCGGTTCATTTGTTTCTTAAAAAACTTTTGAGAGGATCTCCACAAAAACCGATTGGAGTCGTATTTTTTTGCCTTGTGGCCTGCTGGCTGATGGGAACGGGGTCCCGACCTTCCAACAGGTTCTGGATAAGTTCGATTTGGTGGAGGCGCGACACAAATCGATCCGGCTTCCGAACAACACGTCCCGAACCCCGCAATCGCAGCACCACGTCTCCTCAGGTTATCAACCGTGCGCAGCCGGTTGACCTCGCCAAGAAGGCTAATCCTCGCCTGCGAATCGAAGAACACAAGCAAGAACAAGGAAGAACACAACGCAATTGCAGATGTATTGATTTAGCACTCGAAAATTGGGGTCTCACAAACCGATGAACGGCGAAACTGTTCAAGACAGAATTAATCTAAGCAAAACCCAACCCTAATGGTGGGGGTGGCGGCTGTATATAAAGGAGTGAGGGGCGTGCAAAACCCCTGGACGCGCCCTAATGGGCTCCAACACGATACAAAGCCGAACGGCCCAAAATACGGTGGCGCAGCACCCTGACAGATTCTGAACGTCCACTTGTTTCGATGATTCCCATTGACTCAGAAGGAATTTTGATATGGGACCAGGGCCATTAGAAAGGTCTCCTTCTTAGCTTTCCATACATATGTGGAACGTCCAAAACGGAGTCCGTATGCGTCCTGGGCGTCCGTTTTACTGCAGACTGGTCCTGAAGGCCGAGGCAGACGCGAACTCGAGTTGGACTGGGCCTCCGGCTTGACTTGGACGTCCTTGCTGGTCTTCTCTGCCTCCACACCTCTCTCCATGTACTTCATGACCCTCTCTAATGTTTCTAAGTAAGATAACATCATTAGGTAGCAATCTATTCTCAAAACTATAAAAAGGATCGCTTAAGAACGAGCTTACCTCTAGATTTAATTGTCGCATGCGAGCTCGGGTCATTGGACCTTGCATAACTGTTGGAGGATCAGCGGTTGCATCCGAAGGAGTGATGTCCTCATCATCCTCCCGCTCTTGAAGTGGAGTCGTACTCGACTCAAACTCATCTTCTTCTCCCAAGTATGGCTTCAAATCTACAACGTTAAAGGTGGGACTAACCCCGAACTCAGGTGGCAACTCAAGTTTATATGCATTATCATTTATTTTCTCAATTATCTTAAAAGGACCAGCAGCTCTAGGCATCAATTTTGACTTTCTTAACTCGAAATCTATCCTTTCATAAGTGCAACCAAACAAAATCACCGGTTCAAGTTTAACTTCCTTTCTACCTTTACTACCAACAATCCTATATTTTTCATTCATCTTTTCAATGTTTGCCTTAGTAGTCTCATGCATTTTGACAATAAAATCAGCACGCTCCTTAGCATCATTATGAACTCTCTCACTAGTAGGCAAAGGTAAAATATCAATAGGGGCACGGGGATTGAATCCATACACTACCTGAAAAGGACTTACCTTGGTGGTAGAGTGTTCCGCTCGATTATATGCGAACTCAACATGCGGCAAACACTCTTCCCACAGCTTCAAATTGTTCTTCAAAACAGCTCTCAACATGGTAGACAATGTGCGGTTCATTACCTCGGTTTGGCCATCAGTTTGTGGGTGACATGTTGTAGAGAACAACAACTTTGTACCCAACTTGTTCGATAGAGTACGCCAAAAATGACTCAAGAACTTAGCATCACGATCTGAAACAATAGTAGAAGGCATACCATGCAAACGAACTATCTCTTTGAAAAAGAGGTCAGCAATATGAACGGCATCATCGGTTTTATGACATGGTATAAAGTGAGCCATCTTAGAAAAACGATCCACAACAACAAAAATGCTATCCCTCCCCCTCTTAGTCTTGGGCAATCCTAAAACAAAGTCCATAAAAATATCTTCCCACGGAATAGAAGGAACAGGAAGAGGCATATATAAACCATGTGGATTCAAGCGAGACTTAGCTTTTTGACATGTCGTGCAGCGAGCCACAAACCGCTCAACATCTTGCCTCATCTTTGGCCAAAAGAAGTGTGCGGCCAGAACGTCCTCCGTCTTCTTAGCACCAAAATGTCCCATCAAACCGCCTCCATGCGCCTCCTGCAACAACAAAAGACAAACGGATCCAACTGGAATGCATAGGCGGTTAGCTCTAAACAAGAACACATCATTGATCACGAATTTATTCCATGCTTATCCCTCTTTACAATGCAACAACACATCCTTAAAATCAGCATCAAAAGCATATTGTCCTTTAATAGTTTCAAGACCAAAAATACGAAAATCAAGTTGAGACAACATGGTATAGCGTCGAGACAAAGCATCAGCAATCACATTATCCTTCCCTTTCTTGTGTTTAATGACATAAGGAAAAGATTCAATAAATTCAACCCACTTAGCATGTCTACGATTCAAATTGGTTTGACTACGAATATGCTTAAGTGATTCATGATCGGAATGAATGACAAATTCTTTAGGCCATAAATAGTGTTGCCACGTCTCTAAAGAACGAACAAGAGCATACAATTCTTTATCATACGTGGAATAATTAAGAGTAGGACCACCAAAGTAGGCAACAGGTTTGCCTTCTTGCATCAAAACACCACCAATACCAATTCCACTAGCATCACATTCCAGCTCAAAAGTCTTACCAAAATCCGGAAGTTGGAGCAATGGTGCGTGTGTAAGCTTGTCCTTCAAAAGATTAAAGGACTCCTCTTGTGATGGCCCCCAATGGAACACGACTCTCTTCTTTGTCAACTCAATCAACGGTGTCGCAATGGTGCTGAATTCCTTGACAAAGCGTCTGCAAGGCCAAGAAAACTCCGCACTTAGGAGACCGTCGTGGGCGTGGACCAACTCCATATCGCCTCCACCTTGGCTCTATCAACCTCAATTCCCTATGGAGTCACAACATAGCCAAGAAAAGAGACTCGATCCGTGCAAAAGGTGCACTTCCCAAGGTTACCAAACAAACGTGCATCTCTCAAAATATTAAAAACAGCACGTAAGTGATTCAAATGTTCATCCATGGACTTGCTATAAATCAAGATATCATCAAAGTAAACAACCACAAATTTGCCAATGAAAGGACGTAAAACCTCGTTCATTAATCTCATGAAAGTGCTAGGTGCATTAGTTAAACCAAAAGGCATGACTAACCACTCATACAAGCCGAACTTAGTTTTAAAAGCAGTTTTCCATTCATCGCCAAGTTTCATTCTTATTTGGTGGTATCCACTACGCAAGTCAATCTTTGTGAAAATTATAGCACCACACAACTCATCAAGCATATCGTCTAGCCTAGGAATAGGATGACGATACCTTATAGTAATGTTGTTAATGGCTCTACAATCTACACACATATGCTAAGAACCATCTTTTTTTGGAACCAAAAGAACAGGAACAGCACAAGGACTAAGGCTCTCACGTACGTACCCACGGTCCAAGAGGTCTTGGACTTATCGCTGAATCTCCTTAGTCTCTTCGGGATTGGTCCTGTATGCCGCACGGTTTGGCAAACTCGCTCCAGGGATCAAGGCAATCTGGTGCTCAATCCCTCGAATGGGTGGAAGTCCTGGAGGTATCTCATCAGGAAAAACATCTCTAAACTCCTGCAAAAGGTTAGTGACAGGTGCAGGCAAAGTGCAAGGCAAATTATGAAGAGAAAATAAAGAATCTTTGCACACAAAAGCGTAGCATGTATCATTAACATCATCAATTTCAGCAAGGTCTGATTTTGTGGCAAGCATAACAGAATTTTTCAAATAGATTACTTGCTGTTTTTCAGATTTAACATGTTCCTTTGGATCATTAGCAGCAGCAGCTCTCTCTCTATCGGCCTCTATAATCTCAGCTGGGGACAAAGGCAGTAAAGTAACTTTCTTTCCCTTATGCATAAAAGTGTATTTGTTACTACTACCATGGTGTAAAGCATCATTATCAAATTTCCAAGGTCGACCCAATAAAAGAGAGCATGCTTGCATGGGAACCACATCACAATCAACATGATCAGAATAACCACCAATAGAAAAATGGACTCGGCATGTTTGTGTTACCTTAGCTTTTCCAGAGTCATTTAACCACTGAATATGGTATGGATGTGGATGCGGTCGCGTGGTCAAGCCAAGCTTCTTGACCAAATCAGAACTCACCAAGTTGTTGCAGCTTCCTCCATCAATGATGACACGTGCACGCCGATTCTTGATTGCGAAGAAAGTCTGAAACAAATTATGGCGTTGAAGCTTATCGGATTGTTGTACCTGTGTGCTGAGGACTTGCTGCACAATGATGCTCCGTAGCGTCGCTGTGGACGCCCCACCAAGGACCAAGTCGTCATCACCACCGCCGTTGTCATCCGAGGCAGCAGCAACATCATCATCATCCACCTCGACATCCGAAGTGCTGATGTAGCCTCTATCTTCTGTGGCGATGTATGCCCGTTGGCTAGGGCAATTCTTCTGGACATGACCAAGCCCATGGCAGCGATGGCACTGAATGTCGGAGGAGCGGCCCGTTGAAGCCACGGAAGAAGAGCTCTTGGCTGGACCCTGCAAAGGAGTTTTTGTAGAATCTGCAAGGCGTGTCGTGGATGGTGGCTTCGGTGGCGTTGCTGCAAACTTGGTCGCAGGTGGTGGAGGAGAACGAAAACTCGAAGAAGACTTGGGCAGTCCCGTCGATGTAGTCGTTCGCGGCGTGTAGGAGGGTCGTCCGGTGTTTGCCTTTGCTGATTCCTTGCGTCCCTGCAATTCTTTTTCTGCAAGCATAGCAAGCTGGAACAACTGGTTGACAGTAGTAAATTCTTTATAATCAACAATGTCCTGAATTTCACGCCGTAACCCCCCGTAGAAACGACAAATCTTATCCTCCGTTTCCTCAACAACCCCACAACGCACCATACCCTTTTGAAGCTCAGCATAATAGTCCTGAACAGAACTATCACCTTGTTCTAAGCGCTGTAATTTTTTTCTCAAATCACGTTTATATGAAGGAGGAACAAAACGATTACGCATAGCTTCTTTTAATCGCTCCCATGTATCAGGTTGTAAATGCATGGTACGATTCATTCCACGGATAATAGCAAAGTCCTTAAACTTACTAGTAGCTTGTCTAACTCTATGTTGTTCAGGAACCAAGTGAGAATTAAACTTCTGCTCTACCGTCATCTCCCAATCAAGATATTTTTCAGCATCATAAAGACCAGAAAAAGATGGAATGGTAAATTTGACTTTAGCAAAAGGATCATCGTTACCATAACGGTTCTGGTTATTACCTCCCATACCATGTCGGTTTTGCTGAAGACGCCGACGTAGTCGTGCATCTTGTGTCGCCCGCTTAGCAATGTTGCCATCCGCATCAGACATTGTGTCATCGTCATGACGATGGCCGTCATTGACAGGTGGCAGGCGTGTCTCCAATGTGTCCATCCGACCAGTGAGGTCAGCCATTCGCCGCTCCACCTGCTCAATGCCTTCTGTGGTGTTCAACTGGGCAATGGCGGCGACGATGGTGTCCATTCGCGCGCAGATCAGTGAATGAAGTATTTTGTTTGTCGAGCGCAGCTTGTAGCTGGCCGCGACTAACACACTCGTTGAAGTCGACCGGTGTCCCGTCCCCTTCGTATCCTGCCATAGTTAGTGGGAACACAGGGAAAACAAAAGATTATCCCTATTAACTATCAACTACAAAGGAGGACAGTGGAAACCCGCAAAGTAAGTGGCTTACCAAGCTCTTACAAGTGTTCTTATCATCGCAAACAGTAGGTGGTACAACCGGTGGTTGGTTCATGATACCTCGAGAGTGTGACCCGGCGATTGCAAGGGTCAAAAACTGTGCTGTCCGGAAGTATGTATATGGAGTTTGGAAGGCCAAATATGTGAGTGGAACACAAATCAATAACAGATAGTAATGCTGAATAAATGTCCAAAGCACTGGTCCTAGTTGCTGGCCTAAAATGTGTCCAGTATGATATGATGAACAAGGAATCGACCAGAATAGTAAAGCAAAGACAGCAACAAAGATGGCCAGGTAAAGATAGCACAAAACGAATGAATCTCTGTCACCTAAAACTGTGCTCTCTCTATTTTTTTTTGTTTTTTTCTTTTTTTTAGCCACGGAGAGCACTTTTTGTGTGTTTTTCTCTCTCCTCTCTACTATAAGAAATTTTTTTATTTTTGCTTCTTTTTTTATTTTTTTTCACAAAGCAGAGCACAGAAATAGGAACCACACAAAGTTTCACCTCAATCTGATGTAAGGTGTGGCCTACAGAAAATGATGAATGTGCTGTAAATTCGGTGACGAAAGTTCGGAGCGCGAGTACTGCACTTTGCAGGCCAAATTTGGGCAAAATAAATTCGCCGAACCCAACGAAGTGGGGGAATATCAGATGTAAAATTTAATTTCACCCAATTTCAAAAAAAATCGTCTGATTTTGAGTCCGTATGCAAAAGTTACGGCCGTTTGAAGTTGGGCCTCCGAGTTATGGTTTCTGTGGAGGTCAAAACGAGATCGGGTGGAGGAAATTGGTGGAAATTGGGGGCGGAAGCTTGGGAAAAGGGGTGGGGGATGGTGTTGGGTGATCATGAGACAAAAACAGAGGGTGGGATATGGGTGGGAAGCTGTGTGAGCACGAGACAAAAACAGAGGGTGGGATATGGGTGGGCTGTGTGAGCACGAGACAAAAACAGAGGGTGGGATATGGGTGGGAAAACAAAAGTCGGCTAGGGTTTGTATGAGAGGTAGCGGAAGCAAGACAACCCAAAACAAAACACGATCTAAACCAGCAACACAACTCAAAACGGAGTCCGTATGCGTCCTGGGCGTCCGTTTTACTGCAGGCTGGTCCTGAAGGTCGAGGCAGACGCGAACTCGAGTTGGAGTGGGCCTCCGGCTTGACTTGGACGTCCTTGCTGGTCTTCTCCGCCTCCACACCTCTCTCCATGTACTTCATGACCCTCTCCAATGTTTCTAAGTAAGATAACATCATTAGGTAGCAATCTATTCTCAAAACTATAAAAAGGATCGCTTAAGAACGAGCTCACCTCTAGATTTAATTGTCGCATGCGAGCTCGGGTCATTGGACCTTGCATAACAGTTGGAGGATCAGCGGTTGCATCCGAAGGAGTGATGTCCTCATCACTGGCGACCGAACTCGATGCGAGTCAGATTTTTGTATCTTTCTTGAGTCCCAAGTTTAGTTCATAAGGCTTTAGTGAGTGTTGGTTTAAGTGCATAAGGTGGACCTACCGTGACTCACGGTTTAGATTATGAATTGAAAACCAGTGTGTTTCGGCCATACGGCGTTAGGGTGAATTCGAATTCCTATGTTACCAATCAAGAGTTTTCTGTTCGGGATTTATGTTTGCTTCATAAATCAAGAATCGTTGTTCTTAGGATGTGTACAGAATCGTTGTGGTCGGAATGGCTGTGATCGTGAACGTGGTCGAAAGTAGTGTGGTCGTAGACGTGGTTGAAAGGGCTACGGTCCTAGAAGTGGTCAGAAGGGTTGTGTCATGAGCGTGGTTGGAAGTCGCTGAGGTATTCGGAAGTAGGTGCGATCGAAAGAGACTGTAGTCAAAAGCGGTAGTGTACTCAGAGCAGTAGCAGTTGAAATCGATTGCGGTCAAAAGCGACAGCGGTCGGAAGCGATTGTGGTTGAAAGATGCTTATATGGTCGTGCATGGTGGCACACAGGGACAGCGATTGCCAGCACTCTAATGCTTGACGGCAGTCGATGAGGGTGCAAAAGAGAGAGGAGATGCTGGGGGTTCTTTTATACCTCGTGTAGAGGCTGAATACGAATGGGGCGGCCGGCGACATGGAGGAGGCGTCGGTGGTGGTCGACTCCTGGTGTGGTGGTGCTCCGGTGGCGAAAATGCTCGGCTGAAGGACGACAAAAGTTCACACGGTGACTGGGAAGGCGTAGGCAACATTGGTGTGGCGCAAGGTAGACCATGGCAATGACAATTCCTCGTCGAAGTCTCTCCAAAGACCACTCGACGAGCTTACAAAAAGGAGGCACTCGGATGCTCAAGAGTAGAATTAGGAACGGGAGGGAGTGGCGTGGGATGCATCGGTGCCGAAGGCACCTTTATATATCTTAGGAGAGAAGTGGAATGGTCGGGGCGGCTCACCAGAGTTAATGCGGCTGAGTGTGGCGCGATGCTTTAGTTAGTGAGGTTTAAAGGAGGTGGTGATGGCGGGGTGAGCGCGGAGTGATGAGGGGTGATAATGGCGTACTCGCATGGGTACAAGAATGGGCGGAGACAAACAGTTGCGAGCTCTTGAATGGTGTTTATGGCGCCTAGGCAATGGGGAAGAAAGGGGGGTAGGGGAAGGGATGACAAGCGGGTCCCGTGTGTCGGAGAGAGAGGAGAGAAGGGAAAGAGGTGTGTGGTCGGATGGGTGCCACGTGGCCAAAGAATAGATCCCGGCCGTCAGATGAAGAATGAAGGGGTAAGTGCGACCGTACGGCTAAGATTAAGTCAAGTGGGGTGGTCATGATCTGGGCTTGACACATGTTAGCCGGAGAGGAGGTGGGATTTTTAAATTTTGATTTTAATTTTCAAAAAAGCTTTGCAACTTGAAAAACACTTAGAAATAGCAAATAAATCCCAAAAATTCCATAAAAATTGAAAAGCAAGCCTATAAATCTTGGAGAACTTAAGAAAAATAAAATAAACTATTTTTGTCTTTTAGCGAATATATAAAATAGGTTTTCTTGCTCTAGGCTTTGAAATAAAATCTAGAAAAATCTAAATAAATTTTAATAAATCAAATAAAATACAAATAAAAATTTGGGATGTTGCAAATACTAAGACATTTGGTTACTCTACCAAAAAATCAAAGTTGAGTGGGGGCTTAGCCCTGGCGCCCTTCTTTTGGTCCGCCCTTGCAGCGTCCCATGGCTATAGCTCACAGGGACACGACAGCGGCTGATGGTGGATACTGAGGAACGAGGATAGGTGACCATGGCTAGGAGACTTGAAATGAGAGGTAGTAGGGGAGGAGTGCACTGGTAAGATGATCGGATGTGGATTCATAGGAAAGAGACAAAATAGGCGGAGATGATGTCATCATGATCAACTTGGAGAGAGCGCACTGACGAGTGATGTGCTAGGGGCATTCTTTGAGAATTGTGACGTGTCATTTGATTTCTCTTGTCATCTTTTCCCAACCCACCTTGGCGTCTCGTGTTGTGACTATCATCCCTCTCAATCCCAAGACCGATAAGCATGGGGATCCAAGACGCCATGTGTAGTAGGACAACAGGCCCAGACGGCGGCGATTCCAAACAAGGCCTATTCTTTTTTGTTTTGGCTTATGGCTTATAGCTATGTCGTATGACTTTTAGGCTGTTTGTGAGAGAGAGTATAGAGTAATAAAAACCCACGTGTGGTTTTGGCTAACATAAATGACATCGCTACAATATGTACTATAATCAACTTATAAACCCCACTTTGAAAAGAGACTCCGTTTGAAAGCTAGTTCCTGTAAAATAGCCAAAAAATAATATTTAGAAGCTAAAAAGAAGAGGCCCCAAGTTTGTGCCTCTACATCCCGGTTCTTCAGCTAACATGTCAACGAGGTGATATTTTCTTCTTGAGTTCTCAGTTTTGGGATATGTCACTACAAAGTTTTGCCTTTGAGGTATGCCCTAAGTACCATGCTGGAATTATGAATATGCTATTATGAATATTTTAAGACCATAATGTTCTCTCCTTCCTCCTCCACCCCTCACCTCAGTCCATTCCTCGTGTTGCTTTCCATTCATTCCACTTCACTAGTTTGTGTACTCCAAGATTTAGGATGCAAAGGTCGGCGGACCAAGGTCGTGTCGCCAATCTTTGTCCACCGGTCAAGACAATGAGCCACGCCTCTCGACTTACGGATGATAAGAAGGTCACGAATTCGATTGTGTCCTTCTTCAATCAAATAAACAAAGGGATAATTGAGAATATACCACTCTATAGAGTAGTCTTTTAGGATTTGCAATTATATAGAATGCAATTTAGAATTTGCCACTCTATAGAGTGGAACTTTCATCTTTTGCCACTTTTGACAGTTTGTCCTTGTCTTTATGCATTTTGCCCCCTTCTTGCCATTGTCTTTATACATTTCACCCCCTTCTTACCTTGGGGCACCACATGATGCCTCAAGGTAAGAAGGGGTAAAATGCAAAAAGACAAGGGCAAAATATCCAAAGTAGCGAAAGATGAAAGTGACACTTTATAGAGTGGCAAATTATAAATTGCATTCTATATAATGGCAAATCCTGAAAGACCACTCTATAGAGTGGCATATTCTCATTTACCCCAATAAAAAATAATGGTGCAAGACAAAATTCCATTGAGCTCATTGGAGTAAGCCTAGATCAAACTTCATGTGCCCTTTGCTAAGCACTTTCCGTGAATGCAAAGTGTAACATTTCACAACTATTCACTTCACAGTTGGAGTAGTAAATGATTGAGTCGAGGTTGGGTACAACTCAAGGTGCTCGTGAAGCATGTGAAGGTCCAGAACCCTAGCTCCTCGATGAGTCGTTGGATGCTATTGCCACCGTTAGCCATGGGGAGGCGTGCGGCGGAGGCAGGAATTGTGAGGAGAAATCGCGTGTTGGACATGGAGAATTGATGGAGGGAAGAAGGAGGAGGTAGAGGAAGAAAGAAAGCGTTCGACCATTGGAGGGGATGGAGGAGGTGGAGAATCGATGAAGGTGGTGGGGATAAGGAAAGAAGGACGGGTCATGGGAATTATGGTGGGGTTTTTTTGGGCTAATGGCTTAAATATTTAAATTCTGGCTATTCGCGAGAGACAGTACATATAGAGAAATAGTCATATGTGATTTTGGCTGGTACAACTAAACTTAGTACAATTTTCGCTATAATTTTTCTATTAATCTCACCTTAAAAGTTATACTATTTAAAAACTAATTATTATATAGTAAAAACATAAATCAAAGATGAGCTCAGAAAAACCCGGTCGTAACTTTACTCGGTCAGCGGCCTCTCTCAACCCCCCAAGTGCGCGCGCGCCTCCAGGCCGGGCCTGGCCAGCTGGCCCATTAGCTAGTGCTTCAATGCCCTCCTCTCAAAAGTGAACGCCCTAACCCAATGCCTCAATGCCCTACTCTCCTGGCTTTGCTGACTCCTCAAGCCCTAAAGCTGGCCCTAGCCCCCAGGGCCAAGGCACATAGCGACAGCAGCCAGTGGCGCACCGTGCATCCATCCGTCGGTGCAGGTGCATAGCGCACACCGATCTTAGCGGCGCAGTCTCACAGGGCACAGACGCGACGATGGCGGTGGCTGGGGCATAGAGTTGTAGACACGCGGTGATCGGCACAGCAGTGGCGTGGTCGTGACGAGGCGCGAGCACTGTGCACGGCAATGCGGCCAACACAAAGACGGGACCACGGCGGCGGCCGTGAGGCGCAACGACACCGCCTAGGCCCCAAGCAAAGTCCAAACCTCTTCATGTTCTTCAAATGTTACGATTTGTGGAAGACTGGAAGTTGATTGATGTGTAATATTTGGATCTGTGAGTCCTTGTCTCCTTGAGGCCTGAGCCAGCATTGAGCCCTTGAGTTGAATACTTGAATTTGATGAATCATGAATATCTGAATGATTGAATCAATGAATCATGAATGTTTGAATGTGAAATTGTGAATGATTGAATCCTGAATGTTCACTCCAAGGGTCAGGGCTCCACTGCTGCTCCATAGCTCCAGGCTTAGTGAATTTTGATTTGTGGAACGTTTTAAGTGGATTTTGGCAGCTAGAAGTAAGGGCAAAAGTAAGCTCTTGTAATGTGTTATATTTGAATTATGCCTGCATTTGGAGATAATAGGTGCATGTCCCTATACATCTGAATGAACTAAATCAAAAGGATAAACTGATAAGAACTCACTAGAATGATAAGAAAGTTGTAACTGCTTATCCAACTTACAACCCTGGCAAAACATGGATATGTCAACAGTAACATGTCCAAGAACACCTTGACGAACTAATGAAGAAAGACGGTACCCATACAGGTGACCTAAACGGTGATGCCATTACGCAAAAATTTCAGAGGTGGTGGCAGCAGTGGTGGTGAAAGTAGACGTGATAGGAGCAACATGAGAGGTCGGAAGGTGAAGGTGATCAAGAATGTAGAGACTCTGGCGATCCTTATGGCGGTGGTCAGTCCCAAGATTCATTCATATCTGTCGATCCTGGACAAAATAAGTGTGAGAGTCAAAACCAACCCTATAAACAAGATCAGTGAACTGTCCTACCGAAATGAACTGCATGGTAAGTTGAGGAATATAGCAAATACCTAGACTCATACTCCAGTTGGTGCAAAAATAGGAGCAGAAACTGACATCGGAGAAGGAACCGTAGTAGAAAGCATCGGCGTAGTCGAAGAAGGAGCAGTAAGCACAGTCGGAATGGACTGTGCTGCTAACCCAAGACAAAGCTCCTTAACCCGAAGTGTTGAAAGAGCCTTAGTGACGGTCCATCGCAGTGAGCGGCTCAGCAGTTGAGCCTTGACAGGCTCAAATTCTGGGCACAGACGGCAGACGAAATCATAAAGGCGAAAGCGATCATTATCCACCTTCTGCACTTTATAACACTTCTCACAAAGTGAAGAGGCCAGCTTATCCAGCTGGCGCCAGAGACTAGTTAGGGCTTAAAAGAAGTTATCAACGGAAGAATCTCCCTGCGAAGTGTCCCCAACTTACGTTGAAGCAAAAGAACTACGTATCATTACTTTGCTGGTAGCGCTCACGCAAGTACTCCTAGATTTGTCGAGAGATCATAGACCAACAATATCTAGCTGGATGGAATCATCGACGCTGACCACGAGGATGGCGCAAATCCGGACCTCATCAACACACCAACGCTCGAAAGCGTCAATGGCATACTGAAAAGCCTCATCAGCAGCCTCAGCAGCCTCGGCTTCCTTCTTGACAGCCTTATCTGTAGGAGGTGTAGAAGTAGACTTTCTGGGAGGAGGCTGAACCGATGGTGGCAAAGAAGCTTGTACACCGGCGACATGTCCTAGAGGCGGAGATCATAGAGCATGATTTTCATGAGGGAAGACTACAACCTGTAGTTCGTCTTATAGAGCTTTATTTTCGAAAATATAATCATAACTGATAAAATAAAAGCCATTGGTAAGAGATGCTGAACGGCACGGCCACTATCCCACCTTGACATATAAAAAAGTAAATACAATTTATTATATCTCGTATTCTATCCTTTCTATTAAGAGGGGTATAGATCATGTACCCTCCTCTTAGTTGGGTAATTGAGGATTTACCCTCCTCACTCAATGACATATGTGGTCATCATAGGTCACTGACACATAGACCAGGAGAGTAAATCCTCAATTTCCATGTAAGTGAAGGGTATATGACCAATAATTCCTTCTATTAACACCTTGACTCTTAAATTCGCAGTATCGCACCCGCATCCGCAACTGTTTGCTGCTCCGCTCGCCTCCCGTAAGGATAGCAGTGGAGTGGCGGCGCCGGTGGCATCTCCTTCCACCTCCCGTCGCGTACACTCCACCGCCTTCGCATCGCGTATCGTCCCTCTCATGCCCATGACGAACAGCCTTGGGGATCCAAAACAGAACGACATCTGTCGGACGATGCGGCGGAGGCTGCGGCAAGTTCAAACTAGTATGTGCCTCTGCATTCCAGTTCTTCATCTTCCTCTAACATCTGGCCTGTTTAGAACCTCAGATCAGACCGTTATTGCAGGTTAGGGTTTTGTCCCGGTTGTCATTTGTTTGTTTTGGAAGAAAGCTGCTCGTTTGGTTGCGGATTTGGGGCTGGGAGTTGGTCTGAACAGGTTTAGGGTAGAGAAAACTAGATTATCTAGAGGAATAGAGAGATTTGTTCTGGTGTAGATCTTGGTTTTTGCCATAAGTTTAATTTGTTGTCGACTTTTAAATTTATCCTGTTGGTGCATATAAAGATTGTTCCTTTTGGCTTTCTAAAACTTGAGAAAGTACAGACATGTCTACTGCAATATATGGGAGTTCTGTATACTATCCTATGCTGCTTGTGTGGTCACGTCCAAAAAGAAAGAATCTTTTTCAGGCTGAAGAACTTGCAATTTTTATTTCAAGTAGTTTTTTTTTATACAAACCTTGTGTCATTAAAGCAAAATTAATCGCTGATCTCGGGTGCCTGTTCTCTTTTATGACATCGTTGTGTTATAGATTATTATGGCTCTAGGGCTTCATCAGCTACAACAAATGGTCCACCCTGCCAACGAGGTGATATTTCTGAGGGTGCCCAAAACACTATGCCTGGACTCATGCTCGATAAACTTCCAGAGGTACGGAACGGGATGCTGATTCTGAAATTATCTAATTGGATGTAAAAGATTGTCGTTACTGTTAGCACTGTACGCATTTGGATTGTCATCGTAGGAATTCTGTAGTGAACTCATATATACTCAACAAAAAGTTATGAACAAGTCAATAATTAGTATTTTACTATCATCTCAAAACATTTCCCTTTCTTAACTTGTAACCATACTTTCTAACAAATCTAGTGTGTTAGGCACAGTTTTACTAGTATGTGAAAGCATTTGACTTCCTCTGCACGTTATTTCTGCCTTCACACTCGGGCTCTGCTATTGTCGTCCTTCCAGTGCTACTGGCAGAATATGTTATGTTACAGTCTACCACACATTACTATGTCCTGTTCAAACTATTTTCTCTCTTCATTTTAGTTGCAATGTTTATTGCTCGTGTCTCATAGTCCAGCTGTTTAGGTGGTTGGAGTCTCCGCATGCCCTCCAACATTGCAGATGCTGTATATATTTTGTACCCGTTCAGAAATATTTGACGTCAGTCGAACTTCTTTAACTTTGACTATTAATATATAAAAAAGCTATTTGGATTGGTTATGTAAAAATGGTAACATTAGATTAGTCATGAAAATAATCATAAAATATTTTTTATTTTTTAGAACATATTCATACAAAAAGTAGTAGTCAAACTTGCATGGTAAAAACCGTGTTGATGTCCAAAACATCATAATTCTTAAACAGCCAGAGTATGTTGTAACTCTGTTTTTTTTTAAAAAAAGAAAAGCTTGTGGTACTAAATGTTTTGTGAACGTTGTCATATGTCATAGGTAGGAGCGTTAGGTACACAATTTTGTTCTGAACTTCCCTGAAATTTTCTATTGGGCTGTCCACTTATAGGGGAGCACTTTGTTTTATTTGAACACTCTATGCTTGTTGGGTGCATGTGTGGTCTCTGCCTTGTGCCTCTGGAAATTTAAGGAGCTAGCTCCTAAAGTACATCTTTCACCTTTGACTACATTGGATTATACAGTAATTAATCAATAAGACCTACTAATAACACTGTCAAGGCAGAATGGCCTGTATACTGTATAGTGAAAATCCACTAATGACATTTATAAGTCCATGCACTTTCTTACTCTGTAATAAATGTACAATCCAACACAAAGCACGTGTACTAACAAGAGATGTATCTCTATCGCTTAATCCAACTGAAGTTGGCATTACTGTTAAAATTGCAACGTTGAACTTTTCAACCATGTTTTTGCAGGATATCTTGAACCATATACACTCCCTTGTGCCACTACGAGATGCTGCCCGTGCTGCCTGTGTGTCTCGTGGATTTCTGCGTTCCTGGAGATGCTTTCCTAACCTCACACTTAATTGGAAAGCATTGGGCATGAATGGGCCTGAGCTCACAGGACATGAAAGTGCAAAGAATTTCGTGGACAGAGTCCACCACATTCTTCAGAACCACTCTGGCATTGGGGTGAAGACACTTAAGCTTCAACTTTACTCATGTCGCAATGTCATCTTGGCCGACTATCTTGACAGATGGCTTCAAGTTGCTGTTAAATCCGGAATCGTAGAACTTGCTGTGGAGCTGCCTCGAGGCTACCGTCCAGAGTACAACTTCTCATATTCGCTTTTATCTGATAAGGCTGCAAGCTCACTTCAGTCTCTTTCCCTCTCCTGTTGTGCTTTTCGTCCAACTTTAAGAATTGGTTGTTTGAGAAGCTTGACAAGTGTGTGTCTGAAATTTGTCCACATTACCGGGGAGGAACTAGGATGCTTTCTTTCCAGTACATTTGCCTTGGAGACGTTGGCCATTTTGCGTTGTGATGAGATGACTTTCTTGAAGATACCTTCTCATCTGCAGCAGCTTAGAGTCCTGCAGGTGTTCCTATGCATGAGGCTACACATGATAGAATGTAATGCTCCAAAGCTCACTACTTTTTCATATGGAGGCGCCCCGATAAAATTATCAATCGGGGACTCGTCACAAGTCAGGTACATGCGTATCAATGGTACATTTTACTCAGGCATGATCCAATATGCTCGGACAAAGCTTCCCTCCATTACGTCGAATCTTCAAACCCTTACTCTGACATCATCTAGCGAGGTCTGTGTTGATTTATATATAGTAGTAATCAGTTACTTTAAATCTTCAAATTGTTATAGACAAATCCTTGAAATATAAATAATCAAGCATCTGTTTCTTCAGGATTTCAATACACCAATGTTGCCCAACAAATTCCTCCACCTCAAGGACTTGAATATTATTTTTGCTGGACAAAGAATTTGCTCAAACTATGATTACTTTTCTCTGCTTTCTTTTCTCGAAGCTTCTCCTGCCTTGGAAAGTTTCTACTTATGTGTAAGTATCATAATTTCTCAGTGCTATACATGTTGAAACCATTAACTCAAGTATCTTGGGATCTTCTCCACAGATAACGGGTTTAGTTTCTGTTCTATGATGCTTGGTAAAGTGTCTGACATAGACTTCTAATTTTCTAGAGTTAAGAAATCGATAGTTGTTTTTTTCTGCAATCGACACAACCAGGTAACATGGTTGATACGCATTACCACCCCAAACACACAACCAGTTACTTGCTCTAGGTCTTAAATTAATCTCTTTATGTGCTGGGCAACTTGTGAATGATATTTTTTCAGTCTTTGGATCGCTAACTAAAAAAATATACAATGAACGTTTATCATGGCATGTCTATCATGAAAATATTCAGTTGTTGGAGGATAGTGACATTAATATTGATCTTGTGCAGGCAGGTGAACGCGGTTATGTAAGGAACGATTCGATTCTTCGAGATTCCAATGGAGAATCATCACATATGAGGCGGATTCCTGAATTCCACCATGATAACCTCAAAAAAGTATCCATCACTGGGTTCTGCTCTGCGAAGAGCTTGATTGAGCTAACATGTCAAATTCTTGAGAATACCTCATCACTACGATGGCTTGTGCTCGATGCCACCCATGGTTTTGATAGTAAGTATGTCAGGTTAGGCAGATGTCGATATATGAGTAGGGAAGCTGTCAGCGAAGCCCAGAAAGCTGTTGAGGCTGTCAGAAGATATGTTGAGGGGAAGGTTCCCTCAAATGTTAACTTCAAGCTTTGGGAGCCCTGCAGACGGTGCCATACTAGCGAACTTTAGATGTCTCCAAGCTATGTTGTGCATACCTATTTTTGTTATAGAATTATGTAATGCAATGTGGCTTGTGTGCAATTTTAAATTATGTAAAATTTTGGACCCTATTTAAATTAGGATTAATTGATGATTTGCCCAAAACTTGAGATGCATTCGATGATTTGCCTCATTATATCTCGCTAACATAATACATTGAAGGCTAATCATCACTTGCACCTCAACATATGGGGCATATGATCAAATGCCTCTTAAATTATGTAATGTTACATGTGTTTTAACTTCAGAATTCATGTCTACCGAATTGTGTAGTCTGTTAATTTATCTTGTTTTCTATCCCTGTTTATCTATTCATAGGGATTCTTTGCTTTGTATTTTTTGCCGGTTTTGTTTGTCAAAAGGGAGTTTGTTAGTATGTTGCGAAGTTATGAAAGGTCTTCCGGCCTGAAAAAAGCCTCCATTCCAAATTTTGATTTCCCATGGGGTAATTCTTCGGAGGGATTTTTTTACTTTAAATGATCTTTGTTGCTGCAAATATTGGTGAGGTGGTGATCATGTCCTGCATCCTCGTGCTCACCCTAAAAGTAGGGGGTGCAAATGGAGCATATAATTTCCACTCGGCTTTCAAAATGAATTCGGAAAAGAGATGGGTATTTGATATTATCTGCACCTAACTCTAATTTTGGAATATATATATATATATATGTATATATATATATATATGTATATATATATATGTATATGTATATATATATATATGTATATATATATATGTATATGTATATATATATGTATGTATATGTATGTATATGTATATGTATGTATATGTATATGTATATGTATGTATATACATATGTATATGTATATGTATGTATATACATATGTATATGTATATGTATATGTATATACATATGTATATGTATATGTATGTATATACATATGTATATGTATGTATGTATGTATGTATGTATGTATGTATGTATGTATGTATGTATATGTGTGTGTGGAATGAACAGTGTGTGTGGAATGAACAGTATCCATCGATATCGATCACACTTCTACCTACAAGACTGGAATCCACCGCTTTGTATTTCACTTGGAGTGCTCCTATAGAAACAGCCGTGCACCTCACCCATGGCCCATCGTAGCGCAACACATGCAACTGCTATTGCTACAGGTGCGCAGGGCAATCTATTTTGTGAATGCTAATATCCAGCCGCCGCCTCACTAACGACAAGCCCTTTCATTACAGGTCAAAAAGGGGTGAAAAATCTGTCTTGACGAAGATGGCCGTTCAGACGGTCTAAACATTCCTACAAATGATGAGACGATCCGAACAACCCTTCATTGATCGCACGGCCCGCACATTCAGCCGTTCGGACAATCCAAACATTCCCACGAATGATCGGACGGTCCAAACAACCCTTTGCTGATCGCACTGCTCGCACGTTTAGCCGTTTGGACGGTCCGAACAACCCTTCATTGATTGCACGGCTTGTGCATCCTTAGCAGTTCAGACAATTTGAACATTTCTTAGAACGATCGGATGGCTCAAAAGTCCTTTCGGCTGATCGGACGGTCCAAACATCTTGAACGAACAAATGGTCGAAACTTAACCCACGTAGGCTCACTTGTCAGTTAGAGATCTTTCTCTCTCCCTTTCTAATTTTTGAACTAATTCAATTTGAGAATTTTAAATAGTCATAACTTATTCATTTTAGTCCCGATTTTGGTGAGACAAATTTCTAAATTTATCTATTTTCAAGACCTGTCCAATGTAACCAAATTTGTGAATTTTGAAGCTCAATTGAATGTTGTGTAAACTATAAAAAATTAAATCTCAAATCCTATCACTAATCAAATAGTTCTCAAGAATATTGTAAACCACTAATATTTACTCTAAAGGCAAATATTACAAAGAGATGCATAAAATAACACTACATGTGCCATAAAAATCCTTACTTAATGAATTCTACAAAGATACAATCTTGTCTATTTGAATATAATTCATTAATAATATTTGAGAGCAATTAACAATGTATAGTGTAAGCTGGGCACGAGCCCGGAAAAATTGGACCGGTCTTGGGGCTGGGCTGCCCATGAACATGTCTACTGATGTAATCGACAAGGAAACACGTACGATAAGGTCCAGATAGGGCTCTCGTAGTCTAATGGCTCTTCGCTATTGTCTCTTCAGCAGGAGGAGCATGCAATATGCCTTTCTTAGTTATTGCACATCTTTAAATATCGAAAAGGAACAAGTATGACATAACAATTCTGAATTTTTTAGAATTATCATGGATCCAACTAGTTGCAATGAATTAGCTAGAAAACATAAGCACAAAGAAACCCATTTTGGTTTCTCGACACGTTGGATCTTTTATAAAGTTCGAGATAATTTCGAGAATATTATTTTTCCATCAACTTCAGTTCCACACTACTACAAAAATATTTATATTAGACGTCTCATCACAGACGATTCATAAAAACCGCATGTATTGAATGCAATCACAGACGATTCTTATTAAGAACCGTCTGTGATATGGTTAATATCACAGACGAATCTTAACTAAGAACCGTATGTGGTATTGCGGAATATCACAGACGGTTCTTAACTAAGAACCGTATGCGATATTACGGAATATCATAGACGGTTTATGTTTCCCGCCTCACACACCCCTAAAATTTCATAATTTCCCGTCTGAGTTCGAGTAGGA
Source organism: Melocanna baccifera (assembly GCA_036346265.1). NCBI lineage: Eukaryota > Viridiplantae > Streptophyta > Magnoliopsida > Poales > Poaceae > Melocanna > Melocanna baccifera. The sequence continues at coordinate 212,429 of JAYEVJ010000046.1, forward strand.
TTCCGTTTTGACACACCTTCAGTAAAATGGGCATAACTTTTACACACGGTGTCCGTTTTCGATGTTCTTGTACTCATTGGAAAGCTAACGACAAGTCTGATCCAAAAAAATGACCTGCTTACGCTAGTCGCCCTCGAAGACCCCCAAAATCGGCTATCCTTAGCTTCAAATTTGCATCGGAGGTTTTTGATTTCTGTTTTTGCCAAAATTTTTTATCTTTCCTTCAAAATGTGGTGTTTGTCTCAACTGCAAAGTTGTAGATCTCATCGAAATATTTCAAATGAGTATATATAAGTCATACAGAACTTTATTATTTCATATTTTGAGACTAGTTATTTATATTGTATCGGTATATATATAGCAAATATCACAGACGGTTTTTTTTATTAAAAACCGTCTGTGATGCTTTCACAAATGGTTCTTATCAAGAACTTTGTGTGATAAATTCTGACCGCTGGACCCGTCAGTCCTCTCCAACCCAATTCTAGCCAATAGAAACCGAGCAACCCACACCCCACAGATCGTCCCACCTCTCCTTCCCCTATAAATACTCATCTGAACCCATCCTCTACACTTTATGCACTTAAAATCTCTCCAGGCTCCTTACTGTCTCCTCAATCAACCTTTTTGTGGTTAGGCCTCTCTCCATTGTTTTTTCTAGTATTTGATTATGTAACTTTGTGTTGCTACTTTGTGACGTTTAGGGTTTCCTCCCTCCATTGTTTCTTCTACTTACAGTGAGGCAGCTACCAAGAAGGCATACCCGAACTGCATCAGGAACGAGAGGCATAGCTTATGATATTGTAATAATGGATTGTAATCTTGTGATATTGTAATGGTGGATTGTAATATTGTGATATTATAATGATAGATTGTAATACAAATAGAATATTCTCTGTTATGTTTGCTATCGTATTTGCTTATTTTCAAACGGTATAGCTAATATTTCCTGAGGCTAATTCAAAAATAGAAAAAATTTTAGGTATAGAATGAGCTATCACATATGATTTTGTAGTATAAACCATCTGTGAAGAACATCACAGACGGTTCTAAGAACCGTCTGTGATGTGTAAGTATCACAGACGATTCTAGTTATAAACCGTCTGTATTGTATTTATCACAAACGGTTCATAAATCGTATATGATAACCTTCGATTATCACTGACCCATAAATTCAGGCGGTTCAAAAAGCCATTTGTGATGACGTTTTTGAACCGTCTGTGATGATGATTTCTGTAGTAGTGCCAATCTAGTGCTGAAATATATCCACCGTAGTACTGCATTCAATTTCGAGATCACTGATAGGTGTGGCCCATTTCAGTGGCGGACCTAATGGGGGGTTAGGTGGGGCTGACGCCCCCCTACACCGGCCGCTCCCCCTGGTGTGAGCCAACATCGGGGCCTCCATCTCCGGAGGCACCGGAGGCCCCGGCGTTGCCGGAAACGGTACCGTCCCTGCTCAGCCGCTCGAACACCTTCTTGCGGAGGGCTCTCCCGGACTCCACCCTCTGCACTAGCTGCTCCTCGTCGATGAAGCCGAGGTCCAGTGGATCCAAGTTGGAGATGAAGCTGGAGGTGGTGGTCACGGTCGCCGGAGTAGCCCTCGGGGTGGAGGGGAGGCTGTAGAGCCCCGCGGCCTTGGGTGACCCGTAGGCGACAGCTGAGGCGGGGTAGGACCACCTGCCAGACGGCGCCAACTACGCCTTGCTGAGGCGGAACTGGCGGAGGCGCGGAGCGAGGATAGGACGCCACTGACGGGCAACCCCACGCCAAGCTAAGAACCGCGACGGATACGGCACGGCTGCGTGCGGTAGCGCGCGGGGTGGAGCCAGCACTCGAACACACCGTGCGCGTACTCGCAGGCGTCCCCGCGCTTGCAGCCGCCCTTGCGGAAGTCCGGGCAAGCCGTGCCGCCGCGTAGCCATCTCGTTAGGTTGCTGGCAATCAATTGGTTGACATGTTGAGACTCGAAAGATGAATGTGAAACGATACCAAACAAAGCAACCTTCTGTCCTGGGCTGTAGACTTGGGCTTCTCATGTGATTTTACTGGCAGGCCAAGCCCAACTAAGAGCTGGGGTGCCGGCCCTGGCAAGGTTGGAACAGCTGCGAAATAGTCGCCCCTTTTCCGGCCTCGACAAGGAAATATTCCAGTCCATGTTCTCATCTAAGCGTACCGTATCTCTACAAGAAAATTATGATCTAATCAAGCAATGTGATTCTTATTTTTTTCTGAAAGTATTATTATTCGAAATTGAGCAATGAGCATATATGCATGTATAATTGTATAGCACATCTCGATCGATACGTAAGACGAACGTTGCTGTAACTAACTACGATCAGTATAACTACTCGGCCTAGGGTGCTGCACTCATCTCAATGCCTGATCGGACTAGCCACCTGTTCTCCATCCTGCCGCAATCTGTAGTGATAAGGCCAAATATGAGATCCTACTAGTTCCCCCTAAATTTTAATGTTCAAGAGAAAACATACCGAAAGAAAAAGACTTCCATGATCTTCAGCGCGATGTTCTCAGACATACAATAACGCATTATTGTCTTAAACTACAAATGCTTGCTAGCTAATAGCTGGCGAACGGAAGTTTTAATTACTGGACTCGATATATATATGACGAAATCGAGCAGGACGTACGCACGCGATGAGCAGAATGCACGACACATGCGCTCTTTATTTTGGTAGTGCTAAGATGCGCGCCTCTAGGCCCTAGACCACCTCCGGGATGTGCACCGGGCGTTGCCGGCGGGCTCGATGCATTCCCAGGCGGCGTTGTTGCAGTCGAACCCGGCCCCGAACGCGATCATCCACACCCCGGTCTCCCTTCGTCATCCGGCCCTTGGCCTCCATGCATGTAGGCGAGCTCGTACAGCACGGAGCTGCTCGACGTGTTCCCGAACCGGTGCGGCGTCATCCGCAACGCCTCCACGTCCTCATCCGACAGCCCGAGGCTACGCTGGACTCTGTCGATCACCGCGCGACCACCCGCGTGGATGAAGAAATGCTCGAACGCCTTGCGGATGTCGGGGCGGTACGGCTTGAACGGCGGCACCACGGTCGACAGCACGGACAGTAGCTTCTGGGTGGCCGGGAGGACGAGGGGATTGAAGGCGGCGAGGTTTGCTCCTCAGGGCTTTTCCTGCGATGATCGGGAGGTCCTTGTCTAGCCTGATCCCCGTAATTCCCTTGTCGTCCTCGTCCTGGAACACGCATCGGCAGTCGCTGTCGTGGGCGGAGGTGACGGTGCGCGCCACGTGCCTGAGCCGGAACCGGGCCCTGGCCGTCAAGCTCGACAAGATCTGTTCTGTAATCCTGACTTGGTCAGGTTTATTAGCTAAACCGGGTTTGTCAGTTAGTGCGTGCGTGTGGTTTTTGTAACTGCGCAGTGTGCGCAAGAGACGTAGAAGGTATGGCCGGCAAAACTAGATACAGGTTGAGTCTCTAGCTCTAGCAAAAATAACTAAAGTGTTTTAGTCACCGTATCACGCTGTCTCTGTTTTGTCCCCTGAAATTTACTGTTCATATCTGACAAACATTCAATCGGTGATTCCTTGGGCAGGTTGATCCGAGGCTCGATTTTAACACTTGGTATCAGAGCTTGGCTTGCCTAGAGATCTCACGATTGATACCATGGTGCTCACCACTCATCAGGCGGTGAAGGAGAGCAGCGGCGTGCCGTTCAACTGCCCGATGCTGATGTCGCCTAATTACACGACATGGGCAATCAAGATAAAGGCGATCATGGACGCCCAGAAAATCTGGAATGCAATCAAACCAGCGGCCGGAGTGGCCGTGGAGCCGAAGAAGTACAAGACGGCGAGGGCTTACATCTTCCAGGCTATCCCAGAAGATGTCCTTTTGCATATCGCAATGAAGAAAATTTCTAAGAAAGCCTGGGACAGTCTTGAGACGAGGTATCTCGGTACCGACTTAGTCAAGAAGGCGCGGTTGCAAACCTTGAAAAGAGACTTCGAGGCCCTGCGCATGACGGAAGGAGAATCCATAGATGAGTTTGCTAGCAGGCTGAGCGGGATGGCGACCAGGTTCAGGAGTCTTGGCGACACCCTTGAAGATGCTGCACTCGTCAAGAAACTTCTGGATTCTGTACTCGACAGACTTCTTCAACTGGTCGCCTAAATCGAGCAGTCCACAACCTTGACACAATGCCATTCGAGGAGGCTATTGGGCGCCTTAAGGCATACGAGGAGTGCATTCGTCCGCACGGCAACGCCGACGGACAAATTCTGCTCACTCATGCCGAGTGGCAGGCACAGCAGAAAACCAGCGGCAAAGACTTGTCATCAAGTAACAAATGGCGAGGCACCAACAGGTCTGATGGTTGTGGCCAGGGCAGATGGCACGGCAAGGGGCGCTGATACGGGGTCGCCCGATCTTTTCGACGTAGGATTGAATACACACGTATAGCCTCTCGAATCGTAGCGATTCTCCGTTGCCAATGCAAAAACGAACGCTCTTTCATTCGCAAGATCACACGCGTCGGACTTCCACGACCACCAAACGAAGTCCTATCGCGCTCCCAATTCCCAGCGGAAAGGTTGAACGATCTCAGATTGCAAGAACTCTCAGTCTTTCGATTGAATTTTGTTTGGCTATCAAATAGCAAAAATCATGCACAAAGTTTCTAAAAATCTCCCGTCACGTAGTGTAGTTTTCCTTATTCTCTAGTTTCCCCTATTCCTGTCCATGCATGCTTGTATTTATACGGTGGCGGCCGCTCGGCAGTCATCCACACATACATGGGCCTTGGGACGGCTCCCCTCATCATCCTCCCCCTCTTGAAAAAGAGTCGTCCTCGACTCTGTATCGTCCTTTGTCCATGAGTGCTTGCATTTGTCGCTGAATTTCTTTTGTTCCTTCCGGATTGGTGCGGTACGATGGCCGGTTGGAAAGTGAAGCCCCCGGTTCTAAGTCAATTTGATGTTCGATTCTTCGTATGGGTGGTAGACCAGCGGGTACCTCTTTCGGAAAGACGTCTTCATAAGCCTGTAACACTTGAGAAACCACGCTAGGAAGAGAGGTTAAGTCATTAGTAGAAAGCAAAATATCTTTATACAGCAATACCACATGCTCCAAATTGGAATCATCTATTATCTCTCTCATATCATGGTTAGTGGCTATCATGACTAACTTTTCTCTACTTCATCTTTTCTTTTCCCGCTCAATTTTAGCTTGTGGCTCTCACTCACCTTTTGCATGTTATCATATATAATTTGAGAAGGAGTTAATGGTTGTAACACTATTTCTTTATTATTCCACATGAACTTGTACTGATTAGTTCTCCCATCATGAATTACAGAACGATCATATTGTCAAGGCCTACCTAATAACAAGTGACAAACTTCCATGGACACAACATCACATTCTACAGTATCATGATAAGAGCCAATTTGAAAACTAACATCAACTGTATACCCAACATTCATTGAACCATTATTGTTTAACCATTGAATTTGATATGGATGCGGGTGTTTCTTATATTTCAATCCAAATTTAGAATAAAGCTCTTTGCTAGCTAAATTGTGGCAACTTCCACCATCAATAATGACTTTGCAACACTTACCATCCTTACTCACCTGAGCTCTTGTTTGGAAAAGATTGCAACATTGTTCATGATTTGATTTTGCTTGAACACTCAACACTGTTAGTGTACACACAAGTATAGGACCAGTCTCGGGGTCACAAACACCATCTCCATTCACCTCTTCTCCTTGTCCTTCCTCATGTGTGTCACCAAATCTTCTAAAATCAGCAAGGGCCTCACCTTCCTCCTCGCTAGTAGAGTCATATTCACCATTTTTCAATAGTAACATAACTTGTTATTTGGACATTCCTTTTTCACATGACCTCGTTCAAGACATTTAAAGCATTGGATAGCACTACTTGTAACATCCTGTTTTTCTGAGATTTTTAAAGCCTGGATTTCAAAAATGAATTTTCTGGAATTTTCTGGAATTAATTGAAGCTTCAAATGAATTTTTAAAGTTTTAAATGATTTAATGTGATTAAAATAAACATTAACATAAGTGGAAAATATTTTATTTGAGTTCCTTGTGTCACAAGGAATTTTCTGATATTTTTGGTGATTTTTCGGATTTATTTGCTATTTTCTAGAGCTTTTAGAAGTTTATTTGAATTTACGGAAAAAGAAAAGAAAAGAAAATAATCCCCGCCGCCCGATCTCCTCTCTCGCCACGCGTCACCCATCCCGCGCCCGCCGCTCGATCCGCCAGGCGCACACGCGTCGCAAGATCCGCTACTGGCGGCGCGGCAGCGCACTGCCTCGCCTCGCCTCGCCGCGCGCCGTCGCGCGCCGCGCGATCGCAGCCGTTCGCCCCGCGCCCGCGCGAACCCTAACCCTAATCTTTCCCAGCCGTCCGATCCCGCCGCGTTGAATCCTAGCCGTCCAAACCTTTTCCGCGTTCGCCCCGTGCCGTAACCGATCGGGATTGCCTCGGTTCGCGTGTTAAAACCCGCCGCCTCGCCTCGGTTCGTGTGCCCGTCGCCCGAACTCGCCGCCGCCGCCCTCGCCTTCGCCTCGCGCCGCGCGCGCCGCCGAGCGCTCCGCCCGTCACGCTGCCGCCGCGCGCGCCCCTCCGCGCGCCCGTCGCGTCGCCGTCGCCGAATACCTCGCCGGTGAGCCTCGCCGCCGATCTCCCGCGCCGGCCACGCGTCGCCATCTCCCGCTCCGCGCGCGCGCGCGCGTCCCGACGACGCCGCGGCGAGCCGCCACGCTGTCGCCGATCCGCCGTCGCCCGCGCGCCGCGCCGCGCGATCCTCGCCGTCGCTCGGTCTCCGGACCGAAGGTCGGATCGTGCCGCGTGGATCGCTCTCCGCCGTCGGATCTCGCCGCGCGCGCGCCGCGGCGCGTCGGCCGGCCACGTCAGCCCTAGCCGACGTGGCATCCACGTGGCATTCCACGTCGGCGCCGCGTCGGCCCTAGCCGCCTCCCGAGCCACGTGGCGGCCACGTCACCGCCACGTCGGCCGTGCCGCGTGGCGGCATATCTTCGCCGCCACGCCAAGCACGCCCGCCGCGTCGACCCTCTCCCCGTGTCTTATTACGTGGACCGGGTCCACGGTGAACTCGGAATTTGGTGCACGGGTTCACAAAGACAAGAGCCTTTTCAATTTTCCCGAATTAATTTTGAATTAATTTTAGGAGCCCGTTCTCCTCCGTCCTAGCTCCGATTGACCCGTTCTTTTTCTAAATTCATCTAAAATCGAGCTCTAGCTGTTGGTTCTGTTTTGTGAATTTTGAGTTCTTTTGCTTGTCATTTTATGTATTTCTTTGTTTCGGTCGTTTTCTCTCGTTAGATTCGGATTAGGAGGAGCGAGTTTCACGCGTAAGACCAGAGTACCCACTGAGCATAACGAAGGCAAGTCGTGTCCCTTGATCATGTTGAACCCAATTTTACAAACTATTATTTAATTATTTTGTTTCAAACTACATTGCATTGCTATTTTTATTCAAACCGTTGCACAGGTAGTTATCGTCCCAATTGCAATTACACCTCCTTAACACTTTGAAATACCATGATGCCTTTGTCACCATAGGTTGGGAAATTTATTAGTGATGCTAGTTTATTTATCACATGGGTTGGTACGATTAGATTGCTTAGCCAGTTTATATTTACGTTTGGTCTCATCGCACATGTTAAATTATTAATTTGCCTTAATGACATATGGAACTGTGGTTGGTGCCACGTGTATTAAAATTTGTGCCACATCATTGGTGTGACGTTGGTTTGGTTATACAAATTGGTTTTGCATTGAGCAGTGATCGTGCGATAAAGGGAAATACGGTTGTACTTTGGGGATGTGGTAGTCTCGCCGGGTAATGATAAGGACTTAACTTTGTGCGCCATTGATCCGAGCTTAATCGTGCAAACCACATGTCTATTATGGGATGGACTCGGTGATTAATTTGTAATATTTCAATTCAATTACGCCATTGTGATGGACATGGTTCTTGATTTCCATGTGGCGCAAGAGGGTGTGATCACGAAACCCTAGCGGGCGAGGATTGTGTTGAGGTAGAGCATTGTAAAGGCCTTGTTGTGATTTCCTTAGGCCTAGGCTAATCACATCGTGTGGGTACAGTTGTGCAACCTCTGCGAGTGTAAAACTATTCGAATAGCCGCGTCCTCGGTCATGGGCGGTGCTCGGGATTTCACACGAGGGTTAGTGTTTCATTTATAACTTGGTGGTTTATGTTGGGAGTGGACGGGTAGTTCCTTTGTTGGTTTAACTTGTGAATTGGTGTTCACAAGTGGTTCATGTTTATTCCTTTGATTATCTATTATTCTTGTTTTGATTAACTTTCGCTTTCAAGTTATTTAATATATTTCATCAATAAATGCCTTTATGCCAATTTAACCTTTCAGCCTTCCTTTGGTAAGCCTTGCATATTATATTGCATTTATTGTTACAAGCGACTTCTTGAGTACCAATGTACTCACGGCTTACGCCTATGTTGCTCGATTGAGGAGAGGAGTACTATCGGCAGGAGGTACGGAAGGGGAGTACTACGGCGACTTCACGGATTAGGCCGTTCTCCACTCGATAGCTTTGTGGCTTGTCGATTGGTCGCCACGCTTTATTTTGGATTTCATTGCTAGTTTGTTAAGCCCTTAGGCTAGAGATATTGTAAGCTTGGCCATAAGGTCGCATACCTTTGATATTTTATCGATATTCTAGTTTTCCCTTATTATTGTCGTGTGTATGGTGTGATGACATCTATGTTTGTTGTGTGCACTAGCGTGATCTGGACTAGTGCGGTTTACAGAGAGACCGAATTTGCATATTCGGGTCTCGACAGAGATGGTATCGAGCCATATTGATCATGAGGACTAAGCCCTAGTTAAATTGGTCGTAGCCCAAAAATATATTTTCTAAATCAAACCAACTAAACTTGATAATTAGTAATATCTCTATCTTCTTACCTCATTCTTAAGGATTCTTGTCTCTCGCCCCAACTCTTGCAAAATTCGTTTTCTTAAAGTTATAAACCGATCTTTCCTTTATAAATGCATTAGATGTCCCAAGCTTCTTACAGCCCGACAGGAGGATGGAGGTCACTTCTACGCGTTTTGTTGCGGTGCCTCGGATTTAAGAGATCGCCCGTCTACCTCACCAAGGATGAAAAGCAAAAGGTCAACGATCGGAGCATCTCCGGGCTATACTTCACCACCCGAGTTGGCAGCGGTGCTACATCACGGTTTCAAGAACACCGGTGCGGTGGGAGATGTCGGCAAGGAGTTGCGCACAAAGCCATCCGTCGACTTTGCAAGCTATACAAGATCAACATGGCCGACTCGTCCGGAAGTTCAAGGAGCAAGACGGAGCCACCCGAGACTACGAGCGATGCGGGAGGAGCCCCGCCGCGAGCCGCCAAGACCTCTACCGTCGCCTACACCGCCGAGCCCGGAGGAGAGACGTCGTGTCACCGAGATCGTCGCGCCTACCTCGGCCGGTTCCTCCAGCCCGATCGAGAGCGATCGCGCCGATCCGCAACTCGTGGGTTGTCTACGCGATTCGAGGGCGATAGCGGTGTACCCTATTTGTCGAGGACCCGAGTGGGAGCCTTGAGTAGATAGTGCGAGTAGACACGTTGGATTTTATTTGCAGTTGAGTGTGATGTGAGCTGCAAATATTGCCTTAAAAGCATTATATTGCGATCATGTCAAACCTTTTATTGGAGTTTATTTTGTTCAGTTTCTTAGTTAGCCTTATGGCTAAGTGCTTGTTTAGATTAGGTCTCCATTAAGCAAAACCCCCTTAGACGCATTTACCTCTTATCTATGCTTTTCCCTCTCGCCTTTTGCCTTTGGTCAGTCAGCAGTTGTTTTCTTTTCAGAGCAAGATGGTTGATACCAGGAACTCCTCCAGCCGCAACCAGGGGAACCAGGACCCAGAGAAAGCGATCTTTGCGCAGCGGTGCCACTGTCTTGGATCCTGCGCTCGATCGATTCTTGATGGCCTGCATACGATGATGCAGACTATGATGCAGGGTATGCAGACTATGATGCAGCGACAGCACCAGGAGCCAGTACCACCGCCAGCACATCGTCAGCAGACCGGCTATGCAGAGTTTATGAGGACGAGACCGCCTGTTTTCTCCAGTTCATCAGAGCCTTTGGAGGCCGACGACTGGGTCCGTTCAGTTGAGAAGAAACTGAACTTGGCTCGATGCACCGACAGGAGAAGGTTCTGATGCAAGACATCGGCTTGAGGGACCAGCAGCAGAGTGGTGGAGAACTCTTGCCGCCCATGAGGATCAGCATAATATCACTGGAAGGAATTGCAAAGGCTTTCCACACCGCTCATGTCATGGAGGGAGTGGTTGAGATGAAGAAGGATGAGTTTCGGGAGTTCCAGCAGAGGAACTCGCGGTGAGTGAATATCTCAATAAATTCACTCGGTTGGCTCGCTTCGCGCTGAGGATGTAGCGGCAGCATGCAATCGCGAGAAGAGGTTCAAGAAAGGCTTGAACCCAGCTTTGAAAGTGCAAGTCGAGGCAACGACTATGCCGATTTCAGCAGATTGGTGGATAAGGCCATTCTCATCGAGGAGAGTCGCCGCGAGCTCGAGGAGTCTCGCAAGAGGAGGTTGATCCAGCGAGGATCACGGTCACACCAGCCTCGAGGCCTCGTTTTGGTTCCTACCGGCTGCACGAGCGCCACACAGAAGCAGCAGCGATCTTGTGGTTTGGACCCGGCTCGGACACCGCGCGATTTGATCGGGACGGCCCTAGTGGTTCCCGATGGGCAGCAGCAGCAGCGAAGAGTAATAATCCAGCGGCATCCATCACTTGCTTCAAGTGTCGCGAAGTGGGACACTATGCTAGCAAGTGCCCTCGCAGGCGTGCCCCGACACGATTCGCTTTGACTTGGGAGCCACACCGGTCGTACCCTACCGGGAGCGGGGCGAGGAGCACCCGGCCGGGGCGAGCCGCGGGACGCCGGTGGTGAGAGGTCAGGTGAACCACGTCACCGCAGAGGATGCCGAGCAGCGCCGAGCGTTGTGATCAGACGTTTCGTACATTGATTCCTCGCCACCGTTTTATTTGATTACGAGCTTCGCATTCGTTTGTTTCGGAGTTTTGCTTTAAAGCAACAATTGAAAATCGTTGCTCTTGGATCTGTTCTTTTAATCCAATCCCGGATCGAGTTGAGATCCAACCTAGGTTGTCCAGAGTTAGGATAACCATTCGGGAGTTGAGTTCGGGGCCGACTGATTTTGTTGGATATGCATTCCTAAATGTAATCTTGGGAATGGATTGGCTTGAAAAGCAGCGATGTTAGATTGTGGAGCGAGCGGTGACCTTAACCAATTGAGACGGAGTTAAGGTGCGATTCGCAGCCGATGAGTGCCACCAGAGCGGTCATGATTTGCGAGTAAGGTAATCCGGTTGGAGGGTGTACGGTTGTCGGAGAGTACCGACGTGTTTCGAATGATCTTCGGGTATGCCACAGAGAGGAGGTTGAGTTTCGATTGAGCTTGTGCGGTACCGCTCCGATTTCCAAGAGACCCTATCGGATGCCACCAGCGATTTAGCGAGTTGAAGAAGCAAATTCGGGAGGCGTTGGATAAGGGTTACATCGACCGAGTTCATCCCGTGGGGAGCGCCGGTGTTGTTCGTCAAGAAGAAGGATGGTAGTCAGCGCATGTGTGTGGACTACAGAGCACTTAATGAGGTCACCGTCAAAAATAAGTACCCTCTGCCCAGGATTGATGACCTGTTTGACCAGCTTAAGGGAGCAGGAGTGTTCTCCAAGATTGATTTGAGATCAGGATATCATCAGATGAGGATACGTAAGGAGGACATACCCAAGACAGCCTTCTCGACTCGTTATGGTCTATACGAGTTCACAGTGATGTCATTTGGTTTGACCAATGCTCCAGCATATTTCATGTATTTAATGAATAAGGTGTTTATGGAATATTTGGACAAGTTTGTCGTTGTGTTCATTGACGATATTTTGATATATTCCAAGACTGAGGAGGAACATCAGGAGCACTTGAGATTAGCATTGCGAGTAAATTGAGAGATAATCAGTTGTATGCAAAGTTCAGCAAATGTGAGTTTTGGATGAAGAAAGTCGCCTTTCTAGGGCATGTGTTGACAGCAGAAGGAGTTGCAGTTGACCCAGGGAAAGTAAGTGATGTTTTAGATTGGCAGTCACCCACTTCAGTTACCCAGGTCAGGAGTTTTCTGGGTATGGCAGGATACTACCGTCACTTTATTGAGGGATTTTCGGTGTGGCGGACCCTCACGCAGTTGCTCAAAAAGGAAAAGAAATTCACTTGGACGCCAGAGTGCGAGAAAAGTTTTCAAAAACTTAAGGAGAGTTTGACCACAGCCCCAGTGCTTGTGTTGCCTGATATTAATAAGGATTTTGAGATATTTTGCGATGCTTCACGCAAAGGTTTGGGTTGTGTCTTGATGCAAGACAAGAGAGTGGTAGCCTATGCCTCACGCCAGTTGAGACCGCATGAGGAGAACTACCCTACCCATGATTTGGAGTTAGCAGCCGTAGTGCATGCTTTAAAGATTTGGCGTCATTATCTGATGGGTAACAGATGTGAGGTTTACACGGATCATAAGAGTCTGAAATACATCTTTACCCAGTCCGAGCTTAACCTCAGGCAGAGGAGGTGGTTAGAGCTGATAAAGGATTATAATGTGGGCATACATTATCATCCTGGAAAAGCTAATGTTGTTGCAGATGCCTTGAGCAGAAAGGTATACTGCAATTCAGTGATGGTTCGAGAGAGTCACCACTTTGCATGAGGAATTTGAAGCTTAGCCTTGAGTTGGTTGAGCGAGATTTTTGGCGGCTATGGAGATCGACCTACTTTGGATGGTCGATTCGCGAGCTCGGTCGGATGATGAGGCATTTCAATGGATCGAAAGAATTTAAGTGAAGGTAAAGAGTCGGGATTTTCGGTGGATGATCAGGGAACCTTGTGGTTCAAGCAGCGTTTGTGTGTGCCCAACAAACAAGAACTAAATGATGTGTTATTAAAAGAGGCTCATGAGTCACTGTATTCGATTCATCCAGGCAGTACCAAGATGTACCAAGACATTAAGGATAAGTATTGGTGGCCAAGCATGAAGCGTGAGATCGCTGAGTATGTAGCCCTTTGTGATGTTTGTCAGAAAGTAAAGGCAGAGCACCAGAGACCTGCAGGTTTGCTACAGCCATTAAAAGTCCCTGAGTGGAAGTGGGAAGAAATTGGTATGGACTTTATAGTCAGTTTGCCTAAAACCAAAGAGGGTCATAATTCGATTTGGGTCATTGTGGACCGTTTGACCAAGGTTGCTCATTTCATTCCAGTTAAGACGACTTACAGTGGTGACAAATTGGCAGAGCTATATATGTCAAGGATTGTCAGTTTGCATGGTGTGCCCAAGAAGATTGTGTCAGATCGTGGATCGCAGCTTCACCTCTCGGTTTTGGGGTAGTTTCCATAAGGCTATGGGAACTCACCGAATTTCAAGTCAAACATATCACCCCAGCGGATGGTCGACAGAGCGAGTTAATCAGATTACGGAGGACATGTTGAGAGCTTTGTGTGCTCGATCATGGGTCTAAGTGGGGCGATTGTTTACCCTTTGCGAGTTCTCATACAACAACGATTATCGTGCCGGTTTGCAGATGTCACCGTTTGAGGCATTGTATGGCAGAAATGCGAGACCCTCTCAATTGGAAAGAGGCGGGGAAGGTCAGGTTTTGGCCCGATTGTTTGAAAGAAGCCGAGGATAAGGTCCGCTTGATTCAGAAAGGTTGAAAGTTGCCGGGCAGACATGAAAAACTATGCAGATACCGAGGCGGGAGGCGAGTTTTGAGCCAGATGATTTTGTGTATCTGAGGATCACACCATTCAAAGGTGTGAAGAGATTTCAGCTAAAAGAGAAGCTTGCACCGAGATATGTGGGTCCGTTCAGGATTCTGAAACGCAGGGGAGAGGTTGCTTATCAGTTGGAGCTACCTGCGTCTTTCAGTGGGGTACATGACGTCTTTCATGTGTCCCAGCTGAAGAAGTGCCTGCGCGTACCAGAGGAGGTTGTGCCAGTTGAGGCCGTTGACCTGCAAAGGATCTGTCGTACAAAGAGCACCCAGTCAAAATCTTGGAAGTGTCAGAGCGAGTCACCCGGAATAAAGCGGTCCGTTTTTGCAAAGTTCAGTGGAGCAACCATTCTGAGGAGGAAGCCACCAGGAGCGCGAGGAGGATCTCGAGCGAGTTTCCAACCTATTCTCTTAGTTGGCCCGGATCTCGGGTCGAGATCTCGTTTAAGGGGTAAGATTTGTAACATCCTGCTTTTTCGAGATTTTTAAAGCACGGATTTCAAAAATGAATTTTCTGGAATTTTCTGAATTAATTGAAGCTTCAAATGAATTTTTAAAGTTTTAAATGATTTAATGTGATTAAAATAAACATTAACATAAGTGGAAAATATTTTATTTGAGTTCCTTGTGTCACAAGGAATGTTACGTATTTTGGTGATTTTTCGGATTTATTTGCTATTTTCTAGAGCTTTTAGAAGTTTATTTGAATTTACGGAAAAAGAAAAGAAAAGAAAATAATCCCGCCGCCCGATCTCCTCTCTCCGCCCGCGTCACCCATCCCGCGCCCGCGCCGATCCGCCGCGCCACGCGTCGCGCATCATGGCTACCGGCGGCGGCGCAACAACGCCCGCCCTCGCCTCGCCTCGGCGCCGTCGCGCGCGCGCGCGATCGCGCCCGTTCGCCCGCGCCGCGCGAACCCTAACCTAATCTTTCCCGGCCGTCCGATCCGCGCGTTGAATCCTAGCCGCCCAAACCTTTTCGCGTTCGCCCGCGCGTAACCGATCGGGATTGCCTCGGTTCGCGTGTTAAAACCGCGCCTCGCCTCGGTTCGTGTGCCGTCGCCCGAACTCGCGCCGCCGCCGCCCTCGCCGCCCTCGCGCCGCGCCGTCGCCGGAGCCGCTCGCCGTCGCGCTGCGCGCGCCGCCCGCGCGCCCCTCCGCGCGCCGTCCGTCGCCGTCGCGAATACCTCGCCGGTGAGCCTCGCCGCCGATCTCCCGCGCCCGCCACGCGTCGCCATCTCCCGCTCGCGCGCGCGCGCGCTGCGTCGCGGACGCCAGCGCGGCGAGCCGCCGCGCGTCGCCGATCCGCCGTCGCCGCCGCGCGCCGCGCGATCCTCGCCGTCGCTTTAGATCGGACCGAAGGTCGGTCGTCGCCGCGTGGATCGCTCTCCGCCGTCGGATCCCGCCGTCGCGCCGCGCGCGCGCCAGCGTCAGCCGGGCCACGTCAGCCCTAGCTGACGTGGCATCCTACGTGGCATGCCACGTCAGCGCCACGTCAGCCCTAGCCGCCTCCCCCGAGCCACGTGGCAGCCACGTCAGCTGCCACGTCAGCCCGTGCCACGTGGCAGCATATGCTGCTGCCACGTCAGCACGCCCCCGCCGCGTCAGCCCTCTCCCCCGTGTACTGTTACGTGGACCGGGTCCACGGTGAACTCGGAATTTGGTGCACCGGGTTCACAGCACAGTAGCCTTTTTCAATTTTCCCGAATTAATTTTGAATTAATTTTCCGGGAGCCCGTTCTCCTCCGTCCTAGCTCCGATTGACCCCGTTCTTTTTTCTAAATTCATCTAAAATCGAGCTCTAGCTGTTGGTTCTGTTTTTGTGAATTTTTGAGTTCTTTTGCTTGTCATTTTATGTATTTCTTTGTTTCCGGTCGTTTTCTCTCTCGTTAGATTCGGATTCCGGAGGAGCAGGTTTCACGCCAGAAGACCAGGAGTACCCCGCTGAGCATAACGAAGGCAAGTCGTGTCCCTTGATCATGTTGAACCCAATTTTTCAAACTATTATTTAATTATTTTGTTTCAAACTACATTGCATTGCTATTTTTATTCAAACCGTTGCACAGGTAGTTATCGTCCCAATTGCAATTACACCTCCTTAACACTTTGAAATACCATGATGCCTTTGTCACCATAGGTTGGGAAATTTATTAGTGATGCTAGTTTATTTATCACATGGGTTGGTACGATTAGATTGCTTAGC
This sequence comes from Melocanna baccifera, assembly GCA_036346265.1. Classification (NCBI taxonomy): domain Eukaryota; kingdom Viridiplantae; phylum Streptophyta; class Magnoliopsida; order Poales; family Poaceae; genus Melocanna; species Melocanna baccifera. The sequence continues at coordinate 228,518 of JAYEVJ010000046.1, forward strand.
CAGTTTATATTTACGTTTGGTCTCATCGCACATGTTAAATTATTAATTTGCCTTAATGACATATGGAACTGTGGTTGGTGCCACGTGTATTAAAATTTGTGCCACGTCATTGGTGTGACGTTGGTTTGGTTATACAAATTGGTTTTGCATTCGGGCGAGTGATCGTGCAGTAAAGGAGGAAGTACAGTTGTACTTTGGGGGATGTGGTAGTCTCGCCCGGGTAATGATAAGGACTTAACTTTGTGCGCCATTGATCTGAGCTTAATCGTGCAAACCACATGTCTATTATGGGATGGACTGGCTGATTAATTTGTAATATTTCAATTCAATTCGCCATTGTGATGGACATGGTTGCTTGATTTCCATGTGGCGCAAGGGGGTGTGATCACGAAACCTAGCGGGCGGGATTGTGTTGAGGTAGAGCATTGTAAAGGCCTTGTTGTGATTTCCTTAGGCCTAGGCTAATCACATCGTGTGGGTACAGTTGTGCAACCTCTGCGAGTGTAAAACTATTCGAATAGCCGCGTCCTCGGTCATGGGCGGTGCTCGGGATTTCACACGAGGGTTAGTGTTTCATTTATAACTTGGTGGTTTATGTTGGGAGTGGGCGGGTAGTTCATTGTTGGTTTAACTTGTGAATTGGTGTTCACAAGTGGTTCATGTTTATTCCTTTGATTATCTATTATTCTGTTTTCGATTAACTTTCGCTTTCAAGTTATTTAATATATTTCATCAATAAATGCCTTTATGCCAATTTAACCTTTCACCTTCCTTTGGTAAGCCTTGCATATTATATTGCATTTATTGTTACAAGCGACTTCCGAGTACCAATGTACTCACGGCTTTACGCCTATGTTGCTCGATTGAGGAGAGGAGTACTATCGGCAGGAGGTACGGAAGGGAGTACTACGGCGACTTCACGGATTAGGCCGTTCTCCACTCGATAGCCTGTGGCTTGTCGATTGGTCGCCACGCTTTATTTTGGATTTCACGCTAGTTTGTTAAGCCCTTCCGCTAGAGATATTGTAAGCTTGGCCATAAGGTCGTACCTTTGATATTTTATCGATATTCTAGTTTTCCCTTATTATTGTCGTGTGTATGACTGTGATGACATCTATGTTTGACTGTGTGCACTAGCGTGATCCTGGACTAGTGCAGTTTACACAGAGAGACCGAATTTGCATATTCGGGTCTCGACACTACTTCTTCCTGTAGAACCCATTGACGATGAAGGCGAAGGTGCTAAACTCTTATTAGCAACTGGTGTTGTAACATTCTTCCCGCTTGATGCAGCATGTGTACTAGGAGCAAAACTTCCACTAGATGGGTTAGCTTTAAAAGAATTGAAATGAGATATAGGTTTACCTCCTGTAGGTACTGAACGGGGTATGTAGGATGTTGTTTTTGTTGCTCTCATATCGAGTTGCACTTGTCTCTCAGCCTTGGTTGCTTGATGCACTAATTCCACCATATTATTGTAAGGCTGAAATTCAGTGATGCGCTTGATGGAAGGGTGCAAACCAGCAAGAAATTGTGCTATTGTTTGCTCTTCTTGCTCATATACATTAGCTCGAATCATGGCTATTTCCATTTCTTTATAGTACTCCTCCACCGTAAGAGTTCCTTGCTTCATTTGTTGTAATTTATCAAATAAATCACGTTTATAATGTTTGGGAACAAACCTTACTCTCATGTGGTACTTAATCTCTTCCCATGTAGTGATGGGAGGCTCGTCGTACTCTCTCCTTTGACTTTGAACTTGTTCCCACCATATGAGTGCATAATCAATGAATTCAAGTCCCGCCATATGGATTTTCTTCTCTTCGGAGTAATTGTGTAGGCAAAACACTTTGTCCACCTTGAGCTCCCAAGTGAGGTAATCCTTAGGATCATGTGTACTTGAAAATGTTGGTATATTAAATCTGAGCTTACCAAATTTCTCCTCATTTGGTCGACCATCGCCGTAGTGGTTACGGCGGCGGTAACCGTCGTCGTAGTGAGGAATGTTATCGTCGTCGCGAGGTGCTCCTCCACCACGGCCTCCATGTCCATGGCCCCTTCCTGGACCATGGAAGCCGCCCCCTTCATCTCTCCTAGGTGGGGGTGGACGAACGGAATTTGGCACCACACGGTCTTGCCTTGGTTGAGCTTCTTATCCACCTCGGGCAACGGCCACTCCCTTACCACGTGGAGGAAGGGCAGCCTTAAGATGAGCATTTCCTTCTTCTTGTTGTGCTCGAAGTGCTCGCATAACGTCGTTCACAATATTCCCACGCAACACGTTCATCTGTTGATTGAGCTCAATGCGAAGATCCCGCATATCTGTCTTGATTTGTTCTCCCATTGCAGTAGTGTCAGCTAAAAATTCTTGTTGCAATGTACTTCTCAATGCCTGATGTTGAAAGCGAGTCACCGGGGCATTAAAATCAACTTCATGCTCCTCTCCATAGTTATCTTCTCCACCTGTCATGGTTAGATTGTACAAAGAAAATACGAAGCAATAACAAAGTAGATGGTGGATTAGTGTAATTCACTCAATCTCACTCTCTTTCTTGCACAAGTAAAGTTCTCACCTTTCCGAAGTGAATTAAGACCAATAAGAACTTACACTTGGTAGAAGCTTCAATGGCAACGTGATGATCAAGCGAATATAAGAGTGTTCACAATTGCACAACAACGGTTATTTAGTGGAGCTTGGTTTGGAAGTGTAGATCCTAGTAATCTGAAATTCTTGATGTTGTAAAGCTAAGTAATAATCCAAGCTAGAATACTTTGCCTAAGTGTTGATCCAAAAGGTTTAAGCGAAGTGTATGAACGCACACGCAAAGATCAATATGACTTAATGCAAACAAAGAAATGAGCTAAATAGAGGCGATCTGAAATTGAGGATTAAATAGCTCGTTTTGCACTAAGTACTAGGAGAGACGTTAGCCAATTGCAATAATATGAATATAAGGGCACAAGATTGCTCGAGAAAATAAGTTACACAATCTGAATTTATAGATTAAGAACTCACCCAAATTCGGCCAATATTTTTTTTTGCTTTGCTTTTCTTTTCTTTCTTTCTTTCTTTTTTTTTTTTGCTTAAGCCATAGCTTCCCTTTTTTTTAATCAACTCTCTTTTTAAAAGCCGAACAGGTTTAATTGTTCTTTTGATTTTTGCACAGGTCACAAATATTCAGCAAGGTGTAAAATACTCAAAAGCAGCCCTTAATGCAATATTCAACAGCTAGTCTCAATTAATGAAAAAAAGAATATCAACAAGATTTTTTTTGGCGCACTATAGCTCGACGCGAACTGTATGAAATCCTGAAATTACTGTAGCAGATCGCATACTGTAGCAGCGCGGCACTGTAGCAGAACCTAACAAAACTCACAAAAATAACAGATGCAAAAACTAGGGTTTGAATTTTTTTTGTATGTGTTTGTTTTTTTTTGATTTATGGACTATAGGACAGAAAATAAATCAATATAAAAACAAGGGTAAAGAATCCTACCGAGGAAACCACGCTCTGATACCAAAATGATATGGGGTCGCCCGATCTTCTCGACGTAGGATTGGATACACACGTGTAGCCTCTCGAATCGTAGCGATCCTCCATTGCCAATGCAAGAACGAACGCTCTTTCATTCGCAAGGTCACATGCGTTGGACTTCCAAGACCACCAAGCGAAAAGGTTGAACGATCTCAGATTGGAAGAACTCTCAGTCTTTCGATTGAATTTTGTTTGGCTATGAAATAGCAAAAATCATGTACAAAGTTTCTAAAAATCTCCCGTCACGTAGTGTAGTTTTCCTTATTCTCTAGTTTCCCCTATTCCCGTCCATGCATGCTTGTATTTATACGGCGGCGGCCGCTCGGCAGTCATCCACACATACATGGGCCTTGGGCCGGCCCCCCTCATCAGGCGCGGCCGCTGCAAGGGAGGCCGTGGCAACTCTAGTACATCCCACCAAGAGGGCACCGGCGGCCCAAGTAGTGGCAGAGACAAACATCACATCAAATGCTTTAACTATGATAATATGGGGCATTACGCAACTCAGTGCCGTAGTAAACACCGAGATGAAGAGGTGAACCTTATTCATGCTCAGGAGGATGAGCCAGCTCTAATGCTAGCCATGTTCACAGAGGAGCCGTATGAGCTTGTATTGCTGAATGAAGAGCGTGTGGTGTGGTGTCTGACCTGCATACAGATGTTGAAGATTGCTGCGAAGGGAGAAACATCAAACTTCCGGTTTGTGGTACCTTGATAATGGGGCTATCAACCATATGATGGGGCAATGCTCATTCTTCGCTGACCTGATTGAGGGGGTGATCGGAATAGCGATAGCTTTTGGCTGAAAAAATACTGTAGTTGGCTGAAAAAACACTGTAGCTGAGTTAGTGGATAGTGTAGTGAATAGTGAAAAAAAAGCTGAAGCTAGAAGCTTGTTAGACCATGTGGCCAGGTCTCGGCTATTTTAGATGATGAATAATTGACAACGTTGGTTATGATATTATTTGTAGTGTTTTGCGTGTGTACGGATTGACGTTGGTCAAGTTCGGATGAACTTGTGCGGAAAAATGTTGGTTTGGTCTTTGCATGTGCAGATAACTCGGAGACGATCGTGGTCAATGGCGAGGACCGGAGATGGCTTGTGTGAAGCTATTGTCTAAGGGTCAAGGATGCCAAGAGAGACGATCGTGCTCGAGTTGGGGTGCATGGAGATCAAAGACGGTCGATGCGTGTTGAAGCTACGGAGGTGCGGTCCGGAGGCTACGATACGTAGAAATTTTGGGGAGTCCAAATTTTAGTTGGGATTTGTGTTATTCAGTCATGTATGCAAAATTTGTGCTGCATATATGACATATGTATACGAGTAGTATACAGTCGCGTGAGATGGCACGAGTTGTACATGTTTTGCGTGAGACGACTTGCCGTCTCCGTATCGGAGTAAGTTCGTAGCCATCAGAATAAAAGGGGAGGGCTGCGTGTGTTTAGTTATGGTCTCAAGGTGAACAACTAGAAAATTGTAAGGCTGCGGCCGTGACTTTTTGGGAAAAGAAAAGGAGTTGCGGCGGCTTTTGGTTCCGTGAGAAAAAAAAAAGTTCTGGCAGTGTCGTGATTTTTGGCGAGAAAAAAAAAACAAGAGTGCGCTCTGTGATTTTCGGAAGAGAGGAAAGGGAGCGACTAGAAGTTGTGAACGGCGGCCATAGGAAATCACGAAGAAAAGAAAAACGCAGAGAGGATTTGTGATTTTTTGTATCAGAGTGGAAGCGGCTGTTGTGTTTGCAGCCGTGATTTACAAGAAAAAAGAGAGGCCGCTGCTGTGCTTTTCGTGAAAAAAGAAAAACATAAAGACCGGCGGCGCGTCACTCCAATCTTCGGCCGATGTTACTACACGTCGATTGCCCCTCGCTACAAGAAGAAGTAATGCAGAACGTGGAGAGCAACTAGAAGAAACGTGTTCGGTGTTTAAAAGAAAAAGGTACTGCTATTTTCTTAATTAGTGATCTCATCGGTTAACTTACATGCATTCACGTGAAGTTGTGAACTCATATGCATGTGAGCAGATTGGTGAGTGCATGCATAGTTAATGCTTAAAAGTTTTCTTGTATACATGCATGAATATTTCTTTTGTTTAATGTGATGGCTGCATGCAATGATTCTCTACTTTATTTGTGATCTGAAAATTTGGTTGATTAACTCTTTATGGTTCTTTGCTTAATTGTTTAATTAGGGTTTAATCAATTTTCGTCATTATCTGCTCAGCAGGTTTGTTTATTTTATATCTCGAGTTCTAGACCTCCGATTGACGTAATTCCAGTTGGGTTAGTTCAATAATTTTATCTATTTTATTCTGTAAAAGTTTGAGATCAATCGGAGTTACGGTTTTTTATTAAGATCAGTTTTAGTGAGGCTATAATGTTCTGTCCAGAATTTTAATCGAAGCTTAAATAGGTTTTGTGTTTAGAGGAGAATCTTAAAAATTTATTTTTAGCTTCCGCAATCATTCACCCCCCCCTCTGATTGCCTATCTTAATGTGAATCGATCCTACAAGTGGTATCAGAGCGAGGTTGCAATGGCATCAGATCGGGATCGTTTCTCAGGTAAACCACCTTTTTTCGATGGATCCGATTATCTGTATTGGAAAACTCGCATGGAGGTCTTTCTGCAAGCACAAGGTAATGCAATTTGGCAAAAAGTTGAAAATCCATATATTGTGCCTTCTGTTGTTACTACTGAAAATTCTGCTGATGTTGAAGCTAATGCTAAGGCTAGAAATATTTTGTTGCAAGGTCTTAATAGAAACGAATTTGTTAGAATTGCTCATATTAAATCTGCAAATAAAATCTGGACTACTCTAGCTGATTATCATGAAGGTTCTAAATCTGTTAAAGGTGTTCGCCAGAATCAATTTAAAAAGGAATATTCCAAATTTGAGATGAAACCAGGGGAATCAGTAGATGGACTTTTTGACCGCTTTAATAAAATTATTAGTGATTTGCAATCTGTTGATGTCACATATTCTGATTCTGATAATGCGCGTCAAATTTTAAATGCTTTGGATATGTCTGTTTGGAATGTGTTAGTCACTACTATTAATCATTCTGTTAATATGGAAACACTCACTTTGAATGATCTTTATTCTAAGATGAAAACTCATGAGATTGATGTTTTGGCCAGAATAAATAAGATTAATTCTTTGGGCTTAGTGACTAACCAAGCTGACAGTTCTTCAAGTTCTTCTATTGTTTCTTTGTCTGCATTGTGCTCTATTTCAGATGAACAATTAGAGGAGATTCGGGAAGAGCAGCTTGTACTTCTCTCTAACAGGTGACCAAGGCAATTTACAATGTCGATCAAGGCGAAGAGGAGGCCCAATTAAATGTTATGAATGTGGTGAGCAAAACCACATCAAGATGAATTGCCCCAAACTAAGGAGCAAGGATGTTAAGGATGACAAGATACCAACTCGTCGCTCTCAAATCAAGATTGATCCAAACAAGAAGCGCAATTATCGCAGAGCGATCAATAAGATAATTTCAGCACTTGATGAGATTGTTTTAAGTGATGATGATTCTCAAAGCGGCGATGAGGACAATGACAAGAAGGCAAAGGAGGTAGACTTCACAGGATGTGTTTATGGCCAACGGTGAGGAGCTAAATGATGATGATCTTTATAGCGATCTGATGAGGTAAAACCTTCTTACAACGATTTATCTCATGCTGTACTTAGATTGACAGAGGAGCTCAAAAGTATAAAAGAAAATTAAAAATCATGAATTTGTTGTTGAGAGCTTAAATTCTGAAATCAATAGACTTAGAGCTTCTATTCCTGATGATGAATCTTGTGAGTCTTGTCAAGTTTTACATTCTGAGTTAGAAAATGCTAGAACAATTAATACGTCAAACATGGTTCAACTTAGTGATGTAACTGCTAAACTTGATGAATTAAAATTGGCACATGACTCTTGTAATGAAATGTTAAAACTTGCAAATGATGAAATTGAAAAACTCAAGTCTAGTTCATCTATATGTTTAGAGACAAGTAATTCAAATGCTCAATCTAAGACTTGCTCTAAGTGTGAATTGTTAGAAGCTAGACTTAGTTCTTCTCAGGAAACAATTCAACAGATGCTTTATCATGAGACATCTTCTTGTTCTAACTGTCCTAAGCTTAACATAGAAATAGAAGCATTGACTAAACAACTTAATGATTTTGCTGAAAAGAAAGATTGGCTCAATCTATTGCTTCTAAGAATCTTGTGAATGAATCCTTTAAGTGCTCAACGTGTCCCACTTTAGTTAAAGAAAATGAGTACCTTAAGGACACTTTAGAGAGATTCTCTTTGGTAAGAAAAATCTGAATATGATTCTAGATAAGTCAAAAATAAGTGTGAAAAATCATGGTCTAGGATTTAATTATATTAAGCATGCCAAGAATAATCCTCCAAAGGTTGTTAAGCTTCTTGAACCTGGAAAAATTGAAGTAGAATTTGAACCAAAACAAACTGTTTTTAAGTCTGCTGGTATTATGTCATCTAATAATCAAGTGAATGCAAATGTTGCTTCTACTTCTCAAGTTAAATATAAAGTTAAGTACACTTGCAGTCATTGTGGTAAAGATGGACATCTTGTGCAATTTTGGTTTAGACTAGCCAAACAACAAATGAAAGAAAAGGCTAAGAATTGATCTAAATTAAGAAATACACATTCTTTTGTTCCTAGAACTTATGCGAAAGCTAGATTTTTAGAGAACTTTTATGATAACTTTAAATCTGATTCACATGTTGGTTTGGGATTTAATTTAAGTAATTCACGTTCTTTTTGGCGTTTTGATCGACCACATGTACGTGATTTTGGTTCTAGTTTTGTTACTATTCCTCCACATCGTGTATCTCAGTACTGGATTCCCAAATCATATTTCACTAACCCCGGTGCTGTGAGATCAATGTTTCCGGTGATGTAAGAACAGTTGACGAGGATGGAGAACATGAGCTTGATTGAGTTTCGGTCTTTTACATCATTGCTTGATTGGAACACTTGATAGTTCTTCATTCTCTTTGATGGCTTCTAAGAGTTGTCACTTTTTGAGAGACCATGTGGCAAAGGTGATGTTGCTCTATATCCTATGGGATTATTCTGAGGGGGAGCTTATCTTTTAAAATTTCAGAAACTTTGTTTATTATCCTTGTCAAATAATTCATCAAATCCAAGTCATTGAAATCAATTGAGTAGTAGAGCTCTCTTTATCATATTTATTCATATGTTGTGTAGCATTGATCATGACTGGTTATAATTAATTTGCTACATTTGAATTAAAAATATGACATGGCGGAATACTTTGACTAGATTGATTATATTTATTACTTTGCGATGTCCATTGAAAAGGATTAGCACGATTGTGAGTCTTATTTTAACTCTTGGCTATGAGGCTCGCATGTTTCATGTTACAATTTTTATGGTCACTCAATTTGGCATGTTATTAAAAAAAAGGTATAAAAGGAAGAGAGAAATGAAAAGATGTATGCTTCAAGCATGCCATGGTGAACAAAAAAAAGCACAAAAGTGCGCAAAATGAAAAGAAGTATGCTTCAAGCATGCCACCATCAACAAAAAAAAAAGAAAACAAAAACAAGTATGTTATCATAAAAAGAAGTATGCTACAAGCATGCCACATGCCTAAGAGTTGAGTGTGGTGCAATAAGTTGTTACATGAGACTGCTAGCCCGTCTAGAGTTAAGATTTGCTTCACTTTTAGGCTTTGACTTTTCGTTGTGATATCTCATTGTGCTCTTTATAATTAGTCTGGTTATTGTTGCGATGCCTATCATTGATATAAATCGCTTAATCATATTGACGAACGTGTTTTGACATTGCTATATGATATATGGCTTTATATGATCTAGATAGCTCTACTCAAACATATGACTTGGTTGTTTTATTAAACCAATATAACGTGACTTGGATAATCTACAAAGCTTCTAGATTTTTACTCTCATTGCTTCTTCTTAGAATTATTCTTATTCACTGAAATTTCTTGATGATTACATTGCCAAAGGGGGAGAGAAATTTGAGAGATTAGAGAGTTTTATTGCTTCTCTTATGTTGAGAGGGAGAGTTTGAGATTTTGGGTTCAAGTTTTTCACTTAGATCTGTTGGAAGTCATGTTAATTTAAGTGTTGTCAATGTATTCATCAAGGGGGAGATTGTTAGACCATGTGGCCAGGTCTCGGCTATTTTAGATGATGAATAATTGACAACGTTGGTTATGATATTATTTGTAGTGTTTTGCGTGTGTACGGATTGACGTTGGTCAAGTTCGGATGAACTTGTGCCGGAAAAATGTTGGTTTGGTCTTTGCATGTGCAGGATAACTCGGAGACGATCGTGGTCAATGGCGAGGACCGGGAGATGGCTTGGTGTGAAGCTATTGTCTAAGGGGTCAAGGATGCCAAGAGAGACAGTCGTGCTCGAGTTGGGGTGCATGGAGATCAAAGATGGTCGATGCGTGTTGAAGCTACGGAGGTGCGGTCCGGAGGCTACGATACGTAGAAATTTTGGGGAGTCCAAATTTTAGTTGGGATTTGTGTTATTCAGTCATGTATGCAAAATTTGTGCTGCATATATGACATATGTATACGAGTAGTATACAGTCGCGTGAGATGGCACGAGTTGTACATGTTTTGCGTGAGACGACTTGCCATCTCCGTATCGGAGTAAGTTCGTAGCCATCAGAATAAAAGGGGAGGGCTGCGTGTGTTTAGTTATGGTCTCAAGGTGAACAACTAGAAAATTGTAAGGCTGCGGCCGTGACTTTTTGGGAAAAGAAAAGGAGTTGCGGCTTTTGGTTCCGTGAAAAAAAAAAGTTACAGCGAGGTCGTGATTTTTGGCGAAAAAAAACAAGAGTGCGCTCTGTGATTTTGGAAGAGAGGAAAGGGAGCGACTAGAAGTTGTGAACGGCGGCCATAGGAAATCACGAAGAAAAGAAAAACGCAGAGAGGATTTGTGATTTTTTGTATCAGAGTGGAAGCGGCTGTTGTGTTTGCAGCCGTGATTTACAAGAAAAATAGAGAGGCCGGCTGCTGTGCTTTTTCGTGAAAAAAAAAGAAAAACATAAAGACCGGCGGCGCGTCACTCCAATCTTCGGCCGATGTTACTACACGTCGATTGCCCCTCGCTACAAGAAGAAGTAATGCAGAACGTGGAGAGCAACTAGAAGAAACGTGTTCGGTGTTTAAAAGAAAAAGGTACTGCTATTTTCTTAATTAGTGATCTCATCGGTTAACTTACATGCATTCACGTGAAGTTGTGAACTCATATGCATGTGAGCAGATTGGTGAGTGCATGCATAGTTAATGCTTAAAAGTTTTCTTGTATACATGCATGAATATTTCTTTTGTTTAATGTGATGGCTGCATGCAATGATTCTCTACTTTATTTGTGATCTGAAAATTTGGTTGATTAACTCTTTATGGTTCTTTGCTTAATTGTTTAATTAGGGTTTAATCAATTTTCGTCATTATCTGCTCAGCAGGTTTGTTTATTTTATATCTCGAGTTCTAGACCTCCGATTGACGTAATTCCAGTTGGGTTAGTTCAATAATTTTATCTATTTTATTCTGTAAAAGTTTGAGATCAATCGGAGTTACGGTTTTTTATTAAGATCAGTTTTAGTGAGGCTATAATGTTCTGTCCAGAATTTTAATCGAAGCTTAAATAGTTTTTGTGTTTAGAGGAGAATCTTAAAAATTTATTTTTAGCTTCCGCAATCATTCACCCCCCCTCTGATTGCCTATCTTAATGTGAATCGATCCTACAAAGCTGAAGCCGAAAAAAACCGAAACGATCAGGACCTGAAGGCATCACCGGGCAGGAGCATTTCGGAGATGGCTCCGCGGTGCAGATTAAAGAAAAAGTCTCAATATTGTTTGATTGCAAGAATGGAGAGCAGTGGCTGTTGCTGGAGGTATATTTCATTCCAAGTCTTTGCAATAACATAATGAGTCTTGGTCAATTAACAGAGGATGGCAAAAGGATCGAAATGTATAGAATTAGAGACTTTTTGTAGTTGTATGAGCGGGCTGGGAGGCTACTGATGAAGGTGAAGCATTCTTGCAATCAGCCATTCCCACTACAGTCCTTGCAATCATCGGTTGGACAAGGCTGAACTACAGATTGGAACACCAATTTACCTTGCATTAGAGCACGAGGAAATGGCGTGGCTCTGGCACGCCTGGCTGGGACACTTGAATTTCCAGGCCATGAAAACCATGGTGGACAAGGACATGGTGTGTGGACTGCCGAGGGTGGAGCATCCTACGCAGCTGTGCGATTGTCGTCTGGTTTCCAAGCAAAGTCATATGCCATTCCCACTACAGTCCTTGTATCGTACCGACGAGTTGCTCGGTCTTGTACACGCCGACCTCGGTGGGCCAATTACACCATAGACCCTTGCCGGCAACAAATACTTCCTGCTATTGGTAAGTGATCTGAGCAAGATGATGTGGGTTTATATGATCAAGTCAAAGATTGAGGCACTGTCAGTATTCAGGAAATTCAAAGCAATGGTTGAAAATGAGAAGCACAGAAGATTAAAATGTTGAGGACAGACCATGGCGGGGAATTTTTGTCACAGGAGTTCTCTGAACTGTGTGCTGTAGCAGGGGTACAATGCCATCTCACCGCTCCTACAGTCCTCAGCAAAATGGCGTGGTGGAGCGTCGGAATCAGATGGTAATGGCAAAACCACAAGAAGCTTACTAAAGGCAATGAAAGTCCCTGGCAGTCTGTAGGGAGAAGCAGTCTAGCATGCGGTATATTTGTTAAACTGAGTGTCAACCAAAGTAGTGCATGGTGCTACACCATGGGAGGCTTGGACAGGAAAGAAACCGAACCTAGGTTACCTTAGGGTGTTCGGTTGTGTGGCACACATGAAAGTGCCATCAGTGCATCTAAAGAAATTGGAAGACCAGAGTAGACCAATGGTTTACTTGGGGGTGGAACCTGGAAGCAAAGGCACATCGGCTAATCGATCCCCAAGGTAAGAAACTATATGTTAGTCGAGATGTGGTATTTGAAGAAAACAGGAGTTGGAGCTAGAATGATGCAAGAAGTGAGCAACCGAACTGGACATACTTCACTGTACATGAACCGGCAATGCAGTTTGCAGAAGCAGAGGCAGGAACAGACGCTGGAGTAGTTACCGTGGCAGCTGCGACAGACTTGTCATTGTCTGAATTGAGCCTCCTAAGCCCTGCGGCAGGTGCCACGGCAGAGACACCAACAACTCTAGAGACATCGATGCTCGGTTCAGGTCATGTGCAGCCAATGCCACCTATCCCGATGGCTTGGACTTTGCCAGGTTCCTCCACGTATGATGAAACACCACTGAAGTTTAGGCCTGTGGCAGAGATACATGAGGAGACAGAGGAGGTGCAACTACCTGAAGAATTGTACTTGGCGGCAATGGAGGAACCAAATATCTTTTGTGAAGCCCAAAAAGAACCAGAATGGTGGGAAGCCATGAAGATTGAGATAGAGTCAATCGAGAGAAATACAACTTGGCAGCTAACTGAATTGCCGGCAGGCCACAAACCCATCGGCCTCAAATGGATTTACAAGTAGAAGAAGGATGCTACTGGCCAAGTCCAAAAGCATAAGGCAATATTAGTAGCAAAGGGCTATGTACAACAGAAGGGAATTGATTTTGAGAAAGTATTTGCACTTGTAGCAGGTTGGAAATAGTGAGACTACTGCTAACCTGGTCAGGATAACAGAATTGGCAAGTGCACCACCTTGATGTTAATTCTACGTTTTTAAATGATTACCTACAGGAAAAAGTATGTGTCTACCAACCAGAAAGATTTGTGGCTAAAGGCAAAGAGCATATGCTGTACAAGCTGTTCAAGGCATTGTAGGGTTACGGCAAGCACCAAGAGCCTGGAACACTCGGTTTGACTGGACTCTGAAAGTGCTGGGATTTCAACAATGCTTACAAGAACAAGCTGTGTACAAAAGGAGCACTGGAGGTGAGTTATTGATTGTCGGTGTTTATGTTGACGACTTGATCTTCACTAGCACAAGCACAGTGGAAATTGATCATTTCAAGCTACAAATGAAGACCAAGTTTAAGATAAGTGACTTAGGCTTCCTCTCATACTACCTTGGCATAGAGGTGCAACAACACAGCAGTGGTATAATCCTAAGACAAACCGGTAATGCAAAGAAAATCCTTTAGTAGGCTGGTATGTACGAGTATAATACTGTCCAGTACCCGATGCAGGCAAAGCTGCACCTAACCAAAGCCAAACAAGGAACACCGGTGAATGCAACTGAGTACCGGCGGTTGATTGGAAGTTGTTAGACCGTGTGGCCAGATCTCAGTTAATTTAGATGATGAATAATTGACAACGTTAGTTATAATTTTACTTATGGAATGTTGCGTGTGCGGATTGATGTTCGCATGTGCGGATTGACTTGAGTCAAGTCGTGGACTTGTGCTCGTATGCAGTTGTGTGTTTATTCATATGTAGGTGTTGCTTGAGGCGGACATGGTCGATGACGGGACTGAAACTAGGTTCGGGTGGAACTGAGGTTTTGGGACTAAGTTCAGGGAGAAACTGAGATCCTATCGGTCAAGGATGTCATGCGGGATGTTCAAGCTAGAGAACAATGCGCGTGGAGATGATGCGTGGAGAAGATACAGGAGGTGCGGTCCTGGAGGCTTCGACACGTGAAAGGCTGGACAAATCGGTAGCGTAAAAAGAATTAAAAAACCTATATTAGGAAGGGTTTTTGGTCTCTTGAAAAGTAGTGGGCCAAAAAGCCTGGTTGAGGCGAAAAAGCCCAAGATGAGTTGTATTAGGATTGCTAAAGTATTGAAGTAGGTTGAGGATTTTAGGAGTATAAATAGAGAGGGATAGCAGCTATTTTTGTGTGGCTTTTGGAAGAAAAGAAAAATTGTGCGTGGCCTTTCAGTTTGGCCGTGCTTTTGAAGATAAAGAAAAAGTTTGAAGGCGGCAGCAGTTTTTGCGTGCAGCTATTTTGTAGCGTTGTGTTGTCTCGGCGTGAAAAGAAAAGGAGCAGACGCGACGTGATCTTCAGAAGAAAAGAAACGAGCAAAAATTGTGTGGCGGCGGCTGTCTTCATTTTGATCGGGATCGAAATAAAAAGGAGGCTGGCCGCTGCTTTCCTCGCCATCTATTGCTGTGCCGCCACCCACGTTCCAGGCAAAAAGTCCGTCACGCCGGCACTGCTTAATCTCCGTTGCGTTGGCCAGTTCTTCCTGCTGCCTTTGATTTGAAGTGGAGGTCCTGCGTGTCGCCAGGTACGCAAGAAAATTTCCATCACCTAACTCAGGTACATCTATTTACAGTTGAGTAGTTGGCAAGTCTTTTGCATGTGAGGAGTAGTAGTTGCTCTGTTATTTGATTGACCAAGAGTAGCATGTGTAGTAGTTGAAGTTTGGCTGTGACTCATCTACTTGTGACGTGAGGACTAGTAGTTGTTCTACCACCTTGTGACGTGACTTAAATCATCATAAGATTAATCTAGTATTCTTTAATTAGTTAAGGTGATTAGCATCATTAATTAAGTGGGCCAGCACGCATGCATTTTTGTGTTTGAGGAGAGATGAAAAGATGATTAGATAGCTAATTACTTGAGATCAAATTGGTTCTGTCAATGCATACATACCTATTCAAGTAGCATGCATGCATACATTTTCACATGATAGCTTTTGATTTATTTATAAACAATCTTTTTGCTACTACAATAATCCAAAAATAGAAATATATTCTTTCAGTTTTCCTCAGAAAATCAAGAATAATATATATACATACATACATACATATATATATATATATATATATATATATATATATATATATATATATATATATATATATATATATATATATATTCCTTGTCTTTGTGTGTGTGTGTGTTTTTTTAACTGCTATCTAGGTTGAACGATCAAAAGACAATATATTTTGAAGAGAAAATTATCTTGAGGATTACAATCATTCACCCCCCTCTGATTGCCATCGACGATCCTACAAGTGGTATCAAAGCGAGGTTGCAATGGCATCAGATCGGGATCGCTTCTCAGGTAAACCACCTTTTTTCGATGGATCCGATTATCTTTATTGGAAAACTCGCATGGAGGTCTTTTTGCAGGCACAAGGTAATGCAATTTGGCAAAAAGTTGAAAATCCATATATTGTGCCTTCTGTTGTTACTACTGAAAATTTTGCTGATGTTGAAGCTAATGCTAAGGCTAGAAATATTTTGTTGCAAGGTCTTAGTAGAAATGAATTGTTAGAATTGCTCATATTAAATCTGCAAATAAAATTTGGACTACTCTAACTGATTATCATGAAGGTTCTAAATCTGTTAAAGATGTTCGCTAGAATCAATTTAAAAAGGAGTATTCCAAATTTGAGATGAAACCAGGGGAATCAGTAGATGCACTTTTTGACCGTTTTAATAAAATTATTAGTGATTTGCAATCTGTTGATGTTACATATTCTGATTCTGATAATGCGCGTCAAATTTTAAATGCTTTGGATATGTCTGTTTGGAATGTGTTAGTCACTACTATTAATCATTCTGTTAATATGGAAACACTCACTTTGAATAATCTTTATTCCAAGATGAAAACTCATGAGATTGATGTTTTGGCCAGAATAAATAAGACTAATTCTTTGAGCTTAGTGACTAACCAAGCTGATAGTTCTTTTAGTTCTTCTATTGTTTCTTTGTCTGCATTGTGCTCTATTTCAGATGAACAATTAGAGGAGATTCCAGAAGAACAGCTTCTACTTCTCTCCAATAGGGTGACCAAGGTAATTAGCAATATCAGATCAAGACGGAGAGGAGGTCCAATCAGATGCTATGAATGTGGTGAACAAAACCATATCAAGATGAATTGCCCCAAACTGAGGAGCAAGGAGGTCATGGATGACAAGGCACCAACTCGTCGCTCTCAAGTCAAGATTGATCCAAACAAGAAGCGTAATTATCGCAGGGCAGTCAACAAGATAATTTCAGCACTTGATGAGATTGTTTTGAGTGATGATGATTCTCAAAGCGACGATGAGGACAATAGCAAGAAGGCAAAAGAGGTAGACTTGACAGGGATATGTTTTATGGCCAACAGTGAGGAGTTCATTTATGATGATCTTTACAGTGATCCTGATGAGGTAAAACCTTCTTATACTGATTTATCTCGTGCTGTGCTTAGATTGACAGAGGAGCTCAAAAAGTATAAAAAGAAAATTAAAAATCATGATTTTGTTGTTGAGAGCTTAAATTCTGAAATCAATAGACTTAGATCTTCTATTCCTGATGATGAATCTTGTGAGTCTTGTCAAGTTTTACATTCTGAGTTAGAAAATGCTAGAAGAATTAATATGTCAAACATGGTTCAACTTAGTGATGTAACTGCTAAACTTGATGAATTAAAATTGACACATGACTCTTGTGATGAAAAGTTAAAACTTGCAAATGATGAAATTAAAAAACTCAAGTCTAGTTCATCTATGTGCTTAGAGTCAAGTAATTCAACTGTTCAATCTAAAACTTGCTCTAAGTGTGAATTGCTAGAAGCTAGACTTAGTTCCTCTCAGGAAATAATTCATCAGATGCTTTATCATGAGATATTTTCTTGTTCTAACTGTCCTAAACTTAACATAGAAATAGAAGCATTGACTAAACAACTTAATGATTTTGCTGAAACAGAAAGATTGGCTCAGTCTAGTGCTTCTAAGAATCTTGTGAATGAATCCTTTAAGTGCTCAACGTGTCCCACTTTAACTAAAGAAAATGAGTACCTTAAAGACACTTTAGAGAGATTCTCTTTTGGCAAGAAAAATCTAAATATGATTCTAGACAAGTCAAAAGTAAGTGTGAAGAATCGGGGTCTAGGATTTAATTATATTGAGCATGCCAAGAATAATCCTCCTCAGATTGTTAAGCTTCTTGAACCTGAAAAAATTGAAGTAACATCTGAACCGAAACAAACTGTTTTTAAGTCTGCTAGTATTATGTCATCTACTAATCAAGTGAATGCAAATGTTGTTTCTACTTCTCAAGTTAAACATAAAGTTAAGTACACGTGCAGTTATTGTGGTAAAGATGAACACTTGTATGAATTTTGCTTTAGGCGTACTAAGAAAGAGAGGAGAGAAAGATTGAATGCAATGAGACAAAAATATGTATCATCTTTTGTTCCTAGAACTTATGCAAAAGCTAGATTTTTAGAGAACTTTTATGATGATTTTAAATCTGCTTCACATGCTGGTTTGGGATTTAATTCAAATAAATCACGTTCTTTTTGGCATTTTGATCGATCTCATGCACGTGATTTTGGTTCTAGTTTTGTTACTGCTCCTCCACATCGTGTATCTCAATACTGGATTCGCAAATCTTATTTCACTAACCCCGGTACTGTGAGATCGATGTTTCCTGTTATGTAAGAACAGCTGATAAAGATGGAGACCATGAGCTTGATTGGGTTTCGGTCTTTTACATCATTGCTTGATTGGAACACTTATAGTTCTTCATTCTCTTTAATGGCTTCCAGGAGATTTTTACTTTCTGAGAGACCATGTGGCAAAGGTGATGTTGTCCTATATCTTATGAAGTTAGATTCTAAAATTGCTGATACTCTTATAAAACCACTTGATACTTCTCGATTTGTTAGTTTGCGAAGTGAGTTGGGTGTGTTGCACCTTATGGGATTATTCTGAGGGGGAGCTTGTCTTTTAAAATTTCAGAAGTTTTATTTATTATTCTTGTCACATAACTCATCAAGTCCAAGTCATTGAAACCAACTGAGTAGTAGTGCTCTCTTTATCATATATATTCATATGCTGTGTAGCTTTGATCACGACTCGTTATAATTAATTTGCTACATTTAAATGAAAAGTATGACATGGCGGAATCTTTTTACTAGATTGTTTATATTTATTACTTTGCGATGTCCATCGAAAAGGATTAGCTTGATTATGAGTCTTATTTTAACTCTTGGCCATGAGGCTCGTATAATTCATGTTACAATTTTTATGACCACTCAATTTGGCATGTTATTGTTAAAAAAAAGGTATAAAAAAATTAAAAATATGTATGCTTCAAGCATGCCATGGTAAAAAAAACACAAAAGTGCGCAAAATGAAAAGAAGTATGCTTCAAGCATGCCATCATCAAAAAAAAATGATACAAGTATGTCATCATAAAAAGAAGTATGCTACAAGCATGTCACATGCCTAAGAATTGAGTGTGGAGCAACAAGTTGTTACATGAAACTGCTAGCCCGTTTAGAGTTAAGGTTTGCTTCACTTTTAGGCTTTGACTTTTCATTGCGATATCTCATTGTGCTCTTTATAATTAGTCTGGTCATTGTTGCGATGTTTGTCATTAATATAAATCGTTTAATCATATTGACAGACTTGTTTTGATATTGTTATGTGATATATGGCTTTATATGATCTAGATAGCTCTACTCAAAAATATGACTTGGTTACTTTATTAAACCAATTCAACATGACTTGGATAACCTACAAAAGCTTCTAGATTTTTATTATCATTGGTCTTTCTTAGAGTTATTCTTATTCACTGAAATTTCTTTATGATTACATTGCCAAAGGGGGAGAGAAATTTGAGAGATCGGAGGGTTTTTGGAGATATTAAATTGCTTCTCTTATGATGAGAGGGAGAGTTTGAGAATTTGGCTTCAGTTCTTCACTTAGATTGGTTGGAAGTCATGTTAATTTAAAGTGTTGTCAATGTATTCATCAATGGGGAGATTGCTAGACCATGTGGCCAGATCTCGGTTAATTTAGATGATGAATAATTGACAACATTAGTTATGATTTTACTTATGGAATGTTGCGTGTGCGGATTGACGTTCGCATGTGCGGATTGACTGAGTCAAGTCGTGGACTTGTGGTCGTATGCGGTTGTGTGTTTATTCATGTACAGGTGTTGCTTGAGGCGGACATGATCGATGACGGGACTGAAACTAGGTTCGGGTGGAACTAAGGTTTTGGGACTAAGTTCAGGGAGGAACTGAGGTCCTATCAGTCAAGGATGTCATGCGGGATGTTCAGGCTAGAGAACAATGCGTGTGGAGATGATGCGTGGAGAAGATACAAGAGGTGCGGTCCTGGAGGCTTCGACACGTGGAAGGCTGGAAAAATCGGTAGCGTAAAAAGAATTAAAAAACCTATGTTAGGAAGGGTTTTGGGTCCCTTGAAAAGTAGTGGGCTAAAAACCTGGTTGAGGCGAAAAAGCCCAAGAATAGTTGTATTAGGGTTGCTAAAGTATTGAAGTAGGTTGAGGATTTTAGGAGTATAAATAGAGAGGGATAGCAGCTGTTTTTGTGTGGCTTTTGGAAGAAAAGAAAAATTGTGTGTGGCCTTTCAGTTTGGCCGTGCTTTTGAAGATAAAGAAAAAGTTGGAAGGCAGCAGTAGTTTTTGCGTGCAGCTATTTTGTAGCGTTGTGTTGTTTCGGCGTGAAAAGAAAAGGAGCAAACGCGACGTGATCTTCGGAAGAAAAGAAACGAGCAAAAATTGTGTGGCGACGGCTATCTTCATTTTGATCGGGATCGAAATAAAAGGAGGCTGGCATTGCTTTCTCGCCATCTATTCTTTGTGCCGCCACCCACATTCCGGGCAAAAAGTCCGTCGCCGCAAGATTGCTTAATCTCCGTTGCGTTGGCGATTCTTCCACTGCCTTTGATTTGAAGTGGAGGTCTGCGTGTCGCCAGTGCACGCAAGAAAATTTCCATCACACGACTCGGTACATCTATTTCTGATTGAGTAGTTGGCAAGTCTTTTGCATGTGAGGAGTAGTAGTTGCTCTGTTATTTGATTGACCAAGAGTAGCATGTGTAGTAGTTGAAGTTTGGCTGCGACTCATCTACTTGTGACGTGAGGACTAGTAGTTGTTCTACCACCTTGTGACGTGACTTAAATCATCATAAGATTAATCTAGTATTCTTTAATTAGTTAAGGTGATTAGTATCATTAATTAAGTGGGCTAGCACGCATGCATTTTTGTGTTTGAGGAGAGATGAAAAGATGATTAGATAGCTAATTACTTGAGATCAAATTGGTTCTGTCAATGCATACATACCTATTCACGTAGCATGCATGCATACATATTCACATGATAGCTTTTGATTTATTTATAAACAATCTTTTTGCTACTACAATAATCCAAAAATAGAAATATATTCTTTCAGTTTTCCTACAGAAAATCAAGAATAATATATATACATACATATATATATATATATATATATATATATATATATATATATATTCCTTCTCTTTGTGTGTGTGTGTTTTTTTAACTGCTATCTAGGTTGAACGATCAAAAGACAACATATTTTGAAGAGAAAATTATCTTGAGGATTACAATCATTCACCCCCCTCTGATTGCCATCGACGATCCTACAGAAGTATCAGGTATTTAACTCACACCTGGCCAGATTTATCCTACTCGATAGGAATGGTGAGCACGCATGTGGAATCACCAAAGGCAAGTCATCTTTAGGCAGTCAAGCATATCCTAAGATATGTCAAAGGGACAATCAACTATGAAATTGCTTTTGGCAGAGAGGGAGAAAGGGAATTGATTGGCTATAGTGATGGTAACTTGGCCAGGGACCTGATGATCGAAAGAGCACCAGTAGCATGGTGTTCTACTATTTTAATATCCTAGTCACTTGGTGTTCTCAGAAGCAAAAAATAGTGGCATTGTCGTCCTGTGAGGCAGAGTTTATGGCCACAACGGCAGAAGCATGTCAAGCTGTCTTGCTAAGGAATCCACTGAGAGATCTTATGGGAAATGCTCCAAAGGCAGTGGTAATACGAGTGGACAACAAATCAGCTAATGCTCTCATGAAGAACCTTGCATTTCACAAAAGAAGCAAATATATTGACACCCATTTTCATTTTATTAGAGAATGCATTGAGAATGGCTGGTGGTAGTTGAACATGTTAGTAGTACAGTGTGCTGATATTCTGGCAAAGGCACCAAGACCAGTGTTCATCATTTCGTCTGAAATTTTGTGAAATGAACAAAATTTTGTCCCTTTCAGTACCCTCCTAAACATGTTTTATTCGACCAAAATTTGGCCCTATTTGAAATTTATTCAAATTTCATCTAATGTTTTGTTAAATTTCATCAAAAATTTGATTTTTTTGTCCGAAATTTCGACGAAATGAACGAAATTTTGTTCATTTGTTCCTTTTGCCAGCATCCGAATATTTTTCCCATCCGAAAGCTTTAACCCTGACCAAGACTGAAATTTGCAGAGATGGGAGAGCTTCTAGGGGTCAAGAATCTCGAGCCCTCAAGTCAGGATTAAGGGCAGAGTGTTATCTGTAATCCTAAAATTTATTGTTCATCTTCAGACAAACATTGAATCGGTGATTCCTTGGGCAGGTTGATCCGAGGCTCGATTCCAACAAGATCATGGCTGCCGCGCCATACGAGCAGGCGGTTGGGCAGCAGCATCCCCCGTTCGGTCCCCTCATGGTACTGAGACATGACGATCTCTGTCGGCACGACCAGCGTGTGCGCGTCTGGCGGCGTGACCTACAGGAGATTCCTCGGCAGCCTTGTTGAGACCACCGCGGTGCTGCACCCCATCTCGAACAGGTGGATGCTCCGGACTCTGCTGCGCAGCTTGTAGGAGAACGGGTAGGCTACGCTAGCTACAACATTTCATTTTCTACCGCGTTCAACCAGAAAACATGCGCGTAAGGGAGTCATGGATAGTTACCACTATTTGCGCTTCGCAGTGGAAGAAGAGTTGGAGCAGCCCGGTCCAACGTAGATGCGCGTCGATGAAGAAGAAGCGGTCGATCGTTTCATGAACTGAACGTCTCCTCCTTGTGTCTTAGCAATAGCCTTGCGCCTCTCGCCGATCAGCACAGCAACAACCGCAGCGACGCCTCCACGGAGTCCACACGTTCGGGGTGGAATGCCGTGCGCTGGTGTGCTAGCACCGTGCGCTGGTGTGCTAGCACCGCGCGCTTGGCTAGGGTTTCGGGATACGACCGAGGGGAGGTGGCGGCTAGGGTTTTCAGGATAGTCGTGTTCCCCTGCAGCCCCACCTCCACATGTTTATAGAACATGCTGATGGGCTTCCACGTTGTAGGCCCATTAGAACACTAATCCCATATAGATAAATATCCCTTTTAGCCTTAATTCCGAATTGTTTATGATTGCCTCTTGGGCACATCACTAACAATCTCCCACTTGCACTAGAGACAATCATATAGGCAAGCTTTCCAATTCCAACCCCTTAAGTGTGCGACTCGTTAGGTTCATGTGTAAACAGCCATGACCCGAAAACCCTTTTTCAAGCCAAAAGTCAATAGTGGCACCTAGCAGGGCATATTGACTCCCGAATACACATAAAGATCATGTCGGCTAAACCTTGATATACACACACTTGGATCCCTTTACCACACGATACTAGTCGAACTTAAGGCGAGATTCGTGCCACCCTTGTGATAGCTCAACCATTCACTCGATCTTGTGGTGGATTACAACTCATGACTAACTCTTTAGTCACATTGTGATTAACTCTTTAATCACCTTAGCATGGCCATGCACTTCTCTAATCCAACCACATCGAGGGGCCCAGAGATATCTCTCCTGTTATGTAGGAGGGGCAAATTCCATCTTAATCCGCTCACATCCCATTCCATGTTTCATGATACACCTGAAGACCACTTTTATAGCTACCCAGTTATGGAGTAGTGTTTGGCAGCCTAAAGCGCACCACTACACATAGTGAGAAACAATGGCGATTTGGTCGAAGGATCCGATGGGTATACCACTCGAGATCGCTTGATAGCACATATTAACATAACAATCCCAGCAACGTCTCGGAGTGGGTCAATCCAACACCATGTTCTCTAACATGTGTCCACATTATTGATTTGATATTCCTATATCTATGATCTGTGAAACATGATCATCAATCAATACATGTGCTAGTCCATAAATCATTGTTGTCCCACGTAATGACATAAGACTAGGGATCTTTAGAATAAAATAAAATAAAATAAAAAGTTTCACGAACAAATCACATACTTGTCAACCAATGCATACAATCATTATTCAAGAAACCAAATAACACCTTATTCAAAATTTCATAAACATAGACTTCATACAATCATCTCCCACTCACACTAGAGTCAATCATGTAAGTATCTAATACCCATTGCACTCGTGTGTGCCTCATGCTTTGGTTCTGGGAGAGACTTCGTCAACAGATCAGCAACATTCAAATCCGTGTGCACCTTGTAAATCTTCACTTCACCTCTATCAATGATCTCACGGATAAGGTGATAGCGCCGAAGTATATGTTTGGACTTTTGGTGTGACCTAGGCTCCTTTGCTTGCGCAATGGCTCCACTATTGTCACAATAGAGATCCATTGGACTGGACATACTAGGGATCACACCCAACTCAAAAACAAATTTTTGATCCAAACAGCTTCCTTTGCAGCTTCAGAAGCTGCAATATACTCGGCCTCAATTGTCAAATCAGCTACCGTCTCTTGCTTGAAATTTTTCCAGCTCACTGCCCCTCCATTAAGGCAGAACACAAAACCAGACTACGATCTGCTATCATCTTTGTCAGTTTGGAAGCTAGCATCGGTGTAACCTTTTACAACGAGCTCTTCTTCACCTCCAAAAATAAGGAACATATCCTTAGTCCTTCTAAAGTACTTAAGAATATTCTTTACAGCCACCCAGTGAGCTAGATCGGGGCTAGATTGATACGTACTCGTAACACTTAGAGCATATGAAACATCTGGGCGCGTACAAAGCATAGCATACATGATGGATCCGATGGCTGAGACATACGAAATCGCTTACATCTTCTCTTGCTCATCAAGTGTTGAAGCACACTGAGTCTTGCTAAGACTAATGCCATGTGACATAGGCAAGAAACCTTTCTTAGAATCTTGCATATTGAACCGTTTTAATACCTTGTCAATGTATGTACTTTGGCTTAATCCAATTAGCCTCTTCGATCTATCTCTATAGATCTTTATGCCCAAAATGTAAGCTGCCTCTCCGAGATCTTTAATTGAGAAACTTTTTCCCAAAGAAGACTTCACAGCTTCTAGCATTGGAATATCATTTCCGATCAATAATATGTCATCTACATACATGACCAGAAAAACAAGTGCACTCCCACTAACCTTCTTGTAAACACAAGGCTCTTCTTCATTCTTGATGAAGCCAAACCCTTTGATTACTTCATCAAAACGAAGATTCCAACTCCGAGATGCTTGCTTCAATCCATAAATGGACTTCTTAAGTTTGCATATTCTCCCAGCATTTTTCGGAACAACAAAACCCTCAGACTGTGTCATGTACACATCCTCCCTTAGGTTTCCATTTAGGAAAGCCGTTTTGACATCCATTTGCCAAATCTCGTAGTCGAAATAGGCAGCAATCGCTAGGAGGATTCGAATAGACTTTAGCATAGCGACGGGCGAAAATGTTTCATCATAATCAACACCTTGAATTTGTTTGAAACCTTTCGCCACCAATGTGAACATTTCCATCCATGTCTATCTTTTTCTTAAAAACCCATTTACACTCAATAGTTTTTACACCATCAGGTGGATCTACCAAGTTCCAAACTTGATTATCATGCATGGATTCTATTTCGGACCTCATGGCTCCAAGCCATTTTTCAGAGTCTGGTCCCATCATTGCTTCCGTGTAGCTCTTCGGCTCATCATTGTCCAACAACAATATATCGCGTTGTCCCGTGGTTAGGTGCGTGAACTTTTCAGTTGCGCGACGTGCCCTTGTAGACCTACGTGGGGGCGGTGCCTCCATAACCGGTTGTACAACATCTTGTACATCCTGTTGAGGTTCAATAGGAGCTGAAATATTTTCAGGTGTTTCTTGAATTTCTTCAAGCTACACCTTGCTCTCACTAACACCCTTTGAAAGAAACTCTTTTTTTAAAAAGACACCGTTCCGAGCGACAAACACTTTGCCTTCTTCTCGATTGTAAAAATAATATCCTTTGGTTTCCCTAGGATATCCAACAAAGAAGCATTTATAGGATTTAGGATGGAGCTTATCAGACGTCAAACGTTTCACATAAGTCTCACAACCCCATATCTTAAGAAAAGACAATCCAGGACGTTTCCCGGTCCATTTCTCGTATGGTGTCTTTTTCACTGATTTAGATGGAACTCTGTTTAGTGTAAACGCAGCAGTTTCTAGTGCATATCCCCAGAAGGACAATGGAAGATCAGATTAGGTCATCATAGACCGAACTATGTCTAATAAGGTCCGGTTCCTCCGTTCAGATACCCCGTTCCATTGAGGCGTGCCAGGCGGAGTCAGCTGTGGAACAATTTGTAACAGCCCAGCTGTTTATTCCAAAAAAAACACATTTAATTTAATTAAAAAAATGTTTACTTTTGGTTGTTTAAGTTTATTTGCCTGATTTTCTGCTTTTAAAAAGGGTTTTACGTGAGAAAGGTGATTTAAGAAAAAATAAAAACAATAAATAAATAAATAAATAAATAAGGTATTAAATAAGTTAGTTTGAAATAAAAATCAAAGTTATTTGATTTCTTGAAATTTTAAAATTTTTAGCTAACTTTGATTTTCTGCTAAAGAAAATAGCCTTTTCATTAAACAAAAAATATTTTATAAGGAAAAATATTCAAATTTGAGTTGGAATTTTTTATAAGTTCTAAATAGCCTAAGAAACTTCCATGAATTTTTCTAAGATTTTTAAGCTTTATTTGTTATTTATTGTATTATTTAAAGCTAGAAAAATAAAAACATTTTTAAAAATTAAAATAATGTTCAAAAAAATTTTCCGAAATTTGTTTTATTCTTTTCAGGTTCCAAGGATTCTAAAAATATTTTTTAGAATTTTCTTTTCTTTTTCTTTTTTTCTTTTCTCTCTTTTTCTCTTTCTTCCTTTTTCCTTTCTTCTTCCCGAGAGAACCTTCGTGCGTGCGCGTACAGGAGACGCCATGGCTGTTTTGAAAGCTTTTCTTCAATCTCCAATAACTCGTGATTTACTCGACGGTTTTCAACGAAATCAATTGCATTTACTTCCTCTCATCAAGCCTCTTCATTTCCCACCGTTTCCCCCCTCATTCATGAGCTATTTTTGCGGGATTTAACCCATGCCATTCATGGACATGGTTCTTTGATCTCCCTCCTCGGACCTCCTCCACCCCTATAAAAGGGAGCCCCGTGAGCCTCTCCTCATCCTCACTCAACCCCGAAAATCTCAAGTCCCCTCTCCCACTCGTTTAGTCGCAATCGAAGTTTTATTTTTGTGTACCAAGCGTCGTTCTCCGGCCTTTTGCGCCTCATCCGGTGAAGCGCCGCCGCGTTTGACCACATCGTTGGCTTCGCCTCGCCGCGTTCTACGCGGTGCTCACCTCGCCTTCGCCGGAACTTCGCCGGAGCACCATCGCCACCGTGGGCCAAAACGGGTCGCCGTTCTTCGCGTCGCCACCGGCCGACCGTGCATGCCCGACCAAAACCAAGGTGAGCATCACGATCCCCACGCTCTAATCTTGATTCGCGCAACTCTCGCATGTTAATTCCTCTCCGTTTGTCCGAACGCGATGTCGACCTATAGGTGTTTGCGTCTTGTCCACCGTGTTTCGCTAGTCCGTTGGCCGAGCCGTCTGCGGCGTTGAGTTCGTCTCGACACGTTCTACGCCGTGCTCCCCTCCGTCCGTCCAAAAACCTTCCACAAATATTTGCGCCCGACACCTCGCCATGGCCGCAAATGGCGCCAGCGTCCCGTCTGTCGGGAGCGCTTTCAGCAATCCGTTCACGTCAAAACGTGCCAAACCATCCCAGGAGGCTACGTTTCAGACGGTTTTGGATTCGCCTGACCGAGCACAAAGATATTGAATTTTTCGTGTTTCGGTACCGTCGTCGTTCAAACGACGATTGCGTCGCCTCCGGTGAGTTTCGGCTTAGCCGATATTTTTTTCTAGACTCGCCTTACCGCATTCTACGCCTTGGTTACCTTACTTCAACATATTCTTTATCCAAAAATTATTCTTCTCTCCACGCCATATGTCGTTGTCATTTGTGCGTCGTCACGTGCTCCGTTTGGCGTGCCGTCACTTCCTACATATGCCTCGGGTCCTTAGCAACCCATTGGCTTCACCTCCCGTGCCTTTTCTCACCAACGACACGGCCAAAAACAGTGAACAGGGCTGCTGCCTGTTACTGTTCACGCGGGAATATTCCTTCGGAATATTCCTGATTTTTCTTTTTCCAGAATTTTCTCATCCGACAATCTTCCAATCGATCGTTCTCCTCCGTCCGAACTCCGAATCAGGTGATTCAAGTTTCTAAATTCATCTAAATTCATAATCTATTTTTCAGTATATATTTCATAATTTTTGGATTTTCTCAACCGCCCTTGGTTGAGTCTCCTCACCGCCGGAACACCGCCGCCATCGCCATTGCCGAGTTGCGCCACCGCTTCATCTCGTCGCCAACCACCTTCCAGCCACTTGTGGTGTTACACAAGAGCACAGAGCACTCCTCGTGGTCCCCACTCTCTTTGTGCCCCTCGCCAACCCCGCCGTGCCCTCGCGCGCTGGCGAGCCCACGGGCTTTGTGCGCCGCACCACCGTCCATGGGCTCGGTTCCACTATTCCCCTCACCCAATTGTCTGGTTGGCTCGTAAACCTTGTGTGCCGAGCAACTTCTACCTTCTTCGTCGAGGAGCTCCGTGATAATTGCCTCGAACCTTCTTGCGCGCCCGATGCCACCGATAATCGTACCCACCTCGCCGAACCTTGCACAAAGGAAATCACGGACTCATACTCTTCTCCTCTTTTGTACACCTCCCGGTCTTCGCGCCGTTGGATCGCTCGAATCTTGTCGTGTGAAGTCGTCAGGCTTCTCCGACCATCCGATTCTAAGACTCAGATATCAGAAGGCTCTTAAGACTCCGGCGTCGAGAGGTTCTTTAGACTCTAACCGTTCGGAGGTTCCTTATACACCGACGGTTCAAAGACTTCCTTAGACTCCGTGACTCGGAGGCTTTTAGACTCTCCAGCGAGCCGCCGACCGACCGAAGACTCCAATTTTGACTTTGATCTTGAGACTTCAACTCCAATCCTTTCAACCACAATTGCTTTTCCGACTACGGTCCTCTCGACCACGATCGCTCCCAACCACCTGCCGTCTCCATCTACCTCCGGCCGTAGTAAGCAGACCACCTTGTCACTCTTAGCTCTAAGTCTCAGAGTACCTTCGGCTTTTCAGCGAGAGTAGTTGGAAGAATACTCGATAGTCGAAGTTGTAGCCGACTCTGAGTACCTTCGCCTTCCACCACGGTGTTCATTGTCGTCCGACCACTCGACTCGACTACCATTTGTTCTCATTGTTATAGTGTTCTCGACCAGCTATGCGGTTTCGACCAAGTCTTCGACCGAATCTTAATCTTCGAATTCGACTACGCCTTCGATCATGGTTTCGACCATACACAAATATTGTAGCTCCCGACTACTTTTTCTTCACAAAGAAAAGAATTCAAAGAATTCCTTTTATTTATTTCTTTGGAATTCAAACTTCCAGAAGCCGCTCTCGTTCATCCTAACTCCGATTGGACCTATCTAAATTTCTAAATTCATATTCTATCTCCCGGCATTTATTTTGTAAAATTTGGATTTTATTTGGATTTTATTTGAGTTTAGTTTGTTCTTGCTTTCCGCGTGTAGACTACGACTATTTCGGAGAGTATAACTTCAACGAACATGACAAACTTGAAGCAAGGCAAGTTACACCTTTGACCATGTTGAACCTAATATTTCTAATGTATTTATATTGTTTTACTGTATATGCATGCGTATCTTTACTCAAATATAATTCAAATTTGTTTTAAATTTAGTTATACCCATAATCCTTTGATTATAGCCCAATTTGAATCTCGAATTCCTATACCTTGTCACCCTAGCTAAAAACTAGTCGATCTTGTAGTATTGGCTAGAAATTTTATAGCAATGCTTAGCACGGCTTAGTATAACTTTAGGTGGGATCAAATCTTTCTCATGAAATGACGATTTGAAAATGAGTTCTTGACTTGGTGAGTCGAGGATGGTTTGTGAAAATGGTTTAAAACAAAATAGAAACTTATGATTTAGAGTTAGGCTAATGGATAGGTGGTGGGTGCTTAGGCATGCCTCGTGTTTGGTGACACCGGTTGATTGTCGTGCATGTGGGTATGTGGATTGAGCCTAAGTCAAATTAAGGACCGGTGCATGAGCTCTTGTTGCAAAGCCACATCGTACTACCACAAGGTGGTATGGGACAGTCTGGTGACTAATTTGTGAGGTCCCAACTTTGGTCTCGCTATAGGTTGAATGTGAGCGTGGCATAGGCCATGGGAAGTCTCACCGCAGTACAAGAGGGGCTCCAACTTGTGGATTCAAGTTGTGGTGAAACCTTAGCGGCGGCGTGACCAAGTTGAAGGCTTAGCATTGTAAAAGCCTTGTTATGATTTCTCGATCATGCACGCCTACGGAGCGTGTAATGGCCGATAATATGAGATAATCATATCTTGTGGGTAAAGCTGTACAACCTCTGCGAGTGTATAACCTATCTGGATAGCCGTGCCCACGGTTATGGGCAAGGTGAGTAAAGTTTTTCATGGATTAGACTTTGGTTTTAAAAATGGTTTTACGAAAAGGCTTATGGATGGATGGATGGAATCCATGACCGGTGGGATACACTGTGAATAAGTTGGTGTTTGGTGAACTGCACTAACAAAATGAATCCATAAGAGATTTTGAGAAGCATATGGATAGATGGAATCCATGTGAAATCTTTTGAAAAGATGGACCAGTGGGATACGTGACTAGGTTAGTGTTTGGTCGAGCTTTGCACTAACGATATTATTTTGTAAATTATTATTTCTATCTCTTGTATAAAATTCAGCTTTTGCACTTATGTTATTGTATTTAAATTCAGATTGCTTTTCGCACAAATAAACTTAATAAGCCTTCCTTTGTTATCCCTATGCATGCATTCACTCTGTTAAAACTCACGTGTAACTTGCGTAAGTACTTTATGTGCTTACCTTGGGAGTACTTTATGTGCTCACCTTGCTAAAATCTGTTGCGGAGGATGACGTCAACAACCCGGTGAGGATGGTGGCGACTAGGCGCGTCTTCTGATCATTCGCTGTGGGGCGGCGGGATGGGTTCTTTGCTTCATTGGTTTTCTTCATTGTTTATATTTATTTTTGGTTTATGAACCATTGATGTAAATTTGGCCATCATGCCCATATTTAGTTAATGAATAAATGTCATTGTGCATGATATGAATCTTTGTTATCCACTTGTGTGCACTAGCGATCTGGACTAGTGCGATTTACCTGAGAGGATCCAGAGTCGTTGCTCAGGTCCGGCGAGAGATGGTATCGAGCTATAATGACCCTAAGAGCGTGACCATAGGTAGAATAGAATGGTTGAACCTTAAGGACTTAACTTAAATAATAAAATATTTTTAAAAAAGCTTTGCTTACTCTTACCTCTCAACCTTTGCTTACCCTTATCTCTCAATCTTTTCTCATCTTTATGTCATTTCTAAAAAAAAAAACTTATTTCTATCTCTCATCTTGTTCAAACCATTATAGATGGATGTTCATCAAGATGCACCGAATGATGGATAGAGTGTAGGCCTTCATCGACTACTCCGTCGATGGGACTCCAATGTCGAGCTATCTACACCTTGGGAAAGTTAGCCATGGAAATCGGATGATGGGACACCGCTTTCTTTGTACTCGTCACCAAGCAAACTGGACAAGGAAGTCTTCGCTAGCGCTTTAAAGCGATCACTCGTTTGAAAGAACCAAGCAAGAAGTCGCTCGTAAAGCAGTTCTTCGCCTCTGCCATCATTTCAATCTTCGCATTGAAGGGACGCTCTTTGTACTCAGAGAGCCACGAAGGATTACACCAAGGCAACCCTTACCCTTTTAGGATAAGTTGTTAGGCAGCTATTAGACGATGTTACGAGCTATCAGGTTTTCTCTTTTATTGATAGCCGTAACTGTTACTTAATATTATCTTAATAAAAGTTTTGCTAGTTGGTATTTTGTGGGAATGTGCAAAACGACCCCTATTCCTCCTTTGTCTTAAGTCTCCTCTTTCCTAATCTTTGGAAGCATCAAGCTGGAACACGATCGTCAATACCCTTGAGACAACAATTAGAAAGCCATAAAAGTTTACAAATGGATATCGAACAAGATCAAAGCTCAAGCCATACGGAGTAGAATCCAAACCCATTTCTTTGCTGTTCGTGCGAATCTAGGGACGAGATTCTCTTTAAGAGGGTAGTTTGTAACAGCCCAGCTGTTTATTCCAAAAAAACACATTTAATTTAATTAAAAAAATGTTTACTTTTGGTTGTTTAAGTTTATTTGCCTGATTTTTTGCTTTTAAAAAGGGTTTTACGTGAGAAAGGTGATTTAAGAAAAAATAAAAACAATAAATAAATAAATAAGGTATTAAATAAGTTAGTTTGAAATAAAAATCAAAGTTATTTGATTTCTTGAAATTTTAAAATTTTTAGCTAACTTTGATTTTCTGCTAAAGAAAATAGCCTTTCATTAAACAAAAAATATTTTATAAGGAAAAATATTCAAATTTGAGTTGGAATTTTTTTTATAAGTTCTAAATAGCCTAAGAAACTTCCATGAATTTTTCTAAGATTTTTAAGCTTTATTTGTTATTTATTGTATTATTTAAAGCTAGAAAAATAAAAACATTTTTAAAAATTAAAATAATGTTCAAAAAAATTTTTCGAAATTTTTTTTATTCTTTTCAGGTTCCAAGGATTCTAAAAATATTTTTTTAGAATTTTTCTTTTTCTTTTTCTTTTTTTTCTTTTCTCTCTTTTTCTCTTTCTTCCTTTTTCCTTTCTTCTTCCCGAGAGAACCTTCGTGCGTGCGCGTACAGGAGACGTCATGGCTGTTTTGAAAGCTTTTCTTCAATCTCCAATAACTCGTGATTTACTCGACGGTTTTCAACGAAATCAATTGCATTTACTTCCTCTCATCAAGCCTCTTCATTTCCCACCGTTTCCCCCCTCATTCATGAGCTATTTTTGCGGGATTTAACCCATGCCATTCATGGACATGGTTCTTTGATCTCCCTCCTCGGACCTCCTCCACCCCTATAAAAGGGAGCCCCGTGAGCCTCTCCTCATCCTCACTCAACCCCGAAAATCTCAAGTCCCCTCTCCCACTCGTTTAGTCGCAATCGAAGTTTTATTTTTGTGTACCAGCGTCGTTCTCCGGCCTTTTGCGCCTCGTCGGTGAAGCGCCGCGCGTTTGACCACATCGTTGGCCGCCTCGCCGCGTTCACGCGGTGCTCACTCGCCGCCGGAACCGCCGGAGCACCATCGCCAGCGTGGGCCAGCGGTCGCCGTTCTTGGCGTCGCCACCGGCCGACCGTGCATGCCCGACCAAAACCAAGGTGAGCATCACGATCCCCACGCTCTAATCTTCGATTCGCCGCAACTCTCGCATGTTAATTCCTCTCCGTTTGTCCGGAACGCCGATGTCAGCCTATAGGCTGTTTAGCGTCTTGTCCACCGTGTTTCGCTAGTCCGTTGGCGAGCCATCTGCGGCGTTGAGTTAAATCTCGACACGTTCTCGCCGTGCTCCCCTCCGTCCGTCAAAAACCTTCCACAAATATTTGCGCGACACCTCGCCATGGCGCAAATGGCGCCGCGTCCCGTCTGTCGGGGCGCTTTCAGCAATCCGTTCACGTCAAAACGTGCCAAACCATCCCGGGAGGCTACGTTTGAGCGGTTTGGATTCGCGACCGAGCACAAAGATATTGAATTTTTCGTGTTTGGTACCGTCGTCGTTCAAGCGGCGATTGCGTCGCCTCGGTGAGTTTCGGCTTAGCGATATTTTTCTAGACTCGCCTTACCGCATTCTACGCCTTGGTTACCTTACTTCAACATATTCTTTATCCAAAAATTATTCTTCTCTCCATGCCATATGTCGTTGTCGCTGTACACGTCGTCACCGTGCTCCGTTTGACGTGCCGTCACTTCCTACATATGCCTCGGGTCCTTAGCAACCCATTGGCTTCACCTCCCGTGCCTTTTCTCACCAATGACACGGCCAAAAACAGTGAACAGGGCTGCTGCCCGTTACTGTTCACGCGGGAATATTCCTTCGGAATATTCCTGATTTTTCTTTTTCCAGAATTTTCTCATCCGACAATCTTCCAATCGATCGTTCTCCTCCGTCCGAACTCCGAATCAGGTGATTCAAGTTTCTAAATTCATCTAAATTCATAATCTATTTTTCAGTATATATTTCATAATTTTTGGATTTTCTCAACCGCCCTTGGTTGAGTCTCCTCACCGCCGGAACACCGTCGCCACCGCTGCCCGAGTTGCGCCACCGCTTCATCTCGTCGCCAACCACCTTCCAGCCACTTGTGGTGTTACACAAGAGCACCAGAGCACTCCTCGTGGTCCCCACTCTCTTTTTGTGCCCCTCGCCAACCCCGTGTGTGCCCGCGCGCTAGCGAGCCCACGGGCTTTGTGCGCGCACCACCAGATCCATGGGCTCGGTTCCACTATTCCCCTCACCCAATTGTCCTGGTTCGCTCGTAAACCTGTCGCACCGAGCAACTTCTACCTTCTTCGTCTGAGGAGCTCCGGCGAGTAATTGCCTCGAACCTTCTTGCGCCCCGCCGATGCCACCGATAATCGTACCCACCTCCGCTTGAACCTTGCACAAAGGAAATCCGGACTCATACTCTTCTCCTCTTTTGTACACCTCCCGGTCTTCGCGCCGTTGGATCGCTCGAATCTTGTCGTGTGAAGTCGTCAGACTTCTCCCGACCATCCGATTCTAAGACTCCGATATCCAGAAGGCTCTTAAGACTCCGGCGTCGGAGGTTCTTTAGACTCTAACCGTTCGGAGGTTCCTTATACACCGACGGTTCAAAGACTTCCTTAGACTCGCCGACTCGGAGGCTTTTTAGACTCCGGCCGCGGAGCCTTCGACCGACCGAAGACTCCAATTTTGACTTTGATCTTCAGAGACTTCAACTCCAATCCTTTCAACCACAATTGCTTTTCCGACTATAGTCACTCTCGACCACAGTCGCTCCCAACCACTGCCGTCTCCATCTACCTCCGACCGTAGTCGCTTCCGACCACTGTCACTCTTCGCTCTAAGTCTCCGAGTACCTTCGCTTTTTCAGCGAGGAGTAGTTGGAAGAATACTCGGTAGTCGAAGTTGTAGCGACTCTGAGTACCTTCGCCTTCCACCACCGGTGTTCATTGTCGTCCGACCACTCGACTCGACTACCATTTGTTCTCATTGTTATAGTGTTCTCGACGACTTTATGCGATTTCGACCAAGTCTTCGACCGAATCTTAATCTTGAATTCGACTACGCCGATCATGGTTTCGACCATACACAAATATTGTAGCTCCCGACTACTTTTTCTTCACAAAGAAAAGAATTCAAAGAATTCCTTTTATTTATTTCTTTGGAATTCAAACTTCCAGAAGCCGCTCTCGTTCATCCTAACTCCGATTGGACCTATCTAAATTTCTAAATTCATATTCTATCTCCCGGCATTTATTTTGTAAAATTTGGATTTTATTTGGATTTTATTTGAGTTTAGTTTGTTCTTGCTTTCCGCGTGTAGACTACGACTATTTCGGAGAGTATAACTTCAACGAACCGCAGCAAACTTCGAAGCAAGGCAAGTTACACCTTTGACCATGTTGAACCTAATATTTCTAATGTATTTATATTGTTTTACTGTATATGCATGCGTATCTTTACTCAAATATAATTCAAATTTGTTTTAAATTTAGTTATACCCATAATCCTTTGATTATAGCCCAATTTGAATCTCGAATTCCTATACCTTGTCACCCTAGCTAAAAACTAGTCATTACTGTAGTATTGGCTAGAAATTTTTATAGCAATGCTTAGCCTGGCTTAGTATAACTTTAGGTGGGATCAAATCTTTCTCATGAAATGACGATTTGAAAATGAGTTCTTGACTTCGGTGAGTCAGGAATGGTTTGTGAAAATGGTTTAAAAACAAAATAGAAACTTATGATTTAGAGTTAGGCTAATGGATAGGTGGTGGGTGCGGCATGCCTCGTGTTTGGTGACACTGGTTGATTGTCGTGCATGTGGGTATGTGGATTGAGCCTAAGTCAAATTAAGGACCGGTCTGCATGAGCTCTTGTTGCAAAGCCACATCGTACTACCACAAGGTGGTATGGGACAGTCTGGTGACTAATTTGTGAGGTCCCAACTTTGGTCTCGCTATAGGTTGAATGTGAGCGTGGCATAGGCCATGGGAAGTCTCACACGGCACAAGAGGGCTCCAACTTGTGGATTCAAGTTGTGGTGAAACCTTAGCGGCGTGACCAAGTTGAAGGCTTAGCATTGTAAAGGCCTTGTTATGATTTCTCGACGCATGCGCCTACGAGGCGTGTAATGGCCGACAATATGAGATAATCATATCTTGTGGGTAAAGCTGTACAACCTCTGCGAGTGTATAACCTATCTGGATAGCCGTGCCCACGGTTATGGGCAAGCGAGTAAAGTTTTTCATGGATTAGACTTTGGTTTTAAAAATGGTTTTACGAAAAGGCTTATGGATGGATGGATGGAATCCATGACCAGTGGGATACACGTGAATAAGTTGGTGTTTGGTGAACTGCACTAACAAAATGAATCCATAAGAGATTTTGAGAAGCATATGGATAGATGGAATCCATGTGAAATCTTTTGAAAAGATGGACCGGTGGGATACTGTGACTAGGTTAGTGTTTGGTGTAGCTTTGCACTAACGATATTATTTTGTAAATTATTATTTCTATCTCTTGTATAAAATTCAGCTTTTGCACTTATGTTATTGTATTTAAATTGATCTTGCTTTTCGCACAAATAAACTTAATTAGCCTTCCTTTGTTATCCCTATGCATGCATTCACTCTGTTAAAACTCCGGTGTAACTTGCGTAAGTACTTTATGTGCTTACCTTGGGAGTACTTTATGTGCTCACCTTGCTAAAATCTGTTGCGGAGGATGGCGTCAACAACCGGTGAGGATGGTGGCGACTAGGCGCGTCTTCTGATCATTCGCTGTGGGCGAGGCGGGATGGGTTCTTTGCTTCATTGGTTTTCTTCCATTTGTTTATATTTATTTTTGGTTTATGAACCATTGATGTAAAATTTGGCCATCATGCCCATATTTAGTTAATGAATAAATGTCATTGTGCATGATATGAATCTTTGTTATCCACTGTGTGCACTAGCTTGATCTTGGACTAGTGCGATTTACACAGAGGATCCAGGAGTCGTTGCTCCGGGGTCCGACACAATTCCACACTGTTTTAGATGTTCACCAAATTCATGGCTCAAATATTCACCTCCACGATCAGATCGCAGAATTTTAATTATCTTGCCTAGTTGATTTTGTACTTCATTCTGAAATTCTTTGAACTTTTCAAACGATTCAAACTTGTGCCTCATTAAGTAGATGTATCCATATCTACTAAAGTCATCGGTAAAAGTAATGAAATACTGAAAACCACCTCTGGCTACTGAGCTCATTGGTCCACATACATCGGTATGTACAAGTTCCAACAAGTCACTTGCTCTCTCACTATGACCGGTGAAAGGCGCATTTGTCATCTTGCCAAGTAAACAAGACTCGCATGTCTCAAATGATTCAAAATCAAAAGAGTTGAGTAGTCCATCTTTTTGGAGCTTCTCTATGCATTTCTCGTTTATATGACCTAAGCGACAATACCAAATAAAAGCGGGATTCAAATCATTAGGCCGCAACCTCTTTGCATTAATATTATAGACATGCTTATCCTCAAGATCAAGAACATATAACCCATTCATTAATGGACAATGTGCATAGAGTATATCATTCAAATAAATAGAACAACATTTATTCTTTATTACAAACTCATAACCATCATCTTCCTCCAAATATGAAGAAGAGATAGTGTTCTTACTCAATGCTGGAATGTAATAACAATTATTTAATTCCAAAACTAATCCTGAAGGTAATGACAAGTGATAAGTGCCGACACCTAGTACAACAACCTTTGCTCCATTGCCGACATGCACATCCAACTCACCTCTCGCAAAACTTCTAGTCCTTCTTAGACCCTGCAACGATTTGCAAGTATGAATCATCGATCCGGTATTAAATACCCAAGATTCACTAGATGAAATTGCAAGATTAATTTCTATAACATTTATACCTGAAACAGAAGCCTCGCTTCCCTTCTTCTTTTTCAGATCCTCCAAGTATTTATTACAATTCCTAGACCAATGCCCCTTGACATGGCAGTGGTAGCATTCATCATCAGGAGAAGGGCCAGATCTGACCTTACCATTTGGCTTTGGCTTAGAGCTCGGGGGCAAATTAGGAACCTTTCCTCTGCCTTTGCCTTTGGGCGTCCAACGCTTTCTCTTTTTATTCTCCCTCTGAATCATCATCACATGATTGATGTTTTTCTTAATGCTTTCCTTTGCTGTCTTAAGCATCTCATGCAATTCAGTCAATGATTTATCCATGCTATGCATATGAAAATTCATAATGAACTGCTCATAGCTCAAAGGGAGAGATTGGAGAACAACATCCGTAGCCAGATCAGAATTAAGGGGAGAACCAAGCTTCTCCAAGCTCTCAATGTAACCAATCATCTTGATCACATGAGGACTGACTGGACTACCTTCCGTCAGCTTGCATGCAAACAAGGACTTTGAAATGTTAAACCTCTCGGTTCTAGCTTGGTTCTCAAACATGTCACGCAGTCCTTCAATCATACTATGAGCATCTGCATTCTCATAATGTTTTTGAAGCTCAGAGAACATGGTAGCAAGCATGAGACAGCTAACATCGAGTGAATCATTGCAGTGCTTCTCATAAACTTTGCGGGTGGCAACATTTGCACCCTCAGGGAGTTCATTGGGGTAGGGTTGCTCAAGAACGTATTCCTTTTTTTCTTGTCTAAGAACAATTCTCAGGTTGCGGTACCAATCAATAAAATTCGTTCCATTGAGTTTTTCTTTCTCAAGAACAGATCGCAAGTTAAAACCAGAATTATTACTAGAAGCAGCCATGATCTACAACAGAAAATAAACAAGCA
This sequence comes from Melocanna baccifera, assembly GCA_036346265.1. Taxonomy (NCBI): domain Eukaryota; kingdom Viridiplantae; phylum Streptophyta; class Magnoliopsida; order Poales; family Poaceae; genus Melocanna; species Melocanna baccifera. The sequence goes on from JAYEVJ010000046.1 coordinate 267,234, forward strand.
AAGTTCAGCACTATATTCATGTTTGATCTTCCAATAAACAATTTAAGAAAAGACACTCCCACTATATGTTTTGTAAACGTCTTCCCTCTAACGACATATAGTGGTCAAGATCCATGTTCATCTATGTTCTAGTGAGCTTTGGCATCATCGCTAGAAACCTAGTGACGTAGGTAAGCAACGCTTGCTAATCACATCTTATGTGACTCTTGTTTGTTGGGTGGCATCCAATGCCCCGGCTCCCAACATCATGCCCTAAGGCCCAAATCCAATTTGATAGCCTTGTCAAGTAAACCAACACTATGCATGTGGATGTCCGACATCCACCCTATTAGATCAAGATAGTTGATGGTACTCTACCTTGGCAAACCTACCAAACAATGATCGTAATTCTTATAGGCGTAGCAATTAGAAGGGCATCAATTAAATTTCTTAATTTTTCTGAGTGAAGCTATTCTGTCATAAAAAATACATCCTCTACAGGTATGGCATGAAAGAATAGTATGACAAGAAATAAACATCACATGCATATAATCACATTATATTGTGAATGGTTTGGCCTTCTGAATCGTAGTGGTCGCCATCGCCATGGTTCCACAGTGATCTCCTTCGCCATATTTCCTGTTCTCTTTGTCATCATGCTTGAAGTCTCCATGGTAAAGAACTAAACTATTACAACTAATAGCTAGCAAATGAATTACATAAGGAGCTCAAGCATCACAAGTCGACATGCAGGTCGTTATACAATTAAAGAACAGCCTCAACCCAGCTGTGATTAATACGACACACATGCCGCCAAAACACACATGCATCACATATACATCTATGCCATACCATTCACATCATTCCCTGCAAAAACAAGTTAAACGCAAAACGTATTCTACCGCCCTGACATGAATGTGTTTTGTATAATAATCTATGCGTGTATGCAACGACGGTCCCTGAAAACCTCATGGAATTACATAGATCGCATCTATGAAATCGCTATGAAAATCTCATCAGGCCGATCAAATCAACCCAAATCCGAGCCATTCAAAATGTCTCAATTTTCATTAGATCAATCATATTGATCATCGCGATCGGTATACTTAAGAAGACCGCAACACAAGGCCTCGATCTGTTGGCTCGATCTACTGATTGTGCGCGCAGTTAGCCCTGATGGTGATTCCAGCCGGTAGGGGCAAGTCGCGCGTACATCAAAGAAGGAGCATGAACTAATCTTTTTGGCGATATGATACTATCAACTCATACCTATTTCAACCACTTATGACCAATTGATCTAATCAATCCGTGCATCTACAAGCGCATGATCCAGACCACATACTATGCAGTTTTGCTCTGATACCACTGTAGGAGAACGGGTAGGCTACGCTAGCTACAACATTTCATTTTCTACCGCATTCAACCAGAAAACATGCGCGGAAGGGAGTCATGGATAGTTACCACTATTTGCGCTTCGCAGCGGAAGAAGAGTTGGAGCAGCCCGGTCCAACGTAGATGCGCGTCGATGAAGAAGAAGCGGTCGATCGTTTCACGAACTGAACGTCTCCTCCTCGCATCTTGGCAATAGCCTTGCGCCTCTCGCCGATCAGCACAGCATAGTCGTGTGTCCCCTGCAGCCCCACCTCCATATATTTATAGAGCATGCTAATGGGCTTCCACGTTGTAGGCCCATTAGAACCCTAATCCCATATGGATCAATATCCCTTTTAGCCTTAATTCCGAATTGTTTATGATTACCTCTTGGGCACATCACTAACACAGCTTGTACCTACTCACGACCATGACGGAGAAGCTCGGCATCAGCGCGAAGACGCTGCAGCTGGTGATGAGCACGTCGATGTCGGCGGCGTCACGCTCGTCTTGGCGAACAGCTCATCAACAGCAGAGAAGATGATCAGCTCCGCCTCCTCGAGGCACGCCTCGAGTTGTGCGCGAGGCGAGTATCTCAGACAGCGGGGAGGCATGCACATCTCCTCCCGAGGTCGGACCGCTTGAGCAGGCTGCGCCATGAAGGAGATGCTGCCTTCATCGATCGAGCAGTGTGGCATGGCGGAGTGCTCGAGGAAGGTTGAGCGAGGGGCGCAGATGTCCGGCGTGGCGTGGAAGCAAGCGTACTCGATGAGGTAGACAGCACGGGCATGGCGCAAGCGGTTCGGGGTCATGGCGGCCACCAGGAAGAAGGCCGCCAGGAATAGGTGGGCGGGACGGAGGGCACGGAGTCGCATGAGAATCTCGTCGGAGGCGAGCCGTGCAGCAATGAGGAGGAGCACGGCGATGACTAGCGCGGGGAAGACAGCGACGAAGTTGTCGACAACGAGTCGGCACATGGCCATGCGCCGTGTATATGCAGTAAGCAAAGCAAGTCTAGAACCGTGTGTTATGTGTGCTCGTATGGGTGAGCACGTACCCGAGGATTTAAATGGCGGCTGTAGGAATTAATCTTGTCTTGTTGTATCCTTAAGTCTAAGTATGTATGTGTACACGTAAAGTATATGTTAACTATGCACGTGTGGTGATAGGATAGAGCTATATAATTAGCATTAGGAGTTACTTGCATGTTAGATGCAACGTGCATGTACTCATGAGGGAGTTAGTCCTTGTGTTAATAGACTTAGCATGAACTTTTATATGGCTGTGTGCGTGTGTCTTAGTTAAGGCGAGTGGCATGAGAAGCGGGTCGTGATAATCGCATGCATGTGTGGTCGTTTCTTGGAAGGAGTCTCCACCGGCTTGTTAATTATGGTGTGCGTGAGTATGGCTCATGCATGATAGGATAGTGGTAGTTTCTTAGTAGTTAGCAAGTGCGTTGTATGTATTCTTGTATAAATATGTGCTCTCGTGAATGGAACAAACGAGTTGGATGGTGCGAGTCCGGGCACTCCTATTTGTGTGTGTATCACAAATACTTGTATGTGCAAAGAGAATTAGGAGTTGAGTGATTTGACTCCAACATTTGGTATCAGAGCGTGATACGGTCTTGACAAGATACGAAGAGGATGTCATCCGGTGCTACGTTGAGGAGGGGTGACATTGGCACATGGTGACATCAAGGCTGGCAACAAGCAGCTACGGTGACATCCATGCTAGCAGCAAAAAGGCTACAGTGATATTGAGACTCCACATGAGGTGGTGACCGGCAGCACAACACGGTGCTATGGCATTGGCATGCCAAAGACCTACGGTGTGAGGCCGTTGGTGATGGTGGTGTTCACGTCTTGAGATGATTCAGCGTGAGGTCGATGGCGGTAGCAGAGGTCGTCGTCACATGAGAAGTGTGAAACTGACAATGATGGCGGTGTTGAGCTGCTATGAGATGACGCCAGAGCAAGGTTGCTGCAAGATAAAGACATGCACGAATAGTGGTGTGAGACCACTGCGGGTCATGAAAAGAGAAGGCCGTTGCGCAGTGGCGGATCTATGACAAAGTTTAGGTCGGGCGGAGCGAACAGCTCGAGTCCCATGCTACACCCGCCCATCGGTCGCCACCGTGCCTGGCCTGCGCCATCGTCACAGGACACGCACAAGCTCACAGCCCGCCAGACACTGCGCACCCACCACCACGGCTCGCCTGCGCCGCTCGCACCCACCGCCGCACATCCTTGCCTCCTCAGTCCTCTACTTGTCCTAGGGTTGACACCACCTCTGCCCTCTGCTGCCTACTTGCCTGTTGCTCTTCACTTGGGAGATGGGCCTTGCTTAGTTGCTTTTTACTTCATCCTAGCCTTCGGTAGTTAGCCCAAAATTCACTTAGGCAGCGCGCGTTCAGCACTTCAGCTGTGAGCTATCCCCTCTGTCTGTAACTCATTTTCTTCCTCAAGCATCTGAACTCTGAAGACCTCAACAAGCGTCAGGCGGCCATGGTCCATGCGACCATGTGGAGATGGAGGCAGGTGTGGGCAGGAGGTACCAGGGCATGGTCAACCTTGGGCGATGCTCATGCTTGCCCTATAGGTAGATCCGCCCCTGTCGCTGTGTGTGGCAAGAAAGTGTGGGTGATCCTCATCGATGAGTCGACATGACAAGATTAAGGAGGAGAAGTTGAAATTAATCTCGTCATGTTGTATCCTTGAGTCCAAGTATGTATGTGTGCGCGCATGTTTGTGTTAGCCGCACGTGTGGTGATAGGATAGAGTTAATTAGCATTAGGAGTTGGTTGCATGAGATATGCAACATGTATGTACTTAGGGAGTTAGTCTTTGTGTTTGTTGAGGAACCGTCACTAGCAAGTCTAGTCCGAGCGATTCCTCTTCTATGCAAGTGAGATGGATCAAACATGGAATATTACAAACAATAAATTTGACACAGAGAGATGAGAGGGGAACTCATCTATTTAGTGCTTTCTCTGTTTTGTTGTGCTCTTTACAATAATTAGAACCCCTATTTATAGACTACGTGCCCACCAATGGGCCAGACCTACAAGCCCAGGTTTCCTAACACTCTCCCTTGAGCACTCATCTGACAAGTTCATGCATCATCAAAACTCTATAAAAACTAGTGGAAAATTTTTAGAAAAATAGTATATTATACATGTTATATTGTGTTGTACGAATTGGCTCATTAAAAATCTTGGACAAAAAACTTCAGAAAAACTCATCAAGGGAAAAAAATTACAATCCACCTAATTTATATTTCATCTATGATATGTATGATTTGGGTACTCAATCTTCATGATCAAGTTTTAATAGTGAGCTCGATAAGAGTCTCCCCCTAAGTTCTGCACTTCTCTAAATTTTATCATTCCAATTCCACGTACATATCATTCAAAATTAGATGTTGAAAGTGACTTAGTGAATAAATCTGTAAGATTTTTACATAACTTAGTATATAGTACCTTAATTTTATCCATCTTTTACAATTCATGAGCATAGAAGAACTTAGAGCTGATATAATTTGTGAGATTACTCTTCATGTAACCCGTTTACACTTGTGCAATATAAGCTATATTATCTTCATAGATAATTGTGGGAGATTGCATAATGTTCAATTCACATGATTGTTTGATGTAGTGAACCATTCGTTGAAGCCAAGCATATTCTTATGTAGCTTCGTACAATGCTATGATTTTTGAGTAGTTTGTGGAAGCCAATACAAGATTTTGCTTAGATGATTTCTATAAAATGGCAATTTCACCACACAGGAACACATAGCCTGTTTGCGATCTGGCGGTATATCGGTCTGACAAGTACCCTGCATCTGTACAGCCAGTTATATTCAGATCTTGGTTCTTCTGTAGAATAGTCCAAGATTTTTGCTTCTTTGGAGGTATCGGAAGATGTCCTTTATTCCTTGTCAATGCCTTTTAGTAGGTTCCGCACTATATCTTGCTAATAGATTTACAACAAATGCTATATCCAATGTAGTGCAGTGTAACATCCCAAAATTTGAATTTCTTTGGAAAGAATAATTTTAAATTAATTAATTCAAATTATTTGGATTTATCTGGATTTTATTTAAATATTTAAAGCAAGAAAATGTATTTTAAATATTTTATTAAAGCTAAAAAGAGTTTATTTTATTTTTCCTAGCCTTCCCTAAATTATTAATTAATTTTTGAGAATTTTCTAGAATTAAAAATCAATTTTTAAAGTTAAAAAGTATTTTATAAAATTATTAAATACAAATCTAAAATTAAAAATATTTTTCCTAAGTCTAAAATGCTTCCAGGAATATTTTATGATTTGTCTGGAATTTTTAGACTACATTAGCTATTTTCTAAGTATTTATAAAGTTTCTAGTATTTTCTGAAATTTTATTCCGAAAATAAAAATCAAATTAATCCTAGCCTACCACGTGTCGCTCTCAGATTAAATCAATCTCTCTCCACGTTTTAATCCTAGCCACCCATGATCACTTACCCTCTTCATAAAATCCAAAGGCCCTCATCTACTCACTTGCCACGTGTCGCGAATCTGACGGCCCGTGCACCCTTCTCCTCCCTCTCTCTATTACACATGGACCCCACATGTCATATGTTTCTTCAACCTTTTCTTCTTCCTCCTTCCACTTCTTCCTCCTTCCACTCTGTCTCTCCTCCACCATGGATGACAATTAAAGCTCTTGAAACTCCGCCGTTTCTCCCTCTTAACTCCCGATTAAAACATGGAAATGGACGCCCTAATCACCCTCATCAATCTTCTGGCCGTTCCCCAACCTTTAACCTTCTCAAAATTGAAATCTCTTCCCCTCCCTTATCTTTCTATAAATTGGCCTTCCCTCACCATTCTCTTCCTTTTCCTCCTCATTTTCGGCCGGCTCCCGCCTCCCACCTCTCCCGCCGCCCGGCCACCTTCCTCCGGCCACCCCCATTCCCAACCGCTGCCACCACCGCCTCCCGCGCCGCGGGCCGCCCGGCCATCCCGCCGCCACCCCGGCAACCCCGCCGCCCTACGCCGCCCCGCCGCCGGTCGCCGGTGAGCCGCCTTCCGTGCGCGCCCCCATGTCTCCCTCCATGATTTCTTTTTCAACCATATTCAATCTTGTTTATTTGATTTGTTGTTGCTCCTTTACCAAGAAAGACTAGATACCCATTTGGCTAGGGGAGACATGTTAGTGCATGCATACATAAGGCTGTGTGTTCAAGTCCAGTGCAAAGCAATTTTCGGTTTGGCTTTATCCAAATTTTTGTTCACCTCTATTCAATGACAACCGGGCCCCACGTGTCATACACTCCACAATACCCAAAAAATCAGCCAAAATAAGATTCCAGAGAATATTCTCTCGTTTTGCATTTTTTGGAATTTCCAAACCGATCAAACTTCCAATCGCCCGTTTTCTCTCGTCCGACCTCCGAATCCAGTGATTCAAATTTCTAAATTTGTCTAAAATCATAATCTAAGTTGCAGTATATATTTTATATTTTTGTGATTTTATTTGCATTTATTTATTTATTTGTTTTGTTGTCTCGTGCGTAGAAACCGACGTCGCCGAAGAGTTCGTCGAACCGCAGCAGGAAGGGTCAACTAACGCGCAAGAAGGCAAGTCTCCTTGACCATTTTGATCCCAAATTTTGTAAATTATTTCATGAATATTTTAAATTAATTGCATGGCTATGTTGTATAAAGTGATAATTTAATTTTAGAAAATGTAGATAAATGCCAAACTTTTTATACCCTCCTTTGGAAATTACTTACCATGTACCTTTGTCAACATAGGATAACCTTTGGCTCAATAATGTGTTAGAATTACTTTGGTTGAATCTAGAATGCTAGTAAATGCTTAGTCTAGTTGTTCATTTAAATTATCTGTGCAAGAAAAATATATTGATGTATGTTTTGAAGTTTTGTGTTTATTAAATTAGTGGAAATGGAGGTTGTCACAGATATTTCAAAATAAAAGGAATTATAAAGTAAAATTTGACGAGGGTGGATGGAATGTTTGGCTGGTGCGGTTTTAGCACAAGAAATGGGATTGTGAATGATCCACCCTAGTCGTTTAAGGACCGACGCTTGTGTTTGTCAAAACTGAGCAATCCCGTACAACCACAAGTTAAAATGGGTACAACCTAGCTAATTAACCTACAATGGTCTAGTCTAGATACCATCAATGGTTAGTGGGTGCCAGAGATTTACTGGTTTACTCAAAGTGAGGGACAGGGATTTACTGTACTCACATGGCGCAAGAGGGGGCTTCTGACTGTGGTGGATTTAACCCTTCAGCGGTGAAACCTCAGCGGGTGGTATCTAACTATACTAGAGTACGTGAAAAGCTTTGTGATATTTTATCTGGGTCTCATGCCAAAGGAAGCATGTTGACTATTAGGATAATTTATCTCTTGTGGGTAAAGTTGTACATCCTCTGCAGAGTAATAAACTATTCGAATAGCCGTGCCCACGGTCAAGGGCGGGCAAGGAATGCATTCACATGGTAGACATTTGATTTTGAATTTAAAAAATAAAAATTTTTGGAAAACTCGGGAGTGGATGGAACTCTCGTGATTTTGGTCTGGTGGATGGAACCAGTTCAGGTGGATTTAACCTTCATTTTGAAACTTGGCGGATATAGCCTATGTGGTTAGTGTTGGTGGATGAAACCTTCACTAAATTATTTATCTAGTTTCAATTATTGAAAATAAATTGTTTAAGAAATTGCTTTTCAAATAAGTATGTAAATTTGAAATAAAATGCTAATTTATGTAAAAGAACCATATAACCTTCCTTTGAGAAACCCTACATCTAATGCATCTTTCCCAAGACTTGCGGAGTACATTTTTGTACTCACCTGTTGCTTTACAAATCAAATAGCAGAAGAATATGAGGCTCAAGAGGAGGATTACCGCTACTTCGAGGATGCCGGTGACGAAGGCTTTGCCGAGGACTAGGCTTCGTTTCCCGATCAATTGCCCGTGGCGATTGTTGGGCCGTCTTTTGAGATATTTTGCTTCATTGTTATCTTTACTTTTGTGTAAGAGGTTACGTGAACCATGGTTGTAAGGCCTTGGGTCAAGAAGTGTGAACTTGATTATTATTGCAATAAAGCGTGTTTGGCAACGTATCATTTTCTCAGTTAGCTGTGTGTACTAGCGTTGATGCGGGACTAGTATTGTATTACGGGGATCTAGGAGTTCCTACTTCGGGTCTCACGTAGTGGTATCGAGCCAACTTGATGTAGGACGAGCCCTAGGTTTTGGCAAGCCTTAAGGATTTATGTTTAATAAAAATTTATATACAAAAACATAAGTTCCTTTGCTTCTACTCTTCTCTTACTTAGTATCTTGTTCTTGTCTTTCTTTTCACTCTTTAAAAGTCTTTACTGATCTTCCCTTTTTCCATATTGTAGATGGCAGGTTCGTCGTCATCAGCTTCCTGGGACCACCTTTCTCACGGTGAGAGCGAGGGAGCATTTGTGAGTCTTCTGCGGCAGCTGATGCAGTTCTTGAAGTATACTCAGCAGCCCATTTTCAGAGAGCGGAATACCAGAATTATGAATATGGATTCGTGGACCATGGAGGTGTTCATCTACGCTCAGGAGGGGAAATATGACTCCATTGAATGCAAGATTGAGCATCCTCGGACCCATTGCTCATATGCTATTCAAGATACAGCCCAGTTGGCCATCGCGGACTTGTGCAAGAAGCATGAGGACATACTACAGCAGTCACCCTTCAGTTTCTTCCCGACTACGAGAGCAGGACAGACTCATCCAGAGCCTTTTCAGATCGTGGTGGACGACCCTCGCCTATCTCATCAGGTTCAGCTCACACAGGCGACGTCAGCGAACTACGCCAGAGCACTCCAGGAGATAGGACTTCTTCGGATGCTTCTCACTTCAAGCTACGAGCACTCCGACACTCTTCGTGCGCAGCTTCTGTAGAGTGAGTCTGCTCACGCCGACGCGGTTCAGGCTAGGATTGCTGCCGAGACAGAGGTGGAGCGTCTCCGAGCTTCTACAACTACTCCGACACTGCCAGCTTCTACTGCTGCACCAGTCAGATTCTCAGGACCTCGCACCAGGCTTACTGCGAGGAAGAGTGTGCGACGTCCCAGTCCGCTACCCGACGTCGACATTGGAGGATCATGCAGAGGATGCTAGCGCTCTCGTTCCAGTTCGCCTGACTTCAGCCAGAGTCGATCGCGGTCTCATTCGCCGAACAACTGCATCGGTTGCGGACAGAGTCATCCAGATGATTCGAAGGAGGACCCAGAGGAGGATCCAGAGGAGCGCATCATCATGGAGGATGATTAGATGCTGGCGATAGTACCCCTTTTGAGTTGTTTTCGTCATAGAACGCTTTATAATATTGTGATGTAATAAAATGGACTGTACCGAGCCTTGTGCACTTGTGGTACAGCCATTCTTAAAACTAATTTGAATTTCAAAGATTGTGTTTTCTAGCTATTGCCTTGTTCTTGTGTGTTGTTTTGGGATGTTGTTAGCTACCCCTGTCCTCTTATCTATGCTTTTCCCCCTTACCTTGTGCTTTTCTTGGTGGAGCTTCAGATGGTGAATACAAAGAGCAATGTCAGCAATAGTCAAGGGCCCAATGACAACAATGCCCCAATTCCGCTTCCGCCAGCTCAAGCCCCGAACTTGGAGCAGATGATGGCCATGCAATTGCAGCTTCTTCAAGCCTTAGCCCAGAATCAAGTTAACCAGGCTCATCAAGCACTTGTTCAACCACCTCAGTCCAAGCTTGGTAATTCATGAGGACTCAACCTCCAATTTTCGCAGGATCTGCTGATCCGTTGGAAGCAGATGATTGGATTAAGGAAGTGGAAAGGAAGTTAAATTTAGCTCAATGTAATGAGAATGAAAAAGTCTTGTATGCTGCCCATCAACTCAAGGAGTTGCAGCAAATTGGTGGGAAAACTTTTGTCTTTGCACACCAAGATGCTCGAGAATATTGTTTGGGCGGACTTTGTGCGAGCTTTTGAGCCACTCACATACCTATGAGCATCATGGAAATGAAAAGAAAGGAATTTCACCAAGCTGCAGTAGGAAACCTTAGTGTTTCGCATATTTGAGTAAGTTCATTCAACTATCAAGGTATGCACGAGAGGATGTAGCAAATGATCTTGCAAAGATTTGGAGGTTTATGGGAGGTTTGGATCCTAATCTCAAGGTGCGTTAGTATCCAATGATTACCCTACTTTTCAACACACAGTGAATAAAGCACTTGTTCAAGAGGATGCCCAGCGCCCGACTTTATGAATCTAGGAAGAGGAAGTTTCAAGCTCAACGAGAATGCAAGTAGCTCTCGTCATCGTTTAAGCCCATGGCGATTGGCCGTCCTCCATTGCCCAGTCAGCCGAGGACACCGATTTCTGCACCTCGCCTATTCCTCAAGCTTCTCGAGTTGGGAATGCCGTTCAACCCCAATGAGAATAGGATTTGCGGTGCAGGAGTGCAATGCTTCAATTGCAAGAACATGGGGCATTATGCCAATAATTGTCCCCAGAAGCGTCAAGCGGTAACCCTGATTCGCTTCAATCTTGATCCTACGCCGGCAAGAGCTCCAACCACTGGTCAGGGACATCGAAGCCCTCAAACTCCCAAGACTCCGCAGATGTTCAGTAAGGGGCGTATCAATCATGTCACTGCAGAGGTAGTACAAGATGCACTAGATGTGGTTCTGGGTAAGTTTCTTGTTAATTCAGTTCCCGCAATTACATTATTTGATTCTGGAGCTTCACATTCCTTCGTAACAAAAGCTTTTGTGGAAAGAAATAATTAGAGTGTTTGTTTGCTAAAGAACCTCATGTTAGTACAATCACCTGGAAAAGAATTGAGGACTAATTTGGTTTGCCCTAGAGTAACCATAGATATAAATGGAGTAAAGTTCCTAGCGAATCTTATTATAATAGACTTCGAAGGCATAGATATAATACTTGGTATGGATTGGTTGACCAAGTATAGTGGGCAAATAGATTGTGCCAATCGTGCCATTATCCTCACCAACTCTGATGGAATTCAGAGTTGGTATGAGTCCAATATGCCCTCAAAGAAGGAAAGTGTGTTAACCAGTTTAAAAGGAAGAAGTTTGGAGGATGTGTCTGTAGTAAGTGAATACCCGGATGTATTTCCTGAGGATTTGCCAGGAATGCCACCAGATCGAGAGATTGAATTTGTTATAAATCTGGTGCCTGGTACAGCTCCAATTTCTAAGAGGCCCTATCGGATGTTGGCCAATGATTTAGCAGAAGTTAAGAGGCAAATTCAAGAATTGCAGGAGAAAGGTTTCATTAGACCAAGTTCTTCACCTTGGGGAGCCCCAGTGCTTCTAGTAAACAAGAAGGATAGTAGCCAGCGTATGTGTGTGGATTATAGAGCTCTGAATGAGGTAACAATCAAGAATAAGTATCCTCTACCCCGGATTGATGATCTGTTTGATCAGCTAAAAGGATCAAGTGTCTTCTCTAAGATTGATCTCCGGTCAGGATACCATCAATTGAAAATTAGACCAGAAGATATACCTAAAATAGCCTTCTCTACTCGATATGGATTATATGAGTATACAGTGATGTCTTTCGATCTGACAAATGCACCGGCATACTTTATGAATTTGATGAATAAAGTATTCATGGACTATTTAGACAAGTTTGTTGTTGTCTTGATAGATGACATTCTTATCTATTCCAAGAATGAGAAAGAACACGAAGAGCATCTAAGGATAGTTTTGCAAAGGTTCAGAGAACATCGGTTGTACTCCAAGTTCAGCAAATGTGCATTTTGGTTGAAAGAAGTTGAATTCTTGGGACATGTAATTTCTGCAGGAGGAGTATCTGTGGATCCAGGAAAAGTTAAGGATGTGCTTAATTCGACTCAACCCAAGATAGTAGCAGAAATCCGGAGTTTCCTGGGATTAGCAGGTTACTATCGTCGTTTCATTGAAGGATTTTTCAAGATTGCCAGACCTCTCACCCAGTTATTAAAAAAGGAAAAGAAATTTGAATGGAGTAAATCTTGTGAGGACAGTTTTCAAGAGTTAAAGACGAGGTTAACTTCAGCACCAGTTCTGCGGTTACCTGATATTAGAAAGGATTTTGAAGTTTATTGTGATGCGTCGAGACAAGGTCTTGGTTGTGTACTAATGCAAGAAGGAAAGGTGGTAGCTTATGCATCAAGGCAGTTAAGACCGCATGAGGAAAATTATCCCACTCATGATTTAGAGCTAGCTCACATTGTGCATGCTCTAAAGTTGTGGAGGCATTATTTGATCAGCAACCGTTGTGAAATATATACGGATCATAAAAGTTTAAAGTATATATTTACCCAACCTGATCTTAACCTGAGACAAAGAAGATGGCTTGAGTTGATAAAGGATTATAATGTGGGAATACATTATCATCCAGGAAAGGCTAATGTAGTGGCTGATGCTTTAAGTCGGAAGAGCCATGCTAACAATCTGTTGATTCAAGATAGTCAGTCAGTTCTTCGTGAGGATTTTCAGCGACTTAACCTGGAAATGGTAAATGGAGGAGTTTTTTCTGCGTTGAAGGTTCACCCTACTTTAGAAGATCAGATCAAGGCAGCCCAACGAGAGGATAAATATGTTAAAGAAATTAAAGAGAATATGAAGAAAAGCAAAGCACCTGGATTTTCAGAAGATGAAGAAGGAATTCTTTGGTTTGGAAAGAGAATTCTCGTACCCGAGAAAAAGGAAATAAAAGATTTGATACTAAAGGAAGCCCATGAAGCAGGGTACTCTATTCATCCAGGAAGCACAAAAATGTACCAGGATCTCAAGGAAAGTTATTGGTGGTCTAGTATGAAAAGAGAAATTGCAGAGTATGTAGCTTTGTGTGATGTATGCCAGAGAGTTAAAATAGAGCATCAAAGACCTGCTGGACTTTTGCAACCTCTGCAGATACCTGAATGGAACTGGGAGGAAATCGGAATGGATTTTATAACCGGATTGCCAAGGACCAAGTCAGGTTATGATTCAATATGGGTTATAGTAGATCGCTTAACAAAGGTTGCACATTTTATACCAGTAAAGACTACTTATTCAGGAGATAGATTAGCAGAGCTTTACATGTCAAGAATTGTGTGTTTACATGGAGTTCCAAAGAAGATCGTATCGAATAAAGGGTCTCAATTTACCTCAAGGTTCTGGCGGAAGCTTCATGAGGTTCTGGGCACTAATTTAAACTTCAGTACTGCTTATCATCCTCAAACAGATGGTCAGATAGAGAGAGTAAATCAAATATTGGAAGATATGTTGAGAGCATGTGCATTAGCTAATAAAGCCAGTTGGGACCAAAGTTTGCCATACGCAGAATTCTCCTACAATAACAGTTATCAATCTAGTCTGCAGATGTCCCCATTTGAAGCTCTATATGGCAGAAAGTGCAGGACACCTTTATATTGGTCAGAGACAGGAGAAAGTAAAGTATTTGGATCTGATGTTTTGATGTTAGCCGAAGAGCAAGTTCACCTAATCCGAGATAGGTTGAAAACGGCACAGACCAGACAAAAGAGTTATGCAAATAATCGCCGTAGAATGTTAGAGTTTGCGCCAGGGGATCATGTGTATTTGAAAGTGTCACCTCTAAAAGGGATGCGTCGTTTCGGAGTTAGTGGTAAGCTTGCTCCGAGATATATTGGACCCTTTCCAGTTTTAGCTAGAAGAGGAGAAGTTGTCTATCAGTTGAAGCTTCCTTCCCAGCTATCAGATGTGCATGATGTTTTTCATGTGTCACAGTTGAAAAAGTGCCTACGGGTGCCAGAAGAGCTTATGCCTTTAGAGGAAGTGGATTTGAAAGAGGATTTGACATATCCAGAGTTTTCAGTCATGATTTTGGAAGAAGCAGAGCGCTGCACAAGAAACAAGACTATCAAATTTTGCAAAGTGCAATGGAGCAACCATTCAGAGTCGGAAGCAACCTGGAGCGTGAAGAGGATCTTAGAACAGAGTTTCCTAATCTTTTTTCCAGTTCTTCCGAATCTCGGGGTCGAGATTCTTTCTAAGGGGGGTAGGTTTGTAACATCCCAAAATTTGAATTTCTTTGGAAAGAATAATTTTAAATTAATTAATTCAAATTATTTGGATTTATCTGGATTTTATTTAAATATTTAAAGCAAGAAAATGTATTTTAAATATTTTATTAAAGCTAAAAAGAGTTTATTTTATTTTTCCTAGCCTTCCCTAAATTATTAATTAATTTTTGAGAATTTTCTAGAATTAAAAATCAATTTTTTAAAGTTAAAAAGTATTTTATAAAATTATTAAATACAAATCTGAAATTAAAAATATTTTTCCTAAGTCTAAAATGCTTCCAGGAATATTTTATGATTTTTCTAGAATTTTTAGACTATATTAGCTATTTTCTAAGTATTTATAAAGTTTCTAGTATTTTCTGAAATTTTATTCCGAAAATAAAAATCAAATTAATCCTAGCCTGCCATGTGTCGCTCTCAGATTAAATCAATCTCTCTCCATGTTTTAATCCTAGCCACCCATGATCACTTACCCCCTTCATAAAATCCAAATGCCCTCATCTACTCACTTGCCACGTGTCGCGAATCTGACGGCCTGTACCCCTTCACTCCCTCCCTCTCTCTATTACACATTGACCCCACATGTCATATGTTTCTTCAACCTTTTCTTCTTCCTCCTTCCACTCTGTCTCTCCTCCACCATGGATGACAATTAAAGCTCTTGAAACTCCGCCGTTTCTCCCTCTTAACTCCCGATTAAAATATGGAAACGGACGCCCTAATCACCCTCATCAATCTTAGATCGTTCCCCAACCTTTAACCTTCTCAAAATGAAATCTCTTCCTCCTCATCTTTCTATAAATTGGCCTTCCTCACCATTCTCTTCCTTTTCCTCCTCATTTTCGGCCGGCTCCCGCCTCCCACCTCTCCTGCCGCCCGGCCACCTTCCTCCGGCCGCACCCCATTCCCAACCGCCGCCACCACCGCCGCCGCCGGCCGCCCCGGCCATCCCCGCCGCCGCCGGTGAGTAGCGTCGCCACCCCGGCTACCTCGCCGCCCCGCCGTCGGTCGCCGGTGAGCCGCCTCCCGTGCGCGCCCCCATGTCTCCCTCCATGATTCCTTCTTCAACCATATTCAATCTTATTTATTTGATTTGTTGTTGCTCCTTTGCCAAGAAAGACTAGATACCCATTTGGCCAGGGGAGACATGTTAGTGCATGCGTGCATGATGTTGTGTGTTCAAGTCCAGTGCAAAGCAATTTTCGGTTTGGCTTTATCCAAATTTTTGTTCACCTCTATTCAATGACAACCGGGCCCCACGTGTCATACACTCCACAATACCCCAAAAATCAGCCAAAATAAGATTCCAGAGAATATTCTCTCGTTTTGCATTTTCTGGAATTTCCAAACTGATCAAACTTCCAATCGCCCGTTTTCTCTCATCCGACCTCCGAATCCAGTGATTCAAATTTCTAAATTTGTCTAAAATCATAATCTAAGTTGCAGTATATATTTTATATTTTTATAATTTTATTTGCATTTATTTATTTGTTTGTTTTGTTGTCTCGCGCGTAGAAACCGACGTCGCCGAAGAGTTCGTCGAACCGCAGCAGGAAGGGTCAACTAACGCGCAAGAAGGCAAGTCTCCTTGACCATTTTGATCCCAAATTTTGTAAATGATTTCATGAATATTTTAAATTAATTGCATGGCTATGTTGTATAAAGTGATAATTTAATTTTCGAAAATGTAGATAAATGCCAAACTTATTATACCCTCCTTTGGAAATTACTTACCGTGTACCTTTATCAACATAGGATAACCTTTGGCTCAATAATGAGTTAGAATTACTTTGGTTGAATCTAGAATGCTAGTAAATGCTTAGTCTAGTTGTTCATTTAAATTATCTGTGCAAGAAAAATATATTGATGTATGTTTTGAAGTTTTGTGTTTATTAAATTAGTGGCAATGGAGGTTGTCACAGATATTTCAAAATAAAAGGAATTATAAAGTAAAATTTGACGAGGGTGGACGGAATGTTTGGCTGGTGCGGTTTTAGCACAAGAAATGGGATTGTGAATGATCCACCCTAGTCGTTTAAGGACCGACGCTTGTGTTTGTCCAAACTGAGCAATCCCGTACAACCACAAGTTAAAATGGGTACAACCTAGCTAATTAACCTACAATGGTCTAGTCTAGATACCATCAATGGTTAGTGGGTGCGAGATTTCTTGGTTTACTCAAAGTGAGGGAGAGATTTCTTGTACTCACATGGCGCAAGAGGGGCTTCATTTGTGGTGGATTTAACTCTTGGCGGTGAAACCTCGTGGGTGGTATCTAACTATACTAGAGTAGGTGAAAAGCTTTGTGATATTTTATCGGGTCTCACGCCAAAGGAAGCATGTTGACTATCGGGATAATTTATCTCTTGTGGGTAAAGTTGTACATCCTCTGCGAGTAATAAACTATTCGAATAGCCGTGCCTACGGTCAAGGCGAGCAAGGAATGCATTCACATGGTAGACATTTGATTTTGAATTTAAAAATAAAATTTTTGGAAAACTCGGGAGTGGATGGAACTCTCGTGATTTTGGTGCAGTGGATGGAACCGATTCAGTGGATTTAACCTTCATTTTGAAACTTGGCGGATATAGCCTATGTGGTTAGTGTTGGTGGATGAAACCTTCACTAAATTATTTATCTAGTTTCAATTATTGAAAATAAATTGTTTAAGAAATTGCTTTTCAAATAAGTATGTAAATTTGAAATAAAATGCTAATTTATGTAAAAGAACCATATAACCTTCCTTTGAGAAACCCTACATCTAATGCATCTTTCCCAAGACTTGGAGTACATTTTGTACTCACTGTTGCTTTACAAATCAAATAGCGAGAAGAATATGAGGCTCAAGAGGAGGATTACCGCTACTTCGAGGATGCCGGTGACGAAGGCTTTGCCGAGGACTAGGCTTCGTTTCCCCAGTCAATTGCCTGTGGCAGATTGTTGGGCCGTCTTTTTGAGATATTTTGCTTCCGCTGTTATCTTTACTTTTGTGTAAGAGGTTCTGTGAACCATGGTTGTAAGGCCTTGGGTCAAGAAGTGTGAACCGATTATTATTGCAATAAAGCGTGTTTGGCAGCGTATCATTTTCTGGTTAACTGTGTGTACTAGCGTTGATCTGGGACTAGTACTGTATTACACAGGGGATCTAGGAGTTCCTACTTCCGGGTCTCACATGCAGTTTGCTAAATGCATAAGTGTTCTTACTGCACTTAAGTATGGGAATTCTGGTCTCAGGACTTCCTTCCTCTCTTGTGGGACATGCTCAAGCTGCAAGCCTAAGCAATATTTGGTTTTACCCAAATCTTTCATTTTAAACTCTGATTCTAGGTAAGAGATCGCTTCTTTTATATCTTCTAGGGTTCCGATGATATTCAAATCATCTATATACACTAAGATTATACAAAATCCATTCTGAGATCGTCGTATAAATACATGGGGATAATTCTCATTGTTCGTGTATCATTTCTTGCATAGAAAGTTGCTTAAGCGATTATACCACATTCTGCTTGATTGCTTAAGTTCGTACAGTGATTTTCTGAGTTTTACACTACACAGGTTTCTATTTGCTCTGTCTTGGTTTGAGATAAGGATACCTTTAGATACCTTCATGTAAATGTCTGAATCCAAGTTTTCATAAAGATATGCCATTACAACATCCCTTAATTTTATTTCTAAATTTAGGTTTACTACCATTGAGATTAAAAATCTAAAGGTAATACTACCCATGACCGGAGAATAGGTTTCTTCATAATCAACTCCTGGTTATTGAGTGAAACCTTATGCAATAAGCTTTACTTTATATCTTACAATTATTTTTCTCATTTCTCTTTTGAACAAATATCTATATATGCTCAACAGGGCGCACATGGGGAGGTGTGTAGCTTACAGGCCTGAACACATCTCTTTTATTTAGAGATAATAATTCAGTTTCTATTGCCTTTTTTAATTCTCCCAATTTGATCTTTTCTTACATTCAGTGAGCGATGTAGGTTCTAGATCAACATCAATGACTGTGGCAATTTTCTTTGCAAAATAGATATCAATATTGGCTGTTGTCCTATTCATGGATTTTTCCCGTGTTCACATAGTTTATAGCTATTTCATCATGGGATGATTCTTATAGTTCTTCTACTTACTCACCGCTCCTTCTAGTTGCAAGGGCAAGTTTCTTTAGTTTTTCAGCTCCCATGGGTGCACACACATCCATGCTGGTTTCTCTCTCCATGGAAATATTCAGATCCGGTATACCCTTTTCTGAAGGTGTCGTACTGGTGCTAGATCTCAACTGGCTCCCCTACTGGTTCTAGGGAATATCGGTGATTAGCTATGTCAAGTCCTTCTTATCCTTTTTCACCAGGCGTCCCCAGTTACTTGGGATTCGAAGGGCCGATGTTCTTGTTGTTTTATTCTGAGGCTTCTAGATGGGATTAGGGATACCTTCTACTTTCTTTCGTATTTTAACCCTCTCCGGTGCGTTGCGTGCAGGCACACGCGACTTGGTCTCGCTCTTTAAATCACTAAAGTAATCAGACAGTTGATTTGCTAATGCCTGTAAATCAATGATCTTCTGGACTTCTCTATTTGATTCACTAGTGTATGGGTCATGTGCATGTATTCCCGTGGCTTACCATGTAATTTTCCGACATTTTTTATCAAGGGATTGATTTCCTCCCCTAATGTTAGAAAACTATCCCCATCAAATATACTATCAGTGAAACAGTTGGTACGCAAATCTATTGTCATAGGATCCAAATAACTGATTATGAATGTTGTCTCATAACAACGTACATCCCAGACTTTCGGAGAGAGCCCATTGCAGTACGTTGTGGTGGGGGTATAGGTACATAAACTTTGTAACCAAACCTTCGAAGATGAGAAATTTTCAGTGGTAATCCTTGAGCTAGTTGTATAGGTGAATAGATGTTATATGCCGATGGTCTAAAATTGGTAAGTGTTGCTGCATGTAGGACAGCGTGTCCACAATATATAGTTGGTAAATTACAATTCTGCAAAAGCAGTTGGGCAATGAATTTAATCCTCTTAATTAATGCCTCTGCTAGTCCATTATAGGTTTGGATATGCGGGACGGAATGCTCAACTTTAATTCCCATTACCATGCAATAATAATTAAATGTTTTTGAAGTAAATTCTCCAGTGTTGTCCAATCTGATGGATTTTATGTGATGATCAGGGAAATTATTTCTAATTTGAATTATCTACCAGATCAGTTTTGCAAAAGCATGATTTCTCGTAGATAATAAACATACGTGCGAGCATTTCGAGAAAGCATCGATGAGCACCATAAATATTTAAATGGTCCTGACAGACATTGTATAGGACCGCAAATATCTCCTTGAATGCGTTTCAAGAATGCAGGGACTTTATCCTTCACTTTCAGAGCAGAAGGTCTAGTAATTAATTTCCCAATGACGCAAATGGGGCTAAAAAAATTCTTACTGATTGGGGAAATTCTATCCCTATGAATTGTTAATTATATTTGTCATCATCCTAAGACTTTGGTGGCCTAATCTATCATGCTAGAGATAGAGAATTTCAGAGCTTATAAATATAGTTTTCAGGGTAGTATAGGCTGCGGGTGCCATAATATTACTGTAGTATAGCCTAGATTCGAATAAAGGAGGTCTTTATAATACCTTTTTTTACTTGTTTCATGCTTTGTAATGAGCAGGTATTCCTTACCATACTCTTCTTCAGTCTCAACATGGAAACCGTTAGCGCGAATATCTTTGAAACTTAGGAGAGTTCTAGTCTATTCTAAGTAAAACAAGACTTCTTTAATGATCAAAGTCATACCCATTGCGAGTATAATTGTGGCTCTTCCTGAGCCTATTATATAGACATCGCTACAGGCGATTGTCGTAAGGCTGCCAGCATTCTTACTAATCAACTGAAGGAATTTTGTCTCTCTTGAGATGGTATTCATTGTGCCGTTGTTAGCTAAGTACACTTCCTCCATGGGCCCACACGTGTTCTAATATAAAGTACTTTATTAATATGTAGTAAAAGACAATTAACACATAAAATAAAATACTTCAAATATCAGAATATATCATGTTGTTATTGACTGAATAAATAAATAAATTAATATCATCTAACTATCACGAGAATAAATTGTTCGAGTATTATTATTGCAAATCTAACTTATTCCTTTCACACATGAAATAAATGGCAAGTAAAGTCTATATGCATTCTATGCATTAGACTGAATATGCCAAAAACTCTGAGACTTTGGCTGCTATCTTCTCAGGGTTGAGATGTTCTTCTAGAGAAATCATGATGGCGGTGGCTGCAATGTCAAGAGGGGGTGTGGCTGTAGGAGTGGAGTCCACCTCCATTGGTGCAGACATTGCTCGAATTCTCCCCACCCCACAAAAGCAAAGTGGGTTTCATGCTACCCTTTGCCACCCCCTCTTCTTTTTGGCTTAGAAGGCATCAACGATGTGTTGTGGCTTTTTACAGATCCACGACCAGTGCCCCCACTTGCCACACTTGTAGCAGGTTTGGTCTTAATGACCATAGGGCTTGTCGCTGTGTTTTGGTTTACCAGCCTTGTTCTCTGGTGGAGCATTTGACTTGCTTTTTTGAGCTCCGACTTTACTCTTCCTTCCCCTTTTCTTCATTATAGGTTTTCTCACCTTGTACCTCCTAACGTTGGCCTAACGGCCAGCAGTGCTCTCAGGTGGTTGTGCGATAAAGTTCTTATGGAGAACTTCATCTTGAGCCTCTGCATCCTGTATGATATTGATCAATTCAGTATACTCCTTATAGCTGTCTTGACGATAGTTGTGCATAGACTGCACTGTACTAGGGTGGAAGGTAGAGAGAGTCTTCTCAATCTTCTACTTATCTATGATCTACCTACCACAAACCTGAAGATCGGTACAAATTCTGTGCAGAGTAGAACTGTACTCCCTAACCTTCTTGAAATCAGCAAATCTGAGTCGAATCTATTCCAGCTCTGCCTGAGGAAGGATGGTGTACTTTAGCTTCTCGAACCGCTTCTTGAGCACAGTCCATAATACTAATACGCTCTTATATGCCATACACTCATTCTTAAAAGTGAGACAGAGGCGATGCCTGAGGAAGTGAAGTATCTGATCATTTTCCTGGGGTGTGGGTTTGGTATTCTACGGTGCACCAATCCTAATGGCAACGTAGAGATTCTTGGCTCTAAGTACGATCTCAATATCAGAAGCCCAAGTCAAATAGTTTTAGCCATGATGGGCCAGCTCCTCGATCTCTCGATTCGTGATGCCTGTCATCTACATGTGTATGAATGAAATATATAAATTTACTGTAGACAAATACACATGAAATAAGTTGGATAATGATAAAAAAATATTCTCATGATATTTCAGAATTTTCTGTACATTTTCTATAATTTTACTGATAATTTCAGTGATTAAAAGCAATTTAAACAATTACAATTAATCAAAACAGTAAGTAAATACAGAAAAAATATAGAAAATAATAACAATAGTGCTAAACAAGCTTCAGATGCGAAAAATAACTCAAAATTTGAATTCCTGAGGTCGTATTATGCTAGAATATGTATTTTTAGTGAATTATGTGATTTCTAAGGGTTTCTCTACTAATTTTCAATTCTGAGAAAATTTTGCATGTAATTTTTTGATTTTGCAAGGGCATATTTGCAAAAAAATTTGAGCGCTTTGTGTAATTTTTTCATTTTTCAAGGGCCTATTTGAAAATTCTAAGCGCCCCCCAGCCAATCAGATGGTCTGAACTTCTCTCGGCCGATCAGATTGATCCGAACTTGCTATGGCTGATCAGACGGTTCGAACATGCCGTGGACGATCAGACAGTTTGAACTTCTCTTG
This sequence comes from Melocanna baccifera, assembly GCA_036346265.1. Lineage (NCBI taxonomy): Eukaryota > Viridiplantae > Streptophyta > Magnoliopsida > Poales > Poaceae > Melocanna > Melocanna baccifera. Next base: position 289,529 of record JAYEVJ010000046.1, read on the forward strand.
ACTGTTCGGACTATTCCAAACTTGCCATAGCCAATCGGACGGTCTAGATTTCTCATGACCGTTCGGACTAGTCCGAACCTCCATTGCCGATCGGACGATCCGTTGCTGATCGGACGGTCTAGATTCTTTCATGGCCGATTCAAAGAGGGGAGGGGTAGGGTTTCCTCTACCCCTATTCACTTTATAGTGCACGCACCATTTAGGGAAGTCGGCAGAGACGGCAGCTCGCGCGGAGGCTGGTGGTGACGTTCGGGCCGCGTCAGCGCTCGTGCGGGAGGCGGTGGCCATGTGGGAGCTGCGGGTAGCCATGCGAGTGTTGCTAGTGGCCGAGGCAGACCTTGGCCGGGAATGAGCGGTGGCCAACACGCATGCGGCAGCGCGGCTGCAGGTGGCCAGTGCACTTGTGGGAGGCCGACGCAAGTGGGCGGTGACGCGCCGTGCGGTGGCGATGGCTCGCGCGGAGGCAAATGGTGGCGCTGGCCGTGCGAAGCTGGCGATGGCGCTCTTCTAAGGTGACTCAGCCATGCGGGGCTAACGACAGTCTATCTCAAAGCCAGCGGTGGCTCAGCTATGTAGGGTCGGCGGTGGCGCCAATGATGGTGAGCAGCGCGGTCACGTTCTAGCGATTGGTGCGGGGACGGTGAAACACAGCATGGCTGAGTCGGCAGAGCTTTGTGCGCGTGACGTGGCTGGGAGGCCATGCGGGGCAGCGCCAATGCGGCCAGTGATGGCACAGCGTGATGTGGCGAGAGCCTATGCGGGGGCGACGCTACTTCAGGCCGACGAAGGCATAGTGTGGTGAAGACGCGTAGGGGTCGGAGCGGCCATGCGGGGCCAGCGATTTATGACACACGACGGCCATGTGGGGCCGACAGTGTGGCGATTTGACATGGTGCGACCGTACGAGCGCGACACGGTCGTGTGGGGCACGGCGCACTGGCTCGACGATGCGTCAACGTGCTGGCGGCACACATGGCGAACAGGCCGGCACAACATATGTGGGCGCCGCGGACACGTGCAAGTGGCAATTGTTTCTTTCCGATCAATCTACAGTACAATCATCATCCACTCCTTTCCACGTAATCTACTAATCGGAATTGTGCCGGCGACTTTTATTCTACTCACTGTAGATTTGAGCGGATTTGAACCATAGAAAATCATCTAGAAAGCGAAATTTACAGAATTTAGAGCGATCTGGATATGCAAATATTGTACTTTGATTATTACCTTTGATCCACCAGAGCAATTCATGCTGATAACGTGTTGAGGAATCATCGCTAGCGAGTCCAGTCTAAGCGATTCCTCTCCTATGCAAGCGTGATGGATCAAACACAGAATATTGCAAACAATAAATTTGACACAGAGAGATAAGAGGGGAACTCCTTTTTTTATTATTTTCTCTATTTTCTTGTGCTCTTTGCAATAATTAGGACACTTAATTATTGTTAAAATGGAGGGTGCTCACCAATGGGTTAGCTTGTAGGCCTAGGTTCAGATTTTCTAACAATGTTAATAGACTTAGGATGTACTTGCAGGTGGCTATGTGTGTGCGTTTTAGTTAGGCGAGTGGCATGAGAAGCGAATCGTGTAACCATGTGCATGTGTGTATTCATTGCTTGGAAGGAGCCCCCAGCGATTTGTTAGGGTGTGTGTGAGTAACTGAGTATGGCCAGTGGCGAAGCCAGCAACAAAATCTAGGATGAGCTAGAGTGCTAAGCTAGATTGTCATAAATATAATATTTTACTCTTGTCTAATTCAAATTTATTTTTGAATACAAGAGAAACAAAGCTAAAAAGAGATAAATATAATGAAAATACCTTAGTAATAGAAAGCGTATCTCAAAAATATATAAATATGCTTCCGGTGAGTAGAGATCATTCATCTGCATATCAAAAAGAGCTAAATTAGTGAAGCCAAATTAGTGATATGATAACTAATTATAAATGATCATGAACATTCAAGAAAAACATAACATACTAGTAGCATGCAAGATTAAATCTCTAGACTCTAGTAATTCAAGTTGGTCAATAGCAATAATAGTATGATACAATATTCATATAATCTCTATTCTCTAACTCTAAGAATTTAGGTTGTTCAATGTCAATAACTCAGTACAATTGTTAATTGTATAAACTATAAAGATTAAAGAGTAATAGAAAGTTTTATTCTCTGACGGTGTGGTGTAGCCTGTGGGCTATGGCTTGAGTCCTGATTCCCAAATGATCGAATGGCCCGAATCAAAACATCAATCTTCAATGATTCATTCAATCCCAAATTCCCCACTTCACCAGACAAGCTCACGCCTCACAGTCAAAACTCAGACGCCCTTACACCCAGACAAGATGGCCACTCCCCACTTCTTGTCTTCCCCAATCCCCAGCTCACGATCTCAACTTAGACGCGACACTGACCGACCGACATGATGCCCCTGCTCGGTTGCTCCCCAGTAGCCCAGCCCCCAGCCAGCCTAGCTCCAGAGCTCGTCGACCTCAGCTGCCGCCTGGCGCCCGCCCTCCCAGATCTGGCCGTCGGCCTTGGCTCTACCTCCTCGGCCATCGGCCGCCTGCGACTTGGCCTCGACTGTCGGCTCCTTGGCCTTTGCCTCACCAAATCTGCGTGGCGCCACCCGGATCTGCTCGATTGACGCTAGGCTAGCGGGCTCTGCTCTTCGTCGGGCGCCGCCAGCCGCACACCTCCGTCGCCTGGGCCTAGGTGCTGAGGTGCATCTCTCCCTGTCTCTCTATGGACTGTGATCTCTGTGTGGTGCTATGGACCGTGGTGGCTGGCGTCTCTTGCTGCGTCTGGGTCCTAGGGTGAGTTGAGGGGTGGGGTGTATTTGGGGCGGGCCAGAGAGTGGGCTGAAGCCTGATGAAGCCCACCTGATGGCTCCGCCCCTAAGTATGGCTCATGTATGATAGGATAGTGGTAGTTTGTTAGCAGTTAGCAAGTGCATTGTTTGTACTCTTGTATAAATAGGCGCTCTCGTGAATGGAACAAAAGAGTTGAATGGTATGAGTGCTGGCACTCCTTTTTGTGTGTATCACAAGTACTTGAATGTGCAGAGAGAATTAGGAGTTGACTAATTTGACTCCCATAGTGGCGGGTCGTAAGTACGTCGATTTGGCCCCGGCCATGCACGAAAGGGAACACTACTATGCCACGATGCTGTCAAAAAAGCTTTGCCTATAAAACCCTGCAGGTTGTCATGAAAGCTGTACGTAACGTAAATGAGACGATGGGGGTACCAATCGTGTCAGTCGGTCATACGCATGCCCATGATGGGCTAGCTTCTCCTATAGGCTACACGCCTACACATATGGATCGACGACAACGGTGGAGATTCAATCATATTATCAGTGGCCTGACATATGCATACGTTCGCAAGGCGATAAGCTTCGTCAATGGCTATTAAGTCACAATGTGTACGTTCACAGGATATATTATCGGTCATGAGTTCATGACCATGGCCTTCCAACTATAGGCATATGTACCCTTAATGAAGCTTGGAAGCATGAATTAAGCCTCTTTTTTTGGGCTTTTAACTTTTTTGAAAATCAAAATAAATAGCGTTGTTTCTTGAAATGGATTCTTCAAATTACTTTTGAGTCAAACTGTGTGCGCCATCTATATTAGTGTTTCTACTGTCCACTATCACGTTGAAAAGTGCAGATAAAAGTCATCAGTCCCAACCTAAAAGAACATGACCTACATTTGTTATAAAGCCACTGATAATATGGCCCGCTTGGAGTGCTCGCTCGTGCTGCCTCGCGCTGTCACTTCGCTCCTAGCGCTGCTTGCTTTCAATTACGTTGAGGCTTCTTCTTCATTTTTCAAATTAATAGATTTCTTCATTTTTCAAAGATCTAAGATCTAAAATTAGGGATTTCAGATTCACCTACAGCTGTTTTGGTGTCGCCAGTGGCGCTCGACCAGCCTTGGCCAGCGCGTGCTGCCACACTCCCTGCTCTTCGCGCTTGGCCCTTCTTCAACCTTCCAGGCTCGGCCACCATCATGCATGGCCATTGCAGTCTACGTGGTGCGGGCTCATGCCGCTGGTTGCTGCCTCCCTTACGCTCGGTGCTTACCGCCCACCTATCGCCCTGCTTGCCACGCATGCGCTGCCAGCCACCCCTATCATTGCTTGCCCGCTAGTCGCTTGTCACTTATGTGTACCACGTGTGTGGCCGAGCACCCGAGCCGTCCAGTGAGTCAACCCACACTCACAGAGAGGGAATTGGAAAGTTAGGTGGTTAGGGTTGGGAGATAGTCGAATGGGCCAACATAAATTGGGCCAGCTAGAGATGGTGTGGGATGGGCTCGCTGCTCGCATGGGCTAAGGGGAAGTTAGAGAAGTGGAGTGGAATTGGGCTGATGGGGTACAAATATAACAAATCTAACCCAACTATGAGTATATATATGCATTATATCTAGTATATGCTAGATTTTTTGCCAATTTTTTGGGTGTTCAGTTGAACACCTGTGAACCATATAGGGTTCGCCCCTACCCTCTCATCAGGCCCCCTCTCCTTCACTATTGCTAGCACCATTTCCCTCCACTACCGATGATGGGCCTAGATTTGGGCCCTGATCTGGCCGTTGGAGGGGCACGTTCTAACCGTCACTACCACCCCTCCACCACCGGCAGTGGCAAAGCCAGAAATAAAATTGAGGGGGAGCTGAACTATTTATAGATTTAAATTAAGTTGATATAAATTTAGTCTTTTACCCGTATGAAATTTCAAATGCACACAGAAATTACACAATTGGATAGAGACAAACAATAAAAAACAGATAAATACAAAGTAGGTACCTCGATAATAGAAAGCGCATATCCAAAAATATATAATTATTTTGCCGTGAGTGCGGAGTAGCGATAAGTCACCTATGTATGAAACACATCAAAAAATTAGTGAATTACATTGATAAAGACTAAACTATCAGTACAAAGTATCTATATATAGCGATAAGTCATCTATAAATAAAGTATTAATTTCTATCAGTACAAAGCTATAAAAAATTACATTGATAAAGACTAAACTATCTATATATATTTATAATGAATTACAAATCTATAAGTGAAATTAGATTATAAGTTAACAAATTATTTACTGTGCTATCTAAAAATCTAAACAAATTACTTACTGAGTTACTGTGCTATCTAAAAAATATATATACTTACTGAGTTAGCCGAGTGCCCGACCGACTCCTCTTGGGTGCCTCTCCACGCCTCCCCCCTCCGCTCCACGCCTCACCCACCCGGGCCGGGCCTCCACTCCCGGGACCCCCTCCGCTCCCGCCTCCCCCCTCTGCTCCACTCCCGGCTCCCGCCCTCCCCCCTCCGCTCCGGCGCTCCGCTCCCTGCCTCCGGCCTCCCCGCTCCACTCCCTCGCCGGCGTCGCCGCCAGCCTCCAGATCCAGCCCACTCTATTGTTCGGCACTTCGGCGCGCGATATGTCCCAGATCTAGATTGCTATGTTGTGTGATTTATGAGTTTGTTGTGTTTTGTTGGATTGGACCTAAAACTAGTGGGCCAGTGGGCCTAAACACGCTGGGGGTGGCCAGGTGGGGTGACCTGAGGAGCGGCTAGACCGCCGCCGTGAGCTTCAAGGGGGGGGGGTGGTTCTGGCCGCAGCTTCGCCTGAGGAGGGTGTTTCTACCCGGGGGGCGGAGGTGAGGTTTGAGCCTCACTAAGCCCCCTAGCTTCACCCCTGACCACCGGTAGCCCCCTCTCCTATTCCATTTTGCCGTCGCACTTCCCCCTCCTCCGTTGGCAGTATGTCTCGGATCCAGCCATCGATGGTGTCCACCTCCACTTCACTATCATCAGCGGTGTGCACCTCATCCTCACCACCGTCGGCGCCATGCATCTCGTCTCCGTATCCAGTAGTGTGCATCCCATCCCCACTGTCGTCGTTGGTGTGCACCTCGTCCTCACTGCCTCACCGAGGTGCACGTCATCCTCATCACCATGTCTTGCAAGGTGCGCACCTCATCCTTGCCGGCGTCGCCAAGGTGCACCTTGCCTCAACAACGGCACCCGTCTCTCTCTCTCTCTCACGCGCACCAGAGTATGTACAATGTACGTGGTATTTTTGGACTTTTTTTGTATGCAAAAGTAGTACCAGTTTTGCTGTACAGTACGTGTATTATCTGTACACTACATGTATATGGCAGTTTGTGTTGATTTTCTGTGTCCAAATTGCAAAAGAATCAGTATTAGTAGTACAGTACATGTATATGGCAGTTTGTGTTTTGTTTTGTGCGGAAAATAACACATGTATTTGACTGTACACTCCAAAGTATAGAAACAGGGTACTGTACTTGACCAGTGGTGCCATTCAAAATTTGAATGGAGGCGCAATTACACCATGTGAGATCAGTGGGCCATCACCTCTCCAAAATGCAGTAAATACATCATTTAAATCAGGATTATACGCTCACAAATAGCCTAGCACGGATCTCGAAGCACATTGGCGGGTCCAGATTTCTGGTGGTGGTGGAGGTCCATCCAGTGGACAGATGCGTTTCCGCTGCTTGGCGGTGCATCTATTAGTTTTCCAAAGTCCAGTGAAGGAACAGGTTGGTATACTTCGTTTAATCTCTCATTGCCTTCCTGCCGGGCCATATGTATGTGGCCTCATGGTGATCAAAGCCCCAGGTAGACTAATGGCGCGTTCATGGTCAACAAGGCCCATTTACGGCATATGGGGCCCAGCTGCTTATTACGGGCTGGCCCTGCTGAAGAATAGTGTAGTACATGTGCATGCATCAGGCGCATCCGAAAATCAATTTGATCATATGGCTCTAGTGTCCCATCACTAACAAAGAAGGAGGAGGAGGAGTAGGTTTGCAGAAAAGAGAGAAAACAAGACAGGAAAAAAAATGGAGAAAGATGATTAGGCCAGACATTAATTCTCCATATTAATGGGGCTGTGGCCATTTATCTAGAAATTGCCAAACTTCGATCGCGTGGCTCGAAATTAACAATCCGGCCCACTTGAACCTGTGCCCATCCTTGCACACTGCAGACTCTGCAGTCACAGGGGCCACGACCGACCATGAGTGTTAGAGGCGTTAGTATTTGTCTTTTCGCATTACCTTTTATTTATGGTTTTTAGCTAAATAAATTATAACAACCGAAAGAAATAGTTTTTAGAAAGAACAGACATACAGTGGAAAAAGTGAACAAAAGATACGTGTGTTCTCTGGAGCGAGAGAAATAGAATACGTGATACATGATTTTTGTCTTATTCTCAGAATAAGATGATAGTAAGAAAAATAGAGAAATTATTTTTAAAAACCGAATATTTGTATTGATTTTAAAAAAAACGCTGCGCTACGAAGTCCAAGCGGAGGAGTACATTAACAAATGCAGTGGTCACGCGCGCGGCCGTGCCACATACATCCCACATGGATCCCACATGCACCTCCAAGTGCAAGTGGAGTGGACAGCGCCGCGCGCGGACGGAGGAAAACAGTAAACACGTACGTACCCGGCCGTGCCGGTCGAGGGATATATGCCACCATCGCGCGCGGTACGACCGTGTGGTTTGCCAGGCCATGAGCAGATGAACTAGGGCCGCGCGCCCCGGATGCAGTACGGCGAAGAATTGAAAGATCCGTGGTGCCGTGCGTCCGGCTGCCCGCCCGCCCGAAGCGATCGAAACGGCGATTGAGGTGACGGCGCAGGCACGCATGTGTCTGCATGTGCGCGCGCGCACGTACGTACAGGTAGATCCGCACGCGCGTTATTACATATCTTGGGTAGTGCTAGTGAAATATTTTAAAGGTAATTATATCATTTATATATTTATGAATTTTTGGATAATATATTACTAATAAAGTATCTGTATGTCGCAATAGTGTTCAAAAAAATAATAAATATAATCAAACGTGAGGTTGTAGATTTATCTTAAATCTCATGCTATGTGAATTTTTTTTCTCAACAGAGTGTTTTGCGAAACTCAAGGTAATTTACCTTGTGCTAAGTATTTAATGAAAAATTTGAAACTAAGGTTTCTTTTAGATTTTTTAATTTCTGCATAAATATTTGAACTATTTCTTATGACACTGCTATGTTCAAAGCATATCTTAAAAATTTTCACTAAAAAAACAGTTGACATGCGTAGCCTACACTATCCGTGATGGGTAAAGAGGAGGAGATGGTGAACAGATAAACTCTTCTTTTATATTAGTAAAGATTATGTTCCTGGAATGAACTATCATTTATACTGATTAACAAATTTGTGACTTATTTGTGAAACTATCATTTAGCACATACATTGAATGATGATTACGTTTCATGGATCATTGATATGGGATATCAAATCAACAATATGGACATATATTAGAAAACATAGTATTGAATTGATCCACCTTAAGACACTACAGAAATTGTTATTGTTGACAATCAAATCGTTGGTCTTACGAATTTTGAGAAAAAAATCAAGTCTCAGAGAATAGTTTAAGAGGAGAATTGAAACTATCTTTATTGCTATGAATTGGTTACAAGATGCTCTTAATGAGATATTACAAAGGGGATGCTACTAACCCTAGGATCACTACTTCTTTACTCTATAATCTACTTTCAATCAAGAGATCTCCTTCAATTCTCTAGAATATGTCTTCCTTTCTCATCTCTCATCAAACTTAAATAGCGTTGAAGAGATATTGGTTGTCCACGTGAGTAGACACCTTGTTGATTTCTCACGTCTGGTTGAGCGAATGGTTGCTATTAGCGAGAGAAACCTAACAATAACTATTCTTTAGTTATTGTCAGTGGGAGAAAATCATGGGGTTAACTACAAGATGGTTGTCGTCAGAGACGTAGGGTTGAGTCATTGTGCAATTAGAAAGGAGATAAAGCACATGCTTTATCCTACCACGCAAGAGGAGTTGCCTTGAGGTAGGGCCATGTATTAGTTCTTAAGACCTCCAAGTGGTGATTGGTCTGGTGAATAAACAATGACTCTCTGACCAGGGGTATGTAGTCTTTGGTAGTTCACGACCGCATTGGTTTAAGGCCTTAATTGAGTATTAAAGTCATATTTAATGGATTATTTAATCCTCGTTAGTTATATTCTTAATTGTCATCACTTTGTCTCATATATAATGTAGGTGAGATCATAGGACCCGATCATCATAGTTTTCTACATGTGTAATAGTTTACTTAAAGGTCATCAAATGTCACTCTGTAAATAGATAGTCATAAAGATACCTTTTGAATTTACTATAAAATATGCGGAGGAATGTAAACGATCAAGATAGAATTTGCCCATCCTTTTTAACGGGAGACATATCTCTGGGCCCTTTGATGTGGTTGGAATAGGTAAGTGCATATCCATGCTGATTATGGTTGAGAAGTTAACTACAACTAAATAATTCACTACAATATCGAGTGAAGGATCGAGCTATCATAAGATAGCACACATCTCGCCCTTGAGTTCGATCTAGTATCATAAGGCAAAGGATAAGTACATGATTGAGCTCTATGCATGTTCATTCGAGTACATATGAACCTACAAGGTTGTACACTTAATGAGCTAGAATAAACTAGTTCAAATATGATCTGTTCGTATGGGCTTTGCACCTTAATGGGGTATCTAGCGTATGGTTCCAGTAAAGGGGCCCTTTATAAGGAAAGGCGTGGGGCTTTTCGTAGAATATTGTACTACCCACTGAAACTCTAACCACCTCCTTTTGATGGCTCTACCATGCGTGCTAGTGCTAACACATTAACACACGGTGTTCCACCCCTGAACATGTGGATACCATAGAGGTGCTGATGCGTTGATCAAGGATGATCGGCAACGTACATGAGGAACGTGAGGGGCTGTTAGAGGAGACAATTGGCGGCCAAGGAAATCGGACGATCAACTACTTCTACCACATCGACATGCACGACATTGGATTGGGCTGCTCCAACTTTTCTTTCGTTGCACTACGTGTCTAGTAGTAACTATCTATGATCTCTTATTCATATAGCTTTCTAATTTACGTGATAAAATTTTTTATTGTGTTCTAATATAACCTACCGTATTGCTACAAATAGCGCCTTGTTTGTCCCCATGGCGATCATCACCAACCGAGCGGCCAGCAGTAGGCCATACATGCCTCGACGTGCAGGTGCAAGCCCCATTATAGGGCGCCTTATGGCGCGCGGGCTTGGCGATGGCTCATCGTGCTTCTCTTTTCCAGGCGTCAATGAGGGCAAGTTTATGAGCTATTATTTGCTGCAAGCTAGCCTGCGACTCATAAAACTCTTGCTGGCCTTTTTTGCATAGGGGGAAAGGGAGAAGGGAATCCTGTTCTACTCTACGGTGGATGGCCATTTGTAGGGTTGGTTATTTTGGCTGTGGCTGCTAAATTTTGATGTTAATATAAGTGTTTGTATAAATGAAGCGAATGTTGATAAGTTATTTTAAAAAAATTATTTTGATAAATTACTTTAAAAAGATGATGAAGAAATTGCATTTTCCGATTGTTTGTTCAACGAGAAATCATTGGACATAAGCAACAATGCCAAAGAAAGTCCAACGGCAGGAAAGTTTCGTCTCCTAATTTTACAGGTCGCCAAAGCGAGGGAACTTGTGCTTGTGTGGCCCACCCACCCACTCGCAGACAAAAACAGATGGTGTACACGTAGGTAGCAGCGCACGCGATAGTTCTAGCTGTTTTCGAAAGTTCGTTACTACTTGTTACCCAAGTAAATAAACGCATCCACATGGAACTTGTGCTTGTGTGGCCCACCCACCCACTCGCAGACAAAAACAGATGGTGTACACGTAGGTAGCAGCGCACGCGATAGTTCTAGCTGTTTTCGAAAGTTCGTTACTACTTGTTACCCAAGTAAATAAACGCATCCACATGGTGCGAGCTCATTGAGTTTTGGAGATTCTTCCAGGTATTCAAGAGCACTGCAGTGAGAATGGTGGATTTGCGAGAGGTCAACCAACAGCTCGCTGGTAGGCAGTCCATCACGGTGCGCGCCACCGTAACTCCTTAAGTCAGGGAGGTGTGCGCGCCATGAACTTAGAAGGTTCCTCTTCTCTATGGCAAATTTACGGTAATTCACACGCCAGTTGCGTCTCGTAATTTTAGGCTGATCTAACGATTAAACACGCCGGTTGTCGCCCACCCACTGTACAGACAAAATTAAGCATAGGTTGTACGTAGCAGCGGCCGCGAGTCCGGTACTACTAGACGTAATAATGTACCTTTTTTTATCGAAGTAAGGTCCTACTTATTTCGGTTTGATTTTTTAGCTTCTAATTTATTTTTTACTATTTTTAAATTTTATTTTTTTCTAATTTTTTAGTTTTTTGTCTGTTCATTTTTCCATTATTCGTTTGCATTGTATGTGATGGGCTAACCTATTTTTTCTATTTTTAAAATTTTTTAAATTTAATTATACCAATAAACCACATCAGCAAATTCAACTAGTAGCCACCATTTTTCAGCCCAACTGAATGGGCTCTAAAGAAATGCTTCCAAGCGCTTACTCAAGGCTAGCTAGGCATTGCAAGTTGTTTGTGAGTTCGCTACAGACATGCAATAACTGGCTGGTTATTGTAACGCCGTCACTCCAAAAATCAAAATTAGACAACAATTAAATTGAATAAAAAACAGCAAAGTAAACAGATACAAGTTATAACATACATCCAAATATCAATATTATTGCATCCATTGCCATTCATTCAGTGAATATAAAAATTAAAATTACAATTGAGATCATTTCATACATGATTGTAATTAATCAGTGCATACAAGATTTAAATTTCAAGTGCGCTCATTTCATACATTGATTATAATTAAATTAGTATTACAAGAATTAACCGCGGTATTATTTGCAAGAAAAATAAATATGAAGATGCTAAAAAGGACTGAACAAAAAAAACCAGCTTGCCGTTAGAACCCTAATTTAGTTATCAAAAGACATTTTCGCTTATTGAGATACTAGACCGTACTGTCCGAGACTAGTTAGCACCTCTTGCAGCTATAGAATTTCATCATCCGGTGTTAAAAATCAACTTGAATCCATTCCAAAATTTCATTTCGCAACCATCTAGCCAAATTCAACCCCTCATGCACAGTGAACACACTAGTCACATGGGGAATGCACATGAAGGTGATAAGGCCAAGTCCAAGCCAAGAGAAGGAGACAAGGATCACATCCATCGATAGCCAAGGCACCAGCAAGCCACCACCATTCCCCATCTCATCCCTTTCCCCAATATCCATTTCCACCCATTGCCATTCAATCGGCCACTAGCATGAGAAGGAGAGGGCAAGGAGGCAATCCAGCAAGCCCAAGGGAGCAAGGCCTCACGCACTAGGAGGAGAGGGTGACAAGCCCAACAAACTCACCATTAGCTCCATCAAGCCAAGCAAGCGACCGAGGAAGCCAAGAAAACAAGCCGTATTATCATATCGGTAATGGTCCCACTTAGGATGGACAGAAAACAAGCCGTATTTGGGTGTGCGAGACTAGGTAAGGCTAAGAGAGGCAAGACCTAGGGTGGCTGCTAGGTGATGGGGAAGCCTTCCTTGTACGTGTCGAGCAATAGGGGTAACCTCCTTAACACACAGTTAGTAAGGTGGTGATCTCTAAGGTGGTGCTAGGTGATGGAGAAGCTCCCTAGAATGTGTCGGGTGATAGGGTAGCCTCCTTGATACACAGTTCGTAAGGTGGTGATTCCTAAGGTGGTGCTAGGTGATGAGAAAACCTCTCTAGCACGTGTTGGGTGATAGGGAAGCCTCCTCGGCATAGGGGTTAATATCGTGATAACTGGGTGGAGTTATAATACACTAAAGAAGATAAAATGTTCTGAACTCTGACTTGAGCATCGCATATAAGGAAATACGAATGAACTTGTTTCGGTCAGAGATGGGGTGGCTATGGGTAAAGCGATACAAGCCTGTACAACACTAAATAAAATCGTAAATTCATGTCTATCTCCTGGAATAGAGTCTATGGAAGCCTACAGGGGGTCTTTTCTCTAAATATGAGTGATTAGTATCTTTACAAACTTAAAACCTAACATTTTCAAAACCTACAAACTTATTTTAAGAATGTGGATGAGAAGAGATATGAATGTTGATATGACGATGTTAGCATACGATTGCATATTTGCTAAGTACTTTTGTATTTACCCTTGATATTAACCCTCCTTATTAGAGGTGAGTCAAGATGACGAAATACATGGTTGTGTCGAGAACCACGCGGAGGCCACTTGGAAGCGAAATCGATCTGGGATATAGAGGTTGGGATGAGTAGGTGGAGGCAGGAAGCCATTTCTATGAATCCGAGTACATTAGTGGGAAGCTAGCTATCTACTTGTCTCTATCTTGTATAATTAGTAGTTAGAACTATTTTTTTTCATGTATAGTAATATCCGGATAGAGTTGTTAAGCCTTATTTAGGACTCTAGCCGTACATGGTAATGGTACTATAATAATGTTTTACCGTATCTAATTATTGTTCTGCTGCAATATTCTAATAGACTTATTATTTAATATTTTACTAAATAAATAAATAATAATCCGTTGACCAGTGATATTAATCCTCCGCAATGACATGGGTCTGTACAGTTATCTAGCTAGCGCCCAGAGCTCCTGTGGCTTTGATGGATTCCGGGGTGTCCAGAAATGAGCTAGTCCAAGACATGCGTCAGCAAAGTGAAGGAATTTAATGTGTTTTGTGTGGTCGGCGCGCCCACCGATCCATCCGCCCACCGATATCCAGGCGTACCTAGATCGAGCATACTACGCACACCGGTGTTACTACACTAGTTGTTTTTCAAAGTTCGTTACTGCTACTATTCTACGTACTTGTTACGGAAGCAAAGAAAATGCTTGCAAGCGATTAGTCCTGCAGGCTAAGTATTACTCGAAACACTAGCATCTGACGAGGCGTGAACCCACGTTATTCCGATCCTGTATGTCCCTTATACTTGCCATTTGGAACGGGCTCTTCTACGTACACACATTTAACCACTACATTTTCTAATTATTTGTTAGTAAAAATATAAAATTAATGACGCAGAAGTATTTTTTGACGTTAAATATACTGATCTCATTTTTATATGACAAATCTAAACAGTTTTTTTAATATCAGTAGTCAAGTTTTACTGTATCAACGTCTACTTGAGAAGGGAGGGATTGTATTTAACCGTAGTTAGCAAACAACTGAAAGGTACTAATGATCATCATTTCTTCATTAGAATTTCGATTAATACAATCACTTGCTCATCACCACATTTGGCAATCCTAACATTATTTGCAACTAATCTCTTTCGTTTCTGAGATCACATGACCAATTATATAGGTGCTGTTTCCAACCCAACAACACTTAATTGCTAGTGTACGACGGCGAGACACACCGAATCAATGAAGGCCTTCGGCATTCCAGCCATATTTGTTTGATTTGAAGGATCCCTTGACTGGAACCCTTCGACATTTGCCAAATTTATATACGTATATACTACGTACATGCGTACATATATACGTGAGCCTGCATGCGCCCCACCTTAGATGTCTTTGCCGACTTCGGGGAGCTGCACCGGGTAGCGCTCGATGCACTCCGCCCACGGACCGTCGGCGTCGCCGGCCGGCTTGATGCACTCCCACGCGACGCTGTTGCAGTCGAACCCGGCGCCGAAGGAGATCATCCACACGCGGTCTCCCTTCTTCATCTTCCCCTTGGCCTCGATGTAGGCCAGCTCGTACAGCACCGAGCTGCTTGACGTGTTCCCGAACCGGTGTAGCGTCATCCGCGAGGCCTCCACGTCGTCGTCGGAGAGGCCGAGGCCGTGCTGAACCTCGTCGATGACGCCGCGGCCGCCCGCGTGGATGCAGAAGTGCTCGAAAGCCGTGCGGAAGTCCGGGCGGTAGATCCTCACCTTGGCTCGCCCGCTTAGGAGCTTCCGCTTGAGGAAGGACAGCGCGACGAGGAGCTGCTCCGAGGCCGGCAGGACGAGGGGACCGAAGGCGGCGATGTTGCTCTTGAGCGCGTGGCCGGCGGTGGTGGCGAGGTCCTTGGAGAGGCGGATGCCCGTGTTGCCCTTGTCGTCCTCCTCCTGGAACACGCACCGGTAGTCCGTGTCCCGCGCAGCGGTGACCGTGCGCACCACGCGGCCAAGCCGGTACCGCGCCCTGTCTGGGGAGTTGGAGAGGATCATGGCGGCGGCGCCCATGCGGAAGAGGCAGTTGGGCAGAAGCATCGCGCGCTCGGTGCCGACGTAGTACTGCGACGAGAGGATCTCCGTGGACACGATCAGCACGTGGGTTCCCGGCGGCGCCACCTGCAGGAGGTTCTTGGCGAGGCCGACGGAGACCAGCCCAGCGCTGCAGCCCATCCCGGAAAGGTTCACGTTCTGCACGTCGGCGCGGAGCTTGTACCTGTTGACCACCATGTCGGAGAACACCGGCGTCGGCGTGAAGATGCTGCAGTTGACGATGAGCACGTCGATGTCGGCGGGCTTCACGGTGGTCTTGGAGAACACGTCGTCGACGGCGGAGAAGATGACCAGCTCGGTCTCCTCGCGGGACGCCTGGAGGCTGCGGTCCGGGGGCATGTAGTGGTACGCCTCCGGCACGCAGGTCTCCTCGCCGAGCCCCGACCGCTCGAGCAGCCGTATCGCGAAGGCGACGCTCTCCTCGTCCACCAGGTACGGCATGAGGTGCGCGTGCTCGAGGCACGTCGCGAACGGCGCGCGGAGGCAGGGCATGGGCCGGAAGCAGCCGTACTCAACGAGGTACACCTCCCGGGGCCTGCGCATGCGCCGCAGCTTGGCCACGGCGGCCGTCAGCATCACCACCATGAGGACGTGGACCGGCGGAAGGGCGCGGAGCCGGTCGACGAGCTCGTCGGGGCCGACCGGCCACGCGGTCCGGAGCTTGGCGGCAGCGACGGCCACCGCGACAACCGCGAGGAAGTTGTTCACGACGAGCTGGTATACCATCTTGAGGGGTTTGACGTGAGGTGACGTGCCCATCGTACGTGTCTAGCTAGGTGTATGTGCTCGAGCCTGTGAGTGTGTGTGTTTGTCTGACTTTGAACACTGGGGTGTGGGAGTGTGGAGGGAGTAGTGGGGATTTAAAGGGCGAGGCACGAGGGCATTATCGGAAGACAGCGTACGTTTGTGTGGGTAAAAGAGTCAAAAAGGGCGGGAGCAGCGGCTCAACTGTGCCACCGAACGGTTTAAATGCGTTGCCCAAATCTGGCGAGCGAGCCTTAAGGGAATATTCACTTTTAATCCGCATCAGACAGTTCGGAACCAACCTGGCCTTACCCTGGTGCTTGCCCTGCTCTGACGATTCTTGGAGTGCATGGATGGCTGTGCAGCTAGTTAAACATCACGTCATGTACGTCCCTGACCAACGTGCATATATGGCTGCCCTATAATAATATAGCTAGCTCTCGCCATGGTCAGCATGCGTCGGCATGATGCTCTGTGTGTATGTCACCTCAGCGGTGGCGGAGTTAAGATTTGACTACATCTACACTAAATTCTAAGGTCTCGATGGTTTCAGCTTTTTTTCAGCGTCAGTTTCTAGCTTTATTTTTTTTTTCACTATTTAGTAATTTGTCTTTTTCTGAATTTTTTTAGATTTTTTTGAGTTTTTTTGCATTTTTCTTTTTTTCCCGTGTTCCTTTGCATTGTTCGTAATGGGCTAATATATTTTTTCTATTTTTACATTTTTTAAATTTAATTATGCCCAAAAAGCTAAATCAGCTTGCTACAGTAAAAAAGCCAGCTACAGTGAAATTTCAGCCAAAAACCATCGCTAAAACGATCACCCCCTAAGAATATAGAATAGGATTTAACGTTCGTCGTTAGTTTTATATTATTAGAATTTATCCTGAGGTGTAGCTAAATCCTGATTCTGCCACTAGTCAATTGCCCTAACCAATGAAACACCATTCGTTCAACATCATTTGAATCATTTCAGCCCAAATGTTCGGACTGTCTGAACGTCAAATTGCTATCAGTTGTTGGATGTACATCGGACGGCAAAGAAGACAACAATCTTCGAACTGTCCAAACGTCACCTTGCTTCTACGCCGCCCGATTGAGATTGAAGGGGTATAAGTCCATATCCACCGTCGACTCCTCATATCTCAGCAGTTAGCAATATCAACCTTCAGATCTAATTAAACGAAGGGGTATGGGACCATCTTAGCCATCCAGCTCTTTCGGATCGTCCGAACCATAACGCCTGAAACGTTCATACCATCCGAACTTCATGCCTTCACTTCCCTTTTTAAACTGTATGAACTCGCGGCCTGACAACAAGAAAAGAAGTCAAAGGAGCAACATCAAAATGGCAAACCCATGGATCCTCCGTAGTGATTCCATGCTACAATCCACGATTTGCTCTTGAACACCAATTAAACAGATCTAGATAACATTGTCACTAGCTCTGAATTTAGGGACGAATTTATATTTGATTGCTCACGTTGAAAAGATTAGGATAAATCCAATCAAGTAGGGCTTACCAACAAACAAAGCCATCCTGCATGGATCTCTAGCCCCACACCAATCCAGCGGGAGGGAGGAGGAGGAGGAGGGAAGAAGTCGACACGGCGTGTTTGCTTCTGTGGGAGGAGGCCTGGAGGCGCTAGTTTTTGGAGTTTGGGGTGGAGGCGTGGCGGTGACACAGGTAGGGTTTGGCAATGCAATACTATCCGGGCTGGATCTGAGCTATACGCTAGATGTTTTCTATGTCCCAGGCTAAAACCTACTTTGTTATGGGTCTAAATTCGCACCTGCACCTCTGAGTTTGTCTCGGTCACTAGGTCTTTCTATGCTTGCCGGTGCTTCTTTGGATAGATCCAAATGTCTAGAGGATGTACATTTTTGTTCTGTTCGAGAAGTCAACAAGGCGTCTCTTGGTTTTAGCTGTACATTATTGTATGCACGCTCAAGTAGATCGACATGGCCAGAGAAAGATCGATGTACGTCAGAGTTAGCCGTGTATTGTTCTCGGTCAATGCGTTTAAATATGCTTGCTTTTTTTTCTTGACAACAATCCTTGAAATTTTTAGCAGCTATGTACTCGTTCGGCCAGTGAATCAACGTGAGTGCAACTGCGTGCAGGGGCGGATCTGGGCCTCGGGCTAGGTGGGCTATAGCCCGAGGCCCAGCAAAAAAAGCAATGAAACTATTTCTACCTAGGTCCAAGAAAAATCAAAGTTGTAAAGGCCCAGCCTTATGCCAGCCCGAGGCTCCAGCGCCCCTCGCTTCCTCCGCCAGTCCGCCGCCCTCCTCCCCTTCGCAACCTCGCCCCCGCCGCCCTCTCCCTCCCCGCCGCCCCTTCCCCTCACACTCCCCTCCGCAGATCCGCTCCTCCACCCCTCGCCGCCTCCTCCCCTCGCTCTCCCCAGCGCCCCCATTCCCCTCCTGGACTCCCCGCGCCCCCTCCTCCCCTCCCCTCCCCTCCCGGCCTCCCCTCCTCCCGGCTCCCCTCCCCGGCCTCCACTCCTCCCGGCTTCCCCTCCCGCGCCGCCGCCTTCCCCTCCCCGCCGCCCCCTCCTCCCCTCCGGCCCTCCCCCTCCCGGCCTCCCCTCCTCCCCTCCCCCCGCCCCGCCGCCCTCCTCCCTCTCCGGTCTCCCAGTCGCCTCAACCTCGATCTCCGCCACCTCGCCTCCTCGCGCCTCGTCGCCTCGCCTCGATCTCTGCCGCCTCGTCACCTCCGCCCTCGCCTCGTCTCGAGATCTCGCCGCCTCGCCTCATCTCGAGATCCCGTGTCTCCCGCCTCGGCGCCTCGGCCAGTGCCGCTTGGCTCTGGTGGCGGCGGCGCGCCTCCTCGGCTCCTCTGGACTACGCCGCCCACCTCCCGGCCAGCAGCCGGCATCGGCGTCGCCCACCTCTTGCCAGCGGCGGTGGTGGAGGGGACGAGAGAGCAGGTCGGCGGCGGGGCGCGGCGATGGGCGATGGGGAAGGACGAGGGGGAGCTTGTCGCAGAGGGGGAAGCTTCCGGCGGCGGGTGTCGAGACCCGAATATGCAAACTCGGTCTCTCTGTGTAAACTGCACAAGTCCAGGATCACGCAAGTGCACACAGTCAAACATAGATGTCATCACAGTCATACACACGACAATAATAAAGGAAAACTCGAATATCGATAAAATATCAAATGTACGACCTTATGGCCAAGCTTACAATAACTCTAGCCGGAAGGGCTTAACAAAATAGCAGCGGAAATCTAAAATAAAGCGTAGCGACCAATCGACAAGCCACCGGCTATCGAGTGGAGAACGAAGCCTAATCCGTGAAGTCATCGTAGTACTCTCCTTCTGGCACCTCCTGCTGATAGTACTCCTCTCCCTCAACTGAGCAACATAGGCGTGAAGCCGTGAGTACATTGGTACTCAGCAAGTCGTTTTTAACAATAAATGCAATATAATATGCAAGGCTTACCAAAGGAGGGCTGAAAGGTTAATTTGCATAAAGGCATTTATTGATGAAATATATTAAATAACTTGAAAGCGAAAGTTAACTGAAAACAGTAACAATAGATAATCAAAGGAATAAACAAGAACCCCTTGTGAACACCAATTCACAAGTTTAAACCAACAGTGAACTACCTGTTCACTCCCAACATAAACCACCAAGTTATAAATGAAACACTAACCCTCGTGTGAAATCCCCGAGCACTGTCCATGACCGAGGACGCGGCTATTCGAATAGTTTTACACTCTGCAGAGGTTGCACAACTGTACCCACACGATGTGATTAGCCTAGGCCTAAGGAAATCACAACAAGGCCTTTACAATGCTCTATCTCAATACAATCCTGCCCGCTAGGGTTTCGCATCACACCCCCCCTTGCGCCACATGGAAATCAGCAACCATGTCCATCACAATGGCAGAATCGAATTGAAATATTACAAATTAATCAGCCAGGTCCATCCCATAATAGACATGTGGTTTGCACGATTAAGCTCAGATCAATGACGCATAAAGTTAAGTCCTTAACATTACCCGGGCGAGACTACCACATCCCCCAAAGTACAACTGTACTTCCCCCTTTACTGCACGATCACTCGCCCGAGTGCAAAACCAATTTGTATAACCAAGCCAACGTCACTCCAATGACGTGGCACAAATTTTAATACACGTGGCACCAACCACAGTTCCATATGTTATTAATTCAAATTAATAATTTAACATGCGTGATGAGACCAATCGTAAATATAAACTGGCTAAGCAATCTAATCGTACCAACCCATGTGATAAATAAACTAGCATCACTAATAAATTTCCCAACCTATGGTGACAAAGGCATCATGGTATTTCAAAGTGTCAAGGAGGTATAATTGCAATTGGGACAATAGCTACCTGTACAAAGGTTCGAATAAAAAATAGCAATGCAATGTAATTTAAAGCTAAATAATTAAATAATAATTTGCAAAATTGGGTTCAACATGATCAAGGGACACGACTTGCCTTCGTTATGCTCAGCGGGGTACTCCTGGTCTTCTGGCGCGAAACTTGCTCCTCCGGAATCCGAATCTAACGAGAGAGAAAACGACCGAAAACAAAGAAACACATAAAATGACAAGAAAAAGAACTCCAAAATTCACAAAACCAGAACCAACAGCTAGAGCTCGATTTTAGATGAATTTAGAAAAAAGAACGGGGTCAATCGGAGCTAGGACGGAGGAGAACGGGCTCCCGGAAAATTAATTCTAAAATTAATTCGGGAAAATCGGAAAAGTTCTTGTCTTTGTGGACCCGGTCCACGAAATTCCGAGTCCACCGTGGACTCGGTCCACGTAATGATGCACGGGAGAGAGGGTGCCGACGCGCGGCTGCGGTGGCGTGGCGGCAAAGAAGATATGTCGCCACGTGTCACCGGCCGGCGTGGCGTACCGACGTGGCTGCCACGTGGCTCGGGGCGGCTCGGCCGGCGTGGCGGCGGCGTGGCATGCCACGTGTCATGCCACGTGGGCTAGGCTGACGTGGCACGCTACCGTGCTGCTGCGTGGCTAGGCTGAGTAGCGGCTTCGGCGCGGCGGCGTCGCGGGATCCGACGGCGGGGGCGCGACACGCGGCGATCGAGCCTCGGCAGATTTGAGCGGCGGCGGAGATTGCGCGGCGGCGGCGCGGCGAGGTGGATCGGCGGCGCGTGGCGGCTCGCCGCGCGCGCGTCGCGCGCGCTTGGTCTTGCGCGGCGGCGGGATCGCGCCGCAGGTCGGCGCGCGGCCGGGCGCGGAGGGCGGATCGGCGACGCGTGGCGGCGGCGGCGCGCGCCGAGGCGAGGTGAGGCGAGGCGAGGCGAGGGCGAGCGGCGGCGGCGAGGCGACGGAGGCGACCGGGCAAGAACGGCGCGGAGCTCACCGGCGGCGACGCGGCGGCGGCTGCTGCCCGGTGACCTCGGCGGCGGCGGAGGCGCAAAGACGGGCGGCGGCGGAGCGGCTCTGCGACGCGCGGGCGCGAGCGCGAGCGGAGGCGGCGGCGAGGTTTCGGCGGAGCGCGACGCGAACCGAGGGATGAACGCGCGTTTTAACACGCGAACCGAGGAGTTCGATCCGATTCACGCGGCAGCGCGGCGCGGACGGGTTAGACGGCTAGGATGCGGCCACGCGGCAAGATCGGACGGTGGGGACGCGGTTAGGGTTAGGGTTCGCGCGGGCGCGGGGAGCGGACGGCTGCGATCGCGCGGGCACGCGATCGGGCGGCGAGGGCGCGTGGCGCGGCGCGGTTGGTGCTTGCTGCCGCTGGCGTGTGTGGATGCGCGACGCGTGTGTGAGCGCGGATCGGGCGCGGGCGAGTAGCGCGCGGAAAGAAGTACTGGCGCGCGCTGGCGCGGATCGCGGCAGCGTGGAGGAGAGAGGGGATCGGGCGGTGAGGTTAATTCTTTTCTTTTCTTTTCAGAAATTCAAATAAACTTCTAAAAGCTCTAGAAAATAGCAAATAAATCCCAAAAATTCACCAAAAATACCAGAAAATTCCTTGAGACCTGAGGAACACAAATAAAATATTTTCCACTTATGTTAATGTTTACTTTAATCATATTAAATCATTTAAAACTTTAAAAATTCATTTGAAGCTTCAATTAATTTGAGAAAATTCAGAAAATTCATTTTTAAAATCCGGGCTTCAAAAATCTCGGATAAACAGGATGTTACAAACCTTACCCCTTAAGCGAGATCTCGACCCGAGATCGGGCCAACTAAGAGAATAGGTTGGGAACTCCGCTCCGAGATCCTCCTCGCGCTCCCAGTGGCTTCCTCCTCGGAATGGTTGCTCCACCGAACTTTGCAAAACGGACCACTTTATTCCGGTGACTCGCTCTGACACTTCTAAGATTTTGAGTGGGTGCTCTTTGTACGACAGATCCTCCTGTAGATCAACGGCCTCAACTGGCACCACCTCCTCTGGTACGCGCAGGCACTTCTTCAGCTGGGACACATGAAAGACGTCATGTACCCCAGAAGGACGCGAGTAGCTCAAGCGATAAGCAACCTCTCCCTGCGTTTGAGAATCTGAGCGGACCAACATATCTCGGTGCAAGCTTCCCTTTTAGCTGAAACCTCTTCACACCCTTGAATGGTGTGATCCTAAGATACACAAAGTCATCTGGCTCAAAACTCAGCTCTCGGCGTCTGGTATCTGCATAGCTTTTACATGCGGCACTGGCGACTTTCAACCTTTCCTGTATCAAGCGGACCTTATCCTCAGCTTCTTTCAAACAGTCTGGGCCAAAAACCTGACCTTCCCCCGTCTCTTTCCAATTGAGAGGGGTCCTGCATTTCCTGCCATACAATGCCTCAAACGGTGACATCTGCAAACTGGCTTGATAACTGTTGTTGTATGAGAACTCTGCAAAAGGTAAACAACTGTCCCACTTAGACCCATGATCGAGCACACAGGCTCTCAACATGTCCTCCAGAATCTGATTAACTCGCTCTGTCTGACCATCTGTCTAGGGGTGATATGCTGTACTAAAATTCAGGTGAGTTCCCATAGCCTTATGGAAACTACCCCAAAACCGGGAGGTGAACTGCGATCCCCGATCTGACACAATCTTCCTGGGCACACCATGCAAGCGGCGATCCACGGACATATATAGCTCTGCCAATCTGTCACCACTGTAAGTCGTCTTAACTGGAATGAAATGAGCAACCTTGGTCAATCGGTCCACAATGACCCAAATCAAATCATAGCCCTCTTTGCTCTTAGGCAGACCGACTATGAAGTCCGTACCAATTTCTTCCCACTTCCACTCGGGAACTTTCAATGGCTGTAGCAAACCTGCAGGTCTCTGGTGCTCTGCCTTTACTCTCTGACAAACATCACAAAGGGCTACATACTCAGCGATCTCACGCTTCATGCTTGGCCACCAATACTTATCCTTAATGTCTTGGTACATCTTGGTCTTGCTGGATGAATCGAATCTGACGACTCATGAGCTTCTTTTAACAACACATCCTTTAGTTCTTGTTTGTTGGGCACACACAAGCGCTGCTTGAACCACAAGGTTCCTGGTCATCCACCAAAATCGACTCTTTACCTTCACTTAAGTTCTTTACGATCCATTGAAATGCCTCATCCTCACGACCGAGCTGGCGAATCGACCATCAAAGTAAGTTTGCATCTCCATAGCGCCAAAAATCCCGCTCAACCAACTCAAGGCTAAGCTTCAAATTCCGCATGCAAAGTGGTGACTCTCTCGAACCATCACTTTGAATTGCGGTATACCTTTCGCTCAAGGCATCTGCAACAACATTAGCTTTTCGGGATGATAATGTATGCCCACATTATAATCCTTTATCAGCTCTAACCACCTCCTCTGCTGAGATTAAGCTCGGACTGGGTAAAGATGTATTCGGACTCTTATGATCCGTGTAAACCTCACATCATTACCCATCGGATAATGACGCCAAATCTTTAAAGCATGCACTCATTGCCAACTCTAAATCATGGGTAGGGTAGTTCTCCTCATGCGGTCTCAAGCGGCGTGAGGCATAGGCTACCACTCTCTTGTCTTGCATCAAGACACAACCCAAACCTTTGCGCGAGGCATATAAAATATCTCAAAATCCTTGTTTATATCGCAACACAAGCACTTTGGGCTGTGGTCAAATTCTCCTTAAGTTTCAAAACTCTTCTCGCACTCTGGCGTCCAAGTGAATTTCTTTTCCTTTTTAAGCAAGCTGCGTGAAAAGTGCAGCCACCTTTGGAAAATCCCTCAATAAAGCGACGGTAGTATCTGCCATACCAGAAAACTCGACACGGGTAAGCGAAGTGGTGATTGCCAATCCAAAACATCACTTACTTTCCCAGGTCAATCGCGACTCCTTCTGCTTTGTCAACACATGCCCTAGAAAGCGACTTTCTTCATCCAAAACTCACATTTGCTGAACTTTGCATACAGCCGATTATCTCTCAATTTACTGCAATGCTAATCTCAAGTGCTCTGATGTTCCTCCTCGAGTCTTGGAATATATCAAAATGTCGTCAATAAACACAACGACAAACTTGTCCAAATATTCCATAAACACCTTATTCATCAAATACATGAAATATCTTTGGAGCATTAGTCAAACCAAATGACATCACTTTGTGAACTCATTATAGACCATAACGCAGTCGAGAAGGCTGTCTTGGGTATGTCCTCCTTACGTATCCTCATCGATGATATCACGATCTCAAGTCAATCTTGGAGAACACTCCTGCTCCTTAAGCTGGTCAAGCGGTCATCGATCACAGGCGGAGGGTACTTATTTTTGACGGTGACCTCATTAAGTGCTCTGTAGTCCACACATATGCGCCGACTACAATCCTTTTCTTGACGAACAACATGGCGCTCCCCACGAGGACGAACTTCGATCGATGTAACCCTTATCCAACAGCTCCTGAATTTGCTTCTTCAACTCTGCTAAGTCATTGGCTGGCATCCGGTAGGGTCTCTTGGAAATCGGAGCAGTACCTGGCACAAGCTCAATCAGAAATTCAACTTCCCTCTCTGGTGGCATACGGAAGATCATGCGGAAACACGTCGGGTACTCTCGACAATTGGTACACCCTCCAACTGGATTACCTTGCTCTGGCAAATCATGACTGGCTCTGGCTGACACTCACTGGCTGCGAATCGCACCTTAACTCCGTCTGAATTGGTTAAGGTTACCGCTCTGCTCCCACAATCTAACACTTTGCGCCGCTTACGAAGCCAATCCATTCCCAAGATTACATCTAGGAGTGCATATCCAACAAAATCAGTCGGCCTTAAACTCAACTCCTGAATGGTTATCTAACTCTGGACAACCTAGGTTGGATCTCAACTTCGGATCCGGGATTGGATTAAAAGAACAGATCCAAGAGCAACAGTTTTCAATTGTTGCTTTAAAGCAAAACTCAGAAACAAGCGAATGCGGCTCGAATCAAAAAAGCGGTGGTGAGGCCGGATATGCGAAGCGTCATCGATCACAACGTCACGTGCTGCTGGGCATCCTCTGCGGTGGCGTGGTTCACGACCTCTCACCACCGCGTCTGCTGGCTCGTCCCGAGGCCGGGGTGCTCCTAAATCTGCTCGGGGTAGGGGTACGACCGGTGTGGCTCCCAAGTCATGAAGCGGCGTCGGGGCACGCCTCGAGGGCACTTGCTAGCATAGTGTCCCACCTCATGAGACTTGAAGCAAGTGACGGATCTTCTGAATTATTGCTCTTCTGCTGCTGCTGTCCACTGGAACCACCGGGACATCTGGCCCGATCAAAGCGCGCGATTGTGCAGTGGGGTCCAAAATCCACGAAGGCTGCTGCTGCTGCTGCTTCTTTGTGGCGCTCGTGCGGTGGTAGGAACCAAAGCGAGGCCTCGAGGCTGGTGTGACTTGTGATCCGCTTTGGATCAACCTCCTCTTGCGAGACTCCTCGAGCTCATGGCGACTCTCCTCGATGAGAATGGCCTTATCCACCAATCGCTCTGGCGGCATAGATGCGTTGCCTCGACTTGCACCTTCAAAGCTGGGTTCAAGCCTTTCTTGAACCTCTTACGCGAAGTGCATCGTCGCTACATCCTCAGCGCGTAGCGAGCCAAGCTGAGTGAATTTATTAAGATATTCACTCCTTGTGAGTTCCTCTCTTTGGAACTCCGAAACTCATCCTTCTTCATCTCGACCACTCCATCCATGACATGAGCGGTATGGAAAGCCTTAGCGAACTCCTTCCAAGTGATGTTGTGCTGGTTCTCATGGGCGGCACAGTAGTTCTCCCACCACTCTGCTGCTGGTCCCTCAAGCTGATGTGCTGCATACAAAACCTTCTCCCTGTCGGTGCACTGAGCCAAGTTCAGTTTCTTCTCAACTGAACGGACCCAATCGTCGGCCTCAAAGGCTCACGAACCTGGAGAAAACAGGCGGTCTCGTCCTCATAAACTCTGCATAAGCCCAGTGCTGCGACGAGGTCTTTGGTAGTGGTGCGGCTCTGGTGCTTTGTCATTGCATCATAGTCGCATACCACGCATCATGGTGCATCATCCAGTGCAGGCCATCAAAAAGCGGCGAGGCGGGATCCAAGGTAGGTGGCACTGGCTGCGCAGCACTGTTCTCTGGGTCCTGATTCGCCTGATTGCGGCTGGAGGAGTTCCTGGTATCAACCATCTTGCTCTGAAAAGAAAACAACTGCTGACTGACCAAAGGTAAAAGACGAGAGGAAAAGCATAGATAAGAGGTAAATGCGTCTAAGGGGGTTTGCTTAATGGAGACCTAACTAAACAAACACTTAGCCAAAAGGCTAACTAAGAAACTGAACAAAAATAAACTCCAATAAAAGATTTGACATGATCGCAATATAATGCTTTTAAGGCAATATTTGCAGCTCACATCACACTCAACTGCAAATAAAATCCAACGTGTCTACTCGCACTATCTACTCTGAAGGCTCCCACTCGGGTCCTGACAAATAGGAGTACTGCTTGCTATCGTCCTCGAATCGTTGTAGACAACCCATGAGTTGCGGATCGTGGCGGCTCGCTCGGCCCGGGTGGAGTGAACCGGCGAGGTAGGCGCGACGATCTCGGTGATCTGACGTCTCTCCTCTGGGCTTGGCGGTGTGGCGGCGGTAGAAATCTTGCGGCTGCGGTCGGGCTCCTCCCGGGCCGCTCTGGTAGTCTCGGGGTGGCTCCGTCTTGCTCCTTGAACTTCGGACGAGTCGGCCATGTTGATCTTGTATAGCTTGCAAAGTCGACGGATGGCTTTGTGCGCAACTCCTTGTCCGACATCTCCCCACCGCACGGTGTTCTTGAAAGCGTGATGTAGCACACGCTTGCCGACTCGGGTGGTGAAGTATAGCTGGAGATGCTCCGATCGTTGACCTTTTGCTTCTCATCCTTGGTGAGGTAGGCGGGCGATCTCTTAAATCCGAGCTCCATAGCAGAACACGTAGAAGTGACCTCCATCCTCTGTCAAGTGTAGGAAGTTTGGGACATCTAATGCATTTATAAAGGAAAGATCAGTTTATAACTTTAGGAAAACAAATTTTGCAAGAGTTGGGGCGAGAGACAAGAATCCTTAAGAATGAGGTAAGAAGATAGAGATATTACTAAATATCAAGTTTAGTTGGTTTGATTTAGAAAATAAATTTTTGGGCTATCGACCAATTTAACTAGGGTTTAGTCCTCTGATCGATATGGCTCTGATACCATCTCTGTCGAGACCCGAATATGCAAACTCGGTCTCTCTGTGTAAACTGCACTAGTCCAGGATCACGCTAGTGCACACATTCAAACATAGATGTCATCACAGTCATACACATGACAATAGTAAAGGAAAACTCGAATATCGATAAAATATCAAAGGTACGACCTTATGGCCAAGCTTACAATAACTCTAGCGGAAGGGCTTAACAAAATAGCAAATGAAATCCAAAATAAAGCGTGGCGACCAATCGACAAGCCACCGGCTATCGAGTGGAGAACGAAGCCTAATCCGTGAAGTCGTCGTAGTACTCTCCTTCTGGCACCTCCTGCTGATAGTACTCCTCTCCCTCAACTGAGCAACATAGGCGTAAAGCCGTGAGTACATTGGTACTCAGCAAGTCGTTTATAACAATAAATGCAATATAATATGCAAGGCTTACCAAAGGAGGGCTGAAAGGTTAATTTGCATAAAGGCATTTATTGATGAAATATATTAAATAACTTGAAAGCGAAAGTTAATCAAAAGCAAGTAACAATAGATAATCAAAGGAATAAACAAGAACCCCTTGTGAACACCAATTCACAAGTTTAAACCAACGATGAACTACTGTTCACTCCCAACATAAACCACCAAGTTATAAATGAAACACTAACCTCGTGTGAAATCCCGAGCACCGCCCATGACCGAGGGCGCGGCTATTCGAATAGTTTTACTCTGCAGAGATTGCACTGCTGTACCCACACGATGTGATTAGCCTAGGCCTAAGGAAATCACAACAAGGCCTTTACAATGCTCTATCTCAATACAATCCTGCCGCTAGGGTTTCATCACACCCCCTTGCGCCACATGGAAATCAGCAACCATGTCCATCACAATGGCGAATCGAATTGAAATATTACAAATTAATCAGCCGAGTCCATCCCATAATAGACATGTGGTTTGCGATTAAGCTCGGATCAATGGCGCATAAAGTTAAGTCCTTAACATTACAGGCGAGACTACCACATCCCCAAAGTACAAGCTGTACTTCCCCCTTTCTTGCGATCACTGCTTGAGTGCAAAACCAATTGTATAACCAAGCCAACGTCACACCAATGACGTGGCACAAATTTTAATACACGTGGCACCAACCACGGTTCCATATGTTATTAATTCAAATTAATAATTTAACATGCGTGATGAGACCAATCGTAAATATAAAGCGGCTAAGCAATCTAATCGTACCAACCCATGTGATAAATAAACTAGCATCACTAATAAATTTCCCAACCTATGGTGACAAAGGCATCATGGTATTTCAAAGTGTCAAGGAGGTATAATTGCAATTGGGACAATAGCTACCTGTACAAAGGTTCGAATAAAAATAGCAATGCAATGTAATTTAAAGCTAAATAATTAAATAATAATTTGCAAAATTGGGTTCAACATGATCAAGGGACACGACTTGCCTTCGTTATGCTCGTGAGGTACTCTGGTCTTACAGCGCGAAACTTGCTCCTCCGGAATCCGAATCTAACGAGAGAGAAAACGACCGAAAACAAAGAAATACATAAAATGACAAGAAAAAGAACTCCAAAATTCACAAAACCAGAACCAACAGCTAGAGCTCGATTTTAGATGAATTTAGAAAAAGAACGGGTCAATCGGAGCTAGGGCGGAGGAGAAGCGGGCTCCGGAAAATTAATTCTAAAATTAATTCAGGAAAATCGGAAAAAGTTCTTGTCTTTGTGGACCCGGTCCACGAAATTCGAGTCCACCGTGGACTCGGTCCACGCATGCTGATGCACGGGGAGAGAGGTGCTTGACGCGGCGCGGCTGCGGCGGCGTGGCGGCGGCATATCGCCACGTGTCACTCGGCGGCGTGGCTGCCTCGTGGCTCGGGGGCGGCTCGGGCGGCGTGGCGCGGCGTGGCATGCGCTGGTGCTTTGCCACGTGGCTAGGCTGGCTGGCGGCTCGAGCGTGGCGGTGTCGGCGGGATCCGCGGCGGGACGCGGACGCGCGGCGGTCTGAGCCCTCGGCTCGAATCGAGCGGCAGCGGAAGTGCGCGGCGCGGCGCGGCGGCAGGTGGATCGGCGGCGCGTGGCGGCTCGCCGCGGCGCGCGTCGCGCGCGCGCGCGGTGCGCGGTGAGTGGCGGGATCGCGGCGCGAGGCGCACGCGCGTGGGCGGGCGCGAGGGCGGATCGGCGGCAGCGTGGCGGCCGCGGCGCGCGAGGCGGCGGTCGCGGCGCGCGGCTTGACGCGCCGAGGCAGGCGGCGGCGGCGCGGCGGCGGCGCGGAGGCGACGCGGCGAGCGGCGCGGAAGCTCACCGGCGGCGGCAGCGGCGGGCTGCTCCGGTGACCTCGGCGGCAGCGAGGCGCGGCACGGCGGCGGCGGAGCGGCTCGGCGGCGGGCGCGGCGCGGCGGCGAGCGCGACGCGAACCGAGGATGAGCGCGCGTTTTAACACGCGAACCGAGGAGTTCGATCCGATTCTGGCGGCAGCGCGGGCGCGGGCGGGTTAGGACGGCTAGGATGCGACCGCGCGGCAAGATCGGACGGTGGGGGCGGTTAGGGTTAGGGTTAGGGTTCGCGCGGCGCGGAGGCGGGCAGCTGCGATCGCGGGCACACGTCGAGGCGGCCAAGGGCGCGGCGAAGCGCGGCGTGGCTAGTGCCGCCGCAGCGTCGGTGAGATCTGCTGACAGCGTGGCGTGAAGCGGGATCGGGCGGGGCGGCGGGTGCTGTGGGAAAAGAGTCTGTGCGGCGCGCGGCGCGGATCGGCGGCAGCGTGGAGAGAGAGGGGATCGGGCGGTGAGGTTAATTCTTTTCTTTTGTTTTCAGAAATTCAAATAAACTTCTAAAAGCTCTAGAAAATAGCAAATAAATCCCAAAAATTCACCAAAAATACGAGAAAATTCCTTGAGACCTGAGGAAGACAAATAAAATATTTTCCACTTATGTTAATGTTTACTTTAATCATATTAAATCATTTAAAACTTTAAAAATTCATTTGAAGCTTCAATTAATTTCAGAAAATTCCAGAAAATTTATTTTTAAAATCCGGGCTTTAAAAATCTCGGAAAAAGCAGGATGTTACTGTGGTCGGTGGTGGAGGGCGAGTTCGCGTGCCCAGCTCCCTCGACTGACATCTTTGCAATGGGCGTCGATGCAGGAATCCCAAACCCCATATTCTACAATTAAATAAAACCTTGGTTCGCTTTTGGCAATGTAACTTTGAACCGAGAACTTAGCGTATTTGGAAGGTTGCAGGTTAATAGGATTGCAATGCAATTTACCAAATTTTGTGTTGATTTTGGGTTAGCTTTGGATCTTTGCAAATAGAAGCGATTAGTATTGTGGCCATGGGTAATTTTATACTCTAGTTTATCTTGCTACAAAGTTTGTAGTTGTGACAATGTGACATCACTTGTAATCTTGTATAGTGTATGAATTGATCATTGATGGTGGTGGTTTGATGCTAAATCAAGGTTGTCACTTGTCGGACTCTGAGATAAATTTTTTGCTTG
Organism: Melocanna baccifera; assembly: GCA_036346265.1. Taxonomy (NCBI): domain Eukaryota; kingdom Viridiplantae; phylum Streptophyta; class Magnoliopsida; order Poales; family Poaceae; genus Melocanna; species Melocanna baccifera. Next base: position 320,675 of record JAYEVJ010000046.1, read on the forward strand.
CAGATTTGTTCTATTGAGAAGAAGTGAAGAAGCGATGAATTATTCGGCTTGTGAATTGTGATATGATACAAATTTGATATGCCCCAATTGAAGTGATTTTATTTGTAGAACACAACTTGTTAAGCGAATTGAAATATTCAATGTTGATCGAATTTTGAATAAGAAAATGATTTAAAGTATTGAATGCCATATGTTTTGCATTTTCTATTTAGGAATTAGGAATCAATGTAGCAAGATCATAGAGTTTTGAGTGGGATGGAGTTGTAGAAGCTGCGGCTTGCTAATTTGCGACTTGCGTAGGCCAAGTCCCGGATGATGGCCGTCACGTTCTTCTCCTTAATTTCCTACAAGAAGCTTTACATTTTTTCTTAGTTGATATATTTACTATTTTTGTTGCATTACACATGATATCTTTCTTAAGCTTACAATGGGACTTATTTGTCGTTCGATGTTCTTATGCTCGTCTTTATAGGTTCAAGTTGTTGTACCTTTGTTGATAGAGACATAATAGGCTCGGATGAACCAAATCTTCATTATTAGGTACTAACTTTTGTATTTCTCTACTGTGCTACATTGTTTTGCCATGTTCTTTCCTACTTTGCTTTATCATTAAGCATGGAGCTTAAATTTTATATCAATTATGCATTTGTGTCGTACTTTTGTCATACTTTGCTGTGAGTAGTATTTGGCGATAGTTATTGCCTGTTAGTTTTTAGCCCGAGGCTTGGGACAATCCTAGATCCGCCACTGACTGCGTGTACGTACGTACGGTGCATGCATGGCTGTGTAGGCTTCTTTCTCACATGTAATGTTAGGCGCGTGCGAATGTGTAGGATATAGGGGTAGCCTATGTCAGAGTAAATGGCGTAGGATGACCTCGTAGGGTCTTGATCTCTCATATATATATAGATGGTGTACATTGGGAAGATTACAATCGTGGCCAATGGACTCACGTAAATCAAGGAGGCACAGGTCCAAAGAGTAGGGATCCACTTCTATCTATAGGTATACACTTCTATGTTTAACATCCCCCTCAATGCGGGCGGTGTGAAACTAAGTTCAGATTGCGCCGAAAATGACTAAAAAGAGTAGGCGCCAATGGCTTGGTCATGATATCGGCGACTTGATCTTTGGAGGAGATGAACCGAACATCAAGTTGACGAGACGAAACACACTCGCGAACAAAGTGATAATCGACCTCAACATGCTTTGTGCGGCGATGAAAGATGGGATTAGCCGACAAGTAGGTGGCGCCAATGTTGTCACACCATAAGCTGGATGGCGTATCGGAGGAATCCGAGCTCACATAATAGGACTTGGATCCATATCAATTCAGCGGTAGCATCGGCCAATGACTTTGTATTCGATCTCTGTACTAGGCGAGAGGCGATCGGTTGTTTGCGAGCTCAAGAAACAAGGTTGCCACCAAAGAAGATGGCATAACGCCCGTCTTTGCGACGATCATCTGGATTCCCGGCCCAATCGGCATCAGAAGGCACTCAATAAGGAGGAACCGGACTTAGTGAGGCACAAGCCCGGTCGGAGTCGCATGGAGATAGCGCAATATGCGCTTCACGGCCGCCAGTGTACGATGGTCGGGCGAAAGAAAGTGACAAACTTCGGTTGACACGAGCGAGATATCGGCCGTGTCAATGATAAGTATTGGAGAGCACCAACCACACTACGGTACCTTGTTGCATCTTGGCGGACGAGAGGATCACCAGCTGTGCGAGAGACAATTTGTCACTAGGAAGCATAGGAGTGGAAACTCCTTTAGAGGCAACCATATTGGTGCGTGTGAAGGTCTTGAATGTATTTATGTTGCGTCAAAACAAGCCCGATAGAAATCGATGCACTTCTATGCCAAGAAAATAGCCAAGAGTGCCAAGATTTTCACATAAAATCAGCTTGAAGTTGAGTAAGAAGCCGATCTGTGGCGATGATGAAGAGCTAATAATTATAATGTCATCAACATAGATGAGAATATACATCTGAATACCCCTTTATTGAAAATGAAGAGAGAAACATCGGCCTTAGAAGCTTGAAATCCTAAGCGCAAAAGCGTGGAGCTTAAGCGAGAAAACCAAGCAGCGGGGCTGTTTGAGACCATAAAGAGACTTGTCCAACTTGCAAAGATGATGAGGATGATCCGAATCCACAAAACACAGTGGTTGTTTCATATAAACATCCTCATGAAGAAGACCATGCAAAAGGCATTACGAATATCAATGCAGAAGAGACCAACCATGAGATATTGCAAGAGACAATAATAGTCGAATAGTGGTAGGCTTGACCTTTGAAATGAAGGTATCATCATAATCAACCCCATCTTGCTGCTTGAAGCCTTTTGCAACCAAACGTGCCTTATACGGTCAATAGATCCATCTGGTTTGTGCTTGAGTTTGAAGACCCACTTCTGATTAATGACATTAAGACCATCACGAGGAGGAACAAGGTGCCATGTCTTGTTCTTGACAAGAGCTGAAATTCATCTGCATTGCACGATGCGGAGGATGCGCCATAGCATCAACATGAGATGAAGGTTACGTAGTAGAAGCCGGACAGCAGAATAGGTGACCGTCCCATCGATATGAAGTTTGGGCACTTAATATTGTGTTGAAGCGGGTTGCATGCGGGTGGGCGGAAGGAGGCTGGTGTCTTGGCATCGATTGGCTGCGGCGGCTTGGCACACGAGCAAATCCATCACAGGTCGAACAACGAAGAAGGTGCCAGCGCGACGGAGATGCGGGATCGAGGTTGAGCGCACCGCCGAGCGAAGCGGAGACCACGAGGCGGCGAATCAAGTCGTAGCGGTGAATCGGAGCACTGCGAAAGGAATGTCGGCATCGATCTCGGAGGCGATTACGGCGCTAGGCGGTGGACTTTCTGCGTTGATTTGCTCCATCCACGGAAATTAGCGAGGAGGCAAAATATGCATAGGATTAATGTTCAAATTAAAGCGCCTTGTCACGGAATAAGGGTGATGAGGTAGGTTGGTCAGATGAAGGACGAGTGGAGAAAGGAAATATTGATTCATCAAAAATAACATCACGCGAAATATAGATGCGTCTGGAATCCATATCAAGACATTTGTACCCCTTATGAAGAGAGCTATACCCAAGAAAAACACAAGCTTTGGAGCGAAAAGAGAGTTTGTGTTTGTTATAGGGTCGAAGGTGAGGCCAACAAGCGCAACCGAAAATTTTTAGCATAGAATAGTTGGGTGAGACTTTGAGGAGACGTTCTAAGGGGGACAAATTGTCAATGACTCTGGTGGGAAGTCTATTGATAAGATAGGTGGCTGTCAAAAGGCTTCATCCCAAAATTTAATAGGCATAGGCGCATGAGCTAAAAGCGCAAGACCCGTTTCGACTATGTGGCGATGCTTACGCTCGGCGAGCCATTTTGTTGGTGGGTATGAGGGCAAGAAATGCGATGTGCTATACCAAGAGATACAAAGAATTGATTATGAAACTTACGGTACTCTCCACCCCAATCGATTGAACACACTTAATTTTTGTATCAAGGAGTTGTTCTACATGAGCACGGAATTGCAAGAATATCGTTGGGCATCGGTTCTATCATGCATCAAATAAATCGGTGAACTTACTAAAGTCATCAACAAAGCGATGTAATACTTATAACAACCAGCAGTTGAGGCAAGGCCCCATACATCGAAGAAGACAAGTTCAGTGGTGAAGTAGAGCGATGAATCGAATTACTATAGGGTAATTGATGACTTTTGGCTAAGCGACATGCATTACAAGCTGAAGAACTCGACTCCTTGACACATGGAAGATTATGAAGGCGCAAAATAGACTTGACAACTTGGGTAGAGGGTGGCGAACCGGGCATGCCATTAGTGCAGGTGCGTAGTGACACTCACAAGAGCATGTTTGAGAAACTTCGATATCAGTTGCTTAATGGGGTAAAGACCGGACTCACACCTTCCTTCAAGAGTAATTTCCTCGTTGCTCGGTCCTTGATAAGAAAATAAGTTGGATGAAATTCAAAGAAGACATTATTATCACGAAAGCTTATGAGCAGAGAGAAGGTGTTTAGAAATTTCGGGAACATGGAGAACATTTTGTAGTGTAAGAGGGCGAGTAGCGATATTAATAGAACAAGAACCAATATGCTTAATTTGCAAACTGCTCCATTGCCGACTTGAGCGGTTTCGCTACCATGATATTGCTCACCTTGAGCAAGGCGATCTAGATCCTTTGGTTATGTGATCAGTAGCCCCGTGTCACTATACCGGTTTGGATCCACTTTGTAGGAGGAGGTAGCGACCAGCTGCGGCATAGGGTTGTTCTTCACGATAAGACTCATCCATACGATACGGCATTTAACGCGGTGTGCCCATCACGTCCACATATCGACAAGGAGGCGCACGGGACCATCACGAGCAGCAGGGTGGGGAAGGCCTTGATGCCTGCCAGGCTGACCATGACCGCGAGAGCGACCGCGACCACGAAGTTAGTGATATGCCCTAGAGGCAACATGGAGATGTTGTATATATCACATACTATGTTTATGATACATTACTTTGTTCCTTGGAATAGACATCATCATTATTGATCAATGAGTATGTGACTTATTCATGAGACTCTTAAATACTAAGATGTTGCTATTTCTAAATGATCCCTGATCGTATATCATATGAGGAACAAATATGATTCAAAGACAAAGATCAGCATATGTATTGATTGATGATCATGTCTCATGGATCATGGTATGGTGATACAAAATCAATAATATGGACATGTGTTAGTGAACATATGTTGGATAGACCTGCCATGAGACACTGCAGAGATTCCATGTGTCATCAGTTGGTCTCAAGTAGTGTTTATGTAGAGTCCTTAGACTTGAGATCATCATGGTTCCCAACATGAGTAGTAGCTTATTTTGGGACTACTAAACACTACTCCGTAACTGGGTAGTCATAAAAGTAGTCTTCGGGTTTGCCATGAAACATGTAGTGGGATGTGAATGATCAAGATAGAATTTGCCCCTCCTTATGAGAGAGATATCTCTGGGCCCCTCGATGTAATGGATTATGAAAGTGCATGGCCATGCCAAGGTGATTGAGAGTCAATCACGAGTTTATAATCCATCACGGAATCGAGAGAGTGATTGAGCTATTAAGAGGATGACACAGGTCTGCCTGAGCTCAATCTATATCGTGAGGCAAAGGGATTCGTACATAAGAGAACATTACGAGTTCGGCCGATATGATCTTTACATATACTTTGGGGTTAATATGTCTTACTAGAGGCCGCTATTAACATGGTAGCTGGAAAGGCGTTTCGGGTCACGACCAAGTATCGTGAACCTCACTGGTCGCGCGCTTAACGGGTTGGAACACTAATTCGAATATGATTCGGATATGGGCTCAAGTCGGATAGAGATCCGAATAGACTCCTATTGGGCCTCGGTCCACGAGGCCACGTGAGGAGGTCTATATATGGAGCGAGGGGCGGAGGATTCGTCGATTAACATCTAGCAAAACCCTAGCCGCCACCTCCGAGCCAAACCCTAGCTGCTCACGAGTGCTAGTACACTCGCGATCGGCGTTCGACCACTGGGCGTGTGGATACGGTGGAGCGCTGCTCGTTGCGATCTTGATCGGCGTGCGTAGGAGCGATCTGTTGGGACGATCGGCTACTTCCACTACTACCTCGGCGCGAGATTGGATCGGTTTCCAATTCTTCTTCATTGCGCTGCGCGTCTAAGTGGTAACGATCCATGATCCTTCCTTAGCATGATGTTCTTGGGTGCGCGGTAGAAAAGTTTTGTTTTTACGCTTCCGTAGCCTCGCGTATTCAATACGATTCGGTCTTGACCACCACGCCACGCAAAGTTGGCGAGGCACCAATGTTGAGCGCATCTCGGCGATGTTGGAGTTGGTGTGCTTCAAGGACATCGGATGCGCATATACATCATCGAGGGTGGCGCCTCACTCTTGGTGGTCATGGGCGTAACGAGCGGATCGTAGGCGAACCAAGGCCAGCCAAGAGGTGGCGATGACTTCATCGTCACGAAGAGGAGCACCAGCAGCGGCTGGCTCGGAGGCAAGGCCCTTGACCTTGCGGAAGTAGGCGGAGGCGAGAGATCCGCTTCTTGGTGGTGGCGAGATCAACCCGATGCGGGCGGTGCGAGCACAGCGTAGCGAGGAGAACATGCGCGTGGTGTCCCATGCCTCTTGAGAGGTCGTAGCGGACACCACATCTTGAAGAATTTCCTCGGTCAAGAGAAGGCGGCGAGGACCTGCTGATCTTGATCATACCACGATCGTCAAATGCGCGGGTTGGGCCTGAATCGGTACCACGCCGTGGTCGGCGATGCGACATCTTTGTGGTGGTGCGGCGTGGATCCATCTATAAAACCCATAAGCTTCATACTCCGCAAATACGGGAGGAGGTGGGCGCGCCATAGGAGAAAATTGGTTGTTGAGGCGAATGGTAGCAGCGTGGTGAATCGGAATAGCGAGGAAAGGGTGATATTGCGGTGGATTGGAGATGGAGGAGGTGGTGGTGGAAGAAGATGACGAGGCGACATCTTCAAAGAAAATTTCGTGGCGCTGGATCGTATAGGATGGCGGTTGTGTGGCGATTCTAGCGATTCCACGAGTTGGATAGCGATCCACTGCGAGACTACCAAATTTCGATCCCAATCACAATCCGTATCATCTCGGTTTGGTAGGATTGTAAGATCAAAGGATCGCATGATACTACTATCCAGTATCACAATCCGACAACTCCTCACCTCATGGTGCTACATACCTTCTCTTCTCGATTTCACATCGTCTTACGCTCGTTGCCATTCTCGATTCTCGTCCTTTCGTCTTCGTGTTACCCCAAATTTCCAACTCACTGAAACCTTCTCTTATTCCCAACACAATAATTTAACGAGACACTATTCCTAGTTTCCTTGTTGTCCCATTGCACATATAATCATCCATCGCGACGGGCAACATACATTCTGATTTGTTTTGGTAGGGGTTTGGTATAGAAAATACATCGTTGTCCTATTCTCTAGCTAATTATTTCATCTTGGACTTTGTATATAGCATTTTCTGACTCTTTCAACGAAGACTACACCTTAAAATACAAATTAAATAAGCTACAAAATATGTAGTTGCTGTTGTATATTGGGAGTCATTGCTGATGATCAAGCACAAGCACATGAATAAACGCAGAAGAACACATGATGCCTGTTTGATATGGCTGCAGCTTATGGCTTTTGGTTGAAATTTTTGAATTTTAGCTGTTTGCGACAGAGATTACGGAGAGAGATACTCGCTTGCAATTTTTGATGGTACAGATGTTGGGCTTTTAATGTGTACTATAATTAACTTGTAGACTCCGTCTTAAAAAAAATACTCTGTTTGAAAGTTAGGTACTGTAGCAAAAGCCAAAAGTCGTTTTGAGAAACCAAAAAGAACAGGCACATAATCCTGATGACTCCTCTCAACTTCATTGATTGGATTTCTATGTGTATATAATCAACCCCTCATAAATCGGAGGAGTGGCGAGATAGCCAAATAACTATCTACATGGGACTAAACTATTTCTGTTATGACACATAGGCCTATGGGCTTGGTTTAGGTAAAGGGCCTGTTCTTTTTGGCTGCAGCTGATGGCTTTTGGTTACGGCTGATGGCTTTTTGGCTGTTTACGATCGAGATTGCAGAAAGAGAGATACTCGCTTGCGATTTTTGATGGTACAGATATTGGTTTTTTAACGTGTACTACAATTAACTTGTAGACCCCATCTTAAAAAAATACTCCATTTAAAAGTTAGTTACTGTAGCAAAAGCCAAAAGTGGCTTTCAGAAGCCGCAAAAAATAGGGCCAAAGTGTCCATATAATTGGACCAATCAAAGATGGACTGATATTCAACACTCACTCTTGGACAGTTGGTTCTTGTTATTGAACATACTACCTCATTAAACTATCAATTGAGAAAATCCAGTGGGATAAAACTCAATTAAGGGAAAAAGAGTACAATATCTTTTCATTCCAAACATGAATATGAAGATTATATATCTCCTTCTGAAGACAACAACTCTTTGTGTCTTCTCATGCTAATGCCATGAACATGCTTTACAAAGGTAGAAACTGTCAAGACATTTGTAAATAAATCTGCAAAATTTTCACTTGTTTAGATTTTCTTTATTTCTATATTCTCCTTCTCCTGTTGTTCATGGGGATAGAAATATTTAGGGAGTATATGTTTTATCATATGAGTTTTGATATAGCAATTCTTCTTGTGTACAACACAAGCAGCATTATCCCCATAGAGGATTGCGAGAGTTTTATCCACTTCTACACCACAAGACTCTAATTGATCAATCTTCTAAGTCAAATACACTCACAAGTTGTCTTGTAAAGTGCAATTATTTCTGATAATTAGTCGATGTAGCAACAAGCGGTTGTTTTACATATCTCCAAGAGATAGTTGTACTTTCACTTAGAAAAAAAATATCTAGTCTTTGATATGACATTATGGGTATAAGATAAATAGCCAGCAGCTGAGGAACCATTCAACTTTATATCTTAACCCTTGGGATAATAGAGTACAAGACCATTTGTACCTTAAAGGTACCTAAGGATTCCTTTAATTCCTGTTCAATGCCTCTTAGTAGGTTGGGAACTACTTCTTACCAAACAATTTACCAAAAAAGTAATATAAGGCTTAATATAATTGGTATGATATAATAAGGATCTAATAGCACTTAAGTATGGAGTTTTGGGTCCTAATACAACCTCATTATCTTGTTTAGGTTCATATGGATCTTTATCCACTTCCAATGACCTAACGACCATAGGTGTACTTAATGGATGAGATTTATCACAATAAAATATCTCCAAAACCTTCTTGGTGTAGGTGGTTTGGTGCATAAATATACCACCATATGTTCAATTTGCAAACCGAGACAAAATTTGGTTCTACCCAGATCTTTTATATCAAATTCCGTCTTTAAATATAAGCTTGCTTCAAGAATATCTTTCGTCATTCCGATGATGTTCAAATCATCAACATATATAGATATGATACATAATCTACTCATAGATTTCTTGAATACACACACAAATAGACCTAGCTCATTTTTTATGTATCCCTTTAGAAAAAGAAATTTGCTTAGTCTGTTGTACCACATATGACTAGACTATTCTAATCCATATAGTGACCTTTGCAATTTAATACTGTACATGTTGCGATTTTCATTCTAGTTCATACTAGGGACCTTCAGTCCTTTTGGAATCTTCACACAGATTTCAAATTCAAGTGACCACATAAATATACAATCACAACACCCATAAGTTGCATATTCAAATTCAAACTTGTTGCCATTGATTCAAGTAATGGAACATAGTGCTATCCATAATAGGAGAATAAGTTTCATCGTAATTGATGCCGAGTCTCTGTGTAAACCCTTGTGCTACTAATCCTACTTTATATCTCACCACTTACATTCATTCCATTTTCTCACAAAACACCTATTTGTGTCCAACTGGAATGTTGTCTTGAGGTATCTTGACCATAGGTCCAAAGACTCTCTCTTATTTAGTGAGTTTAGCTCATTTGCGATTGCTTCCTTTCGTTTATCCAAATAATGGCAATTCTTTAAATTAGAAATCATCTTTGGTCTTGGATCCAAATTTTCAATATGGAAAGAAATCTGAGTAGCAAAGCAGCAGCTATTAGCACATACTTGCCTATAAAAGATTTCTCCCATTTCCACATAATTTGTGGAAAACTCTTTATCCAATTTGATTGGCACATTATTCATATCAGACAACTCTGTACAATTTTCCAATATGGCAGAGTTTGATTGTTCCATTGCACTAGTATAAACAGGCGTGCCCTCCTCTGTACTAGGCATATCGTCCCTCAGACGATCTTCATCCATTGGATGAATCTCACTCACATTTGGTTCATGAAGTTTCTCTCCCTGTTTAGTTACTATCTTTTGTTGACGTCTCCTTAGTACGAGATCTTTAGAACCAAGAGGTATGCCCCTCTTCTTGCGCAATGAGGTGGAGTCAGGCATAAAACCCAAAACCCAAGATAGTTATATCCTTTCAGGTGCATTTACCACAGGTATATGTGATTTGATAACTTTCTTATGATCCATGAATGAATCCAGCAGTCTATATGCAATATTTTGCAAATGTATGAAGCTCTGAACCTCTTGTTTAGATTATTTAGTACATGGATCCACATTATGAGGACTACTATCATACCATGATAGTTCCCAACATTTGAAAATAGGGTCCTTTCCTCCCCCCTAATGCCAGGAGTAGTCTTTACACAGTCAGCATGTCTTGCTTTTAAAAGATTCTCCATTATAGGCTCCAAAAATTTTATTATATATAGAGATACAAATCTCATGTAAATTCGTAACTTATGGTGGGGGCCCATTGATGTACACTAAGGTGGTGAGATTAGTACATATAAATCACAGCCAAAATTATGCAGATGGGAAATATTTGGTTCTTTCCCATGCACTAATTGGAAATGTCACAGCTTATTGTTTGCAAATGGCCAGAGTTGTATTAATGCCCATGCATGTAATATAGCATGTCCCCACATGTAATTGGTAGATTCAATCTCATTAACAAGGGTTGAGCTATCAGTTTTATCCTCTTGCGTACTGATTTTGCAATTCCGTTTTGAGTATGAACATGTGGTACCAAATGTTCCACTATTATTTGTAAGGCCATACAATAATCATTAAATATTTTGGAAGTAAACTCCCCATCATTATCTATTCATATGAATTGGATACTATGATTGAAAAAATTTGGCCTTTAGAGCAATAATATGTGAAATTAGCTTGGCAAAGGTATGATTTGTAGTGGATAATAGACATACATGTGTCTAGCGTCTATTAGTACCATAAAGTACCTGAAAGGCCAAAACATGGGCTCAATCATTCTACATATGTCCCCTGAATCCTCTCAAGAAAATTAGGCAATTTATCCTTAATATTATGATACGAGGGCTTCGTAATGAACTTGCCTTTTGTGCAAGCATAACACACAAAATTGTGTTAGACTAGGGATTTCTCTGAACTGCAAATTGTGACCAACAGAATGCTATAAAATCAAGCGTATCATATTGTCTACAGGATGACCCAAACATTCATACCATATTCGAAATCATTCTAGGTCTTTCAATTGGACATTCATCACAACATATGCATCATCATGTTTAACAAATGTGTAGTACAATACAGATGCAAAACTAGGAAGCTTCTGTATAATTTCCTTATGATATCCATCTTTCTTTGTAATGAGAAGGTACTCAGAACAATTATGTAACATACTGATTTTCATAGTTTATTTGAAGCTTTTAAACAAAAATTCACTTTGGATTTTTTTTGGATTTAATACAAGCTTAAAATAAGTTTTTAATAATTAAAAAGATTTAATATGGCTAAAGTAAACATTAAATAAAAGAAAACAAGTTTGGTTGGGTTCCTTGTGCTGCAAGGAATTTTTTTTGTTTTTTCTTAATTTATTTGCTATTTTCTAGAGCTCTTTCAAGTTTATCTGAATTTTTGAAAATAGAAAATTCTAAACAGTAATGGGCTTAGCACATTACTGTTCTTTCGGCCTAAATAGCCTCAACCATCCAATCTTGCCCTAGACATGTGTCGGCCAGTCGAGTGTGCCTCACCTTAGCCACTGGATCTCCTTTCGACCCACGTGTCATCCATCGGCCATGCCAGCTATTGTTCATCTGTGCCATTTGCATCAGCCATCTGATTCCTTCCCAAGACACGTGTCATCCATCCAAGGGTCCGGGTATTGTTCATCTCCTTCTCGGAGCTCGCTGCCATGTTCGACAAGGATTTTGCCACCGCCGCCAATGCCCATGTCTGTCTCGAATAACTCGGCGTCCAGGCCTATAAATCCGCGTCGTCCCTCTCGATCTCCACACCCCGCCACCGAAGCATCACCCATACACCTTTGTCGCACTGTCATCGCCGAGTTAGCTGAGCCACCACATTCATCTTTTGTAACGATGAAGTCATCGTCTTTGTACGTAGTTGCCGTTCTCACCGAAACCCGTCTCATCGCCGAGCGCCGCCGGCTCGTGAGTCTTCATCTCCGTCACTAGTGAGTTCTTTGACATCGCTGCCAGCTTCTCCGCCGTTCGTCGAGTCCTATCCAGCCGCCGTCGCTTAGCTCGTTGGTCCGCCACCGCCCCTCAATCCCCAGCCGCCCTGCCTCGCCAGCCTTCCCTTGCTACAACCACATCTCCTACCATGTAGTGTCTTCGACATCATCTACGACCACACAGCAGCCTCCGACCGCACAATAACCTCTGACCAGGTAGCATCTTTGACCACTCAGTGTCATTTGACCACGCCTACGGCCATTGAGTGATGCGTGTCATCATCGTTTAGATCGTCCGAACGTCCTCAGCCGTCTAGATCGTCTGATCGTCGTTGGACCATCTGATCGTCATCATTGTTTAGACAGTTTGATTGTCCTCACTCCCTGGCCGTCCGATCGTCGGCGGACCATTCGATCATCGTCACCGCTTCGGCCTGGTCCGAACGTTCTCACCCATCCAGACTGTCTGATCATTTTCAGACTGACTAATCACTACGTCAACCCTAGTTGAGTCATCCGCCGTCTCAATAGCCACGCGTGCCCTAATCCTACATGTTCACCATGTGTTAGTTGACGTGGGAGCCACGTCAGCCAACCGAGCCGTCTCGGTGCCACATCAGCATACCATGTCACTATCACATCAGCTCTAGTTGTCCAGTCAGCGGCCACATCATCCAAGCCATGCATTGTGCATTGTTTCATGAGCTGAATCTACCATAGACCAGTCTTTCTGTACATCGAGTCCACAACATAGTAGAATTTTTTAATGTGCTGTATTTTTCTTTAGATTAAATTTTTCAAGAGCCCGTTCTCCTTTATCCTAGCTCCGATTGACTCCGTTCTTTTTTCTAAATTCATCTAAACTTGAGCTCTATCTTTTGGTTCTAGTTTTGATGTTTTTGGTGTTCATTTGAATTTTATTTGATTTGATTTTATGACTTATTTATTTTTGTTCTCGTTAGATCACGTCTTCAAAGGAGCAAGAGCATCATCAAAAGATTAAGAATTCATAACCGAGTAAGGCCAAAGCAATTCATATCCTTTGATCATATTGAACCTAGTTTTTAAACTATTATTTATCTATTTTGTTTTAAGTTATCATGCATTGCTAATTTATTACAAACCCTTGTACCTGGTTGATTAATTTGTGATATTTTAATTTCAATTTTGCCATTGAGTTGAACATGATTATTGATTTTCATGAGGCGTAAGAGGGGGCAATTATCGACTAGGTGGTTAACCTACTCGACGGCGAAACCTTAGCAGGAGAAATTGAGTTGTGATTGAACATTATAAAGGTCTTGTTGTGATTTTCTTTAACATGAGGATGATCATATCGTGTGGGTATAGTTGTGCAACCTCTACAGAGTGTAAACTATTTGAATAGCTGTGTCCTCGGTTATGAATAATGCTTGATGATTTTACACAAGGGGTAGATATTTCTTATAAACTTAGCTGGGAGAGCTGTGGAAAGTGAATGATTAGTTCACTGGTAGTTTATTAAGTGAATGGGTAGTTAGTTCACTGGTGGTTTATTAAGTGAATGGTTAGTTCACTTATGGTCTATTCAATTCCTTTAGTTATTTATTATCATTTTCCTTAAAATTTACTTTCAATCTATTTACCATATTTACTTTAAATTATTAATTTTTGAAAAATAACATTTCATCCATTCATTGGTAAGCCTTGTATACTATATTGCATTTTTATTATAAATGACTTGCTGAGTACCAATATACTCACAGCTTTGTGCCTACTATTGCTTAGCTGAAGAAGAAGAACCATATCAGCAGGGGATACTTGAAGGAGGATACTTCAATGACTTCGCAGATTAAGACTTTGCTTTCCAATCGATTACCTACGGGTATGTCGAATGGTTACCATACTTATTTCTATTTTCACTGCTAGTTTCCTAAGCCCTTCAGGCTAATATTTGTAAGCTTGACTATAAGGTCATACTATGATAATTATTAATATTTTAATCTTTTCCTTTATTAATTGTGCATATGTTCAATATTTCTTATATGTTTATGCTGTGTGTATTAGCGTGATCATAGACTAGTGTAGTATACACAGAGAGTCTAGATTTGCATATTCGGGTCTCAACAGAGGTGGTATCAGAGCTATATCGACTTTAGGAAGAAGCTCTAGTAGAAAGGTCGATTTAGCAAATTTTTTAAAATTTATTTTCTAAACCAAATCAACAAAAATGAATATCTAGTAATTATCTATTCTTAACTCATTTTTAGGATTCTTAATCTTCGCCTTATCTGGAATATTATTTTTAAAACTTAAATTGACTTCTTATCTCACAATATCCCTAGATGTCTTGAGTGTTTTGTAATCAAAGTGGAGGTTGGTCTGGAGTTCTTCAAGCTTTGCTGTGAAGTTGGATCAAGGAAGCATCCAATATGTTCTAAGACAAGATTAAAGACTACCGTGAAGATTGGGAGCCATCAGATTAGAACCCTATTATAGTTTTAGCATTGTGTAGATCATTTTGTTTTTTTGCAGTTGTGTGTGATATGAGCTGCAGTCCTGACCTTAAAAGCATAATGTTGCAGTCATGTCAAAATTTTGTTCGAGAAATTTAATTGCTTCTTTTGTTAGGCTCTTGGCTAAGTGTTTGTTCAGTTTAGATTGCTATTAGCAAAAGCCCCTTTAGATGAGTTTACCTTTAATCTATGCTTTTCCCTCTCACCTTTTGAGCTTTGTGAAGTCAGCAGTTGTTTTTCTTTCAGAGTAGTAAAAGATGGTTGATACCAGGAACTCAGCTGGTTATGGTCAAGTGAGCTAAGGCCCAGAAAGTAGCAATGCGAATCCTTCAACTCAAGTACTGCAAGCAACCCCAATGAGATTAGATCTAGTGCTCAGCCAGTTCATGGTAACCCAGACTCAGTTGATTCACACTATGATGCAGGGCATGAATGCAATGATAAATAGACAGAATTAGGAAGTAGTGGCACCTCAGCTAGCTCGTCAGCAATCCAAGTTTGCAGAATTCATGAGGATAAGACTGCATACCTATTCCTAGTCTTTTGAGCCTTTGGAGGCAGATGATTGGATTCGTTCAATCGAGAGGAAGCTGAACTTCTCTCAGTATACCAATCGAGGGAAAGTGCTCTACACTGCCCATCAGTTAAGGGAGCCACTGTAGAGTGGTGGGAGAACTACTGTACCACTCATGAGGATCAGGATAACATCTCTTGGGTAGAATTCATAGCAGCATTTTGTCATACCCATATCTTGGATGGGGTGATTGAGATGAAGAAGGAAGAGTTTCACGAACTGCAGCAGAAGAACATGTTAGTTAGTGAATATCTTAAGAAATTCATTGAGCTAGCTCTCTAAGCACCAAAGGATATTACCGTTGATTATGCTCGTCAGAAGAGGTTCAAGAAAGGATTGAACCTAGCACTTAAAGTTCAAGTGGTGAGAAATGACTATGTCAGTTTTTAGAGTATGGTGGATAAAGCAATGCTCATTGACGAAAGTCACCTTGAGTTAGAGGGGTCTCGCAAGAGGAGAATGATGCAACAAGGATCTAAGATGCATCAACCCCAGCAGGCTTGTTTCAACACTTACTAGCCAGCTCGTGTGTCTATGATGAAATTCGGGACTCTGTACGGCACCGTTAGTTTCAATCAGGACCCCATCCTATTGGATCAAGGAATCAGCAACAAAGGAATGCCAACCCTGTAGCATCCATCATTTGTTTCAAGTTTTATAATCTAGGTCACTATGCCAGTAAGCCCTCAAAGACAAGCCAAAACGCCAGTCCATTTTAACTTGGGAGCTACACCAGATCAGACCCTTGCTTCAGGATTAGGACATGGAGCGCCCCAAGTGTCAAGCTAGGCCAGTCGAGCGCTGCCATCAGTCACGCGAGGTCAAGTGAACCATGTTACCGTGAAGGAGGCCCAAGCAGCACCAGAGATTGTAATTGGCAAGTTCCTGGTCAATTCAGTCCTTGCTACAGTTTTGTTTGATTTTGGAGCTTTGCAATCATTTATTTCTCAGAGTTTTGCCTTAAAGCAATGGTTGAAAATTGTTGTTCTTGGATCTATCCTTTTGGTTCAATCCCCGGGCTCCAAGTTGAGTACAAACCTAAGGTTGTCCAAAAGTCAAGATAGTCATTCAAGGAGTGGAGTTCTCTGTCAATCTCATCGTACTAGATATCCAATCTTTGGATATGTTTTTGGGAATAGATTGGCTTAAGAAAAACTAAGCAGTGTCGGATTGTGGAAGCAGAGCTGTTAACTTGATCAGTTTAGAAGGAAGAAAAGTGAAATTTGCAACCAGTTTGAGTTAGCTAGAGAAGGTTATGATTTGCTAGAGTAATAGAGTCTTCTTAGAGGATGTGCCAGTTGCTAGGAAGTATCTCGATGTGTTTCTAGATGATCTTTCCAGAATGTCACCTAACCAAGAAGTTGAGTTTTCGATGCTAGTACCTGGTACATCTCTGATTTCCATGAAGCCATACCAGATGCCTGCCAATGAATTAACAGAATTGAAGAAGTAAATTCAAGAGTTGTTGGACAAATGTTATATCAGATCTAGCTCGTCTCCGTGGGGAGCACCAGTGTTTTCGTTAAGAAAAAAGATGGTAGTCAGCGTATGTGTATGGATTACTAAGCATTCAATGAGATCACTATCAAGAATAAGTATCCTTTGCCCAGGATCGATAATTTATTTGATCAGCTTAAGGGAGCTAGAGTGTTCTTCAAGATTGACTTAAGGTCAGGATACTATCAGATAAAAATTTGTCAGGAGGATATATCTAAGGCATCATTCTCAACTCGTTATGGTTTGTAATCCTTTGGTTTAACCAATACCCCAGCTTATTTAATATACCTGATAAACAATGTGTTTATGGAGTATTTGGATAAGTTTTTCGTTGTGTTCATTAATGACATTTTGATTTACTCCAAGGTTGAGAAAGAGCATGAGGAACATTTGAGTCTGCATGGAGTGCCTAAGAAAGTAGTGTCAGATCATGGATCGTAGTTCACTTCACAATTTTGAGAAAGTTTTCATGAAATTATGGGTACTCATTTGAATTTCAATACGGCGTATCATCCCTAGACTGTTGGTTGGACTGAGCGGGTGAATCAAATTCTTGAGGATATGTTAAGAGTTTGTGTGTTAGAGCTTGGAGCCAAATGGGATAGTTGTTTGCCTTTCGTAGAGTTCTTGTACAACAACTGTTACGAAGTTAGTTTGCAAATGTCACCGTCTGAAGCTCTGTATGACAGAAAATGTAGAACCCCTCTCAATTGGAAAGAGACAGGGGAAAGTCAAGTTTTTGGACCAAATTGTTTAAATAAAGTTGAGGAAAAGCTATGCGGATATTCATCGTTGAGAGTTGAGTTTTGATCTAGATGATTATGTGTATATCAGGATTACACCGTTCAAAAGTGTTAAGAGGTTTCAGATGAAAGAAAAACTTGCACCATGGTATGTAGGGCTGTTCAAGATATTAAATTGTAGGGGAGAAGTGACTTATTAGTTGGAGTTGCCTACGTCCTTCTGTAGGATACATGATGTTTTCCATGTATCCCAATTAAAGAAGTGTTTGCGTGTACCCGAGGAGATAATGCCAGTGGAAGCTGTTGATCTCTAAGAGGATCTATCTTATAAGGAGCACCCTGTTAGTATCTTGAAAGTGTCTAAGCGTGTGACTAGGAGCAATGTTGTCTATTTTTGCAAAGTTCAGTAGATCAATCATTCTGAGGAGTAAGTCACCTGGGAGTATGAGGAGAATCTCAGAGCAGAGTTTCCAAAACTATTGTCTTAGTAAGCTAGAGTCTCAGGGTCGACATTCCGTTTAAGGAGGGAAGTTTGTAACATACCGATTTTTAGAGTTTATTTGAAGCTTTTAAAAGAAAATTCGCCATTTGGATTTAATACAAGATGAAATTAAATTTTTAATAATTAAAAAGATTTAATATGACTAAAGTAAACATCAAATAAAAGAAAACTAGTTTTGTTGGATTCCTTGTGCTCCAAAGATTTTTTCTTTTTCCTAGTTTTTATGGATTTATTTCCTATTTTCTAGAGCTATTTTGAGTTTATCTGAATTTCTAAAAATAGAAAATTCTAAAATAGTAATAGGCTGAGCCCATTACTATTCTTTCGACCTAAATAGCCTCAACCATCCGATCTTGCCCTAGCCACGTGTTGGCCAGCTGACTGTGCCTCACCTCAGTCGCTGGATCTCCTCCCGACCCACATGTCATCCATCGACTGGGCTGGCTACTGTTCATCTGTGCCGTTTACATCAGCCGTCCGATTCCTTCCTAAGCCGCATGTCGTCCATCCAAGGGTCTGGGTATAGTTCATCTCCCTCTTGGAGCTCACCACCGTGTTTGACAAGGATCCCGCCGCCGCCGTCGACGTCCGTGTCAGTCTCGAATAACTCGGCATCTGTGCCTATAAATCTGTGCCACCCCTCTTGATCTCCGCACCCCACCACTAAAGCATCGCTCATGCATCTTCACCGCACCGTCATCACTGAGTAGGTAAGTCACCACTCATCATCTTTGTGTGCAGATGCCGTTCTCGTTGGAACCCGCCTCATCGCCGAGCACCGGTGAGTTCTCCGACATCGCTACCAGCTTCTTTGTCGTCCGCTGGGCCCCGTCCATCTACCGTCGCTTAGCTCGTTGATCCACCACTACTCCTTACTCCCTAGCTGCCCTACCTCACCAGCCTTCCCTCACTACGACCACATCTCCAACCATGTAGCATCTTCAACCACATCTATGACCACACAGCAGCCTTTGACCACATAGCAGCTTCTGACCACGTAGTGTCTTCAACCACTCGGTGTCATTTGAGCATGCCTACGACCATCGAGCAGTGTGTGTCATCACCGTTTGGACCATCCGAATGTCCTTAGCTCTCTAGACCATTAGATCATCGTTGGACCGTCCGATCATCGTCATCGTTCAGACAATTCGATTGTCCTCACTCCTCAGCCGTTTGATCATTCCCTACGTCCAAGTGCTATGTTGGCTGCTCATGTTATTGAAAGGATTCATTCAATCTATGCTCAATCCAAACCTTATATTCCTCTCTTCTACACCGCAGTCTACAAACCTCCTATCGATGTTTCTCCATTGGGCGGAATCAGCAAACTGTCTTAGCATTCCATCCTTCTTGCGCTCCTCTGAGTGCCAACACACCAGTTTTACTTCATTTGGATTCACAAAAAAAACCGCTTCAAATGGGGAATTATAGAAAGATACCATGCCAGCAAGAGGTCCTTTCTTCACCTCTGTTCCCTCACTGTTATCTGATTGATTCTTATGCTTGCATCAGGATGCGTTGTACACTGGACATACATGCATGTTTGCATACTCTTTACGGTGGAGGATACAGTCGTCCGGACATGCATGTATTCTTTCTACTTTCATTTCCAATGGACAAAGAACCTTCTTAGATTTATACATGTTTTTAGGCAACTTGTTTCCCTCCGGAAGCATATCCGCTAAAAGACCTAGCAGCATGGTGAAACTCTTATCGGACCAACTGTTGCTTGCCTTCAACTTCAACAGTTCAAGCACGGCTGATAACCTCGTGTACTTTGACTTGCAGCACATGAACAAAGGTTTCTCCAAGTCCTCCGTCAAGCCCGAGAATTTAACATACTCTATCTCATCATATAGCGTGAAAGCCTTGCTTCCAGCTCAAAGTAGCACACTAGATCTGGAATTCAAGACAAAGGGTACGTCCACGGTTCTGCGCATAATTAATATAGCGGAATTATCACAGATAGTTTTTAATACAAACTATCTGTGATGACTTAATTTTCACAGATGGTTTGTATTAAAAACCGTCTGTGATAATTCACAAACGATTTAAACTAAAAATCATCTATGATATTTGGTAATATCACAGACAGTTGTAGAAAAAACCATCTGTGATGCTTCATAGATGATTTTTACCATGAATCGTCTGTGATATTAAATCATTACAGGCGTTTTTAGCAATGGTAACAATACAGACGGTCTCTAAACTAAAATCGTCTATGATTATGTACATCATTGATGATTTTGTGAAACCATCTTTGATATTGCATTTAGTATTAGGCTTTTTGTAGTGGTGTCGCACCGTCCCCCATCAACAAGGACCTGTCAGTGCTCGGTGTTGATGTGGATGTCACTAATGCCCTGTGGCCACCGATGTGGTGCCACTTGCACACCACGTCAACACCAAGCCGCTCTGTCACCTCCCCACGTCGCACTGGCTGTGAGCTAGGCCCACGGTGGACCAAGCCTAGTACAGGCCCACATGTCGGCCAAAATTCAAATTCCATAATGACATCAGCATGACTTCATTTTCCTTAGAAAATAAGTTCAACTCAAATTAAAGTCGAGGCTGACATGATAAATCGATGTTTTCAATAGAAAAATAATTTAGCCAAAAAAGGAAAATTACCTTGCTTACATCATAAACCCTTTTTTATTTAGAAAAATAATTCCAAAAATTTTGGAAAATGTTAAATACTGTTTTCTTTCCAATTTTCTTACAATTGAAATTTTCGGAGGACCATTCTTCTTCATCCTAGCTCCGATTGAGCCTGTTCAAGTTTTTGAATTCGTCAAAAATTCCATTATATCCATTTCTGTCCTTTTTTAATATTTGATATTTATTTGAGTTTATATGGATTTTATTTGAGTTTTCTTGGGTATTTTCATGTGTAGAGTTTGACGTTTGGAGAAATTCTTCGACAACAACTCACATCAATTCGTGGAACAAGGCAAGTCACACATCTTGATCATATTGATCCTACATTGTGGAGTAAAATTATATTATTTTAAATTAGTCTACATGTATATTTTTATTCAATGTATTTCAATTCAGTTTTAATTTATTTATTGCCTACTTATTACTACCTCCCTTGATATTGCTTCCGTGATACCTAGTCACTCTAGAATAAAACTTTGGTTAGCACACTAGTATGACTAGAGAATTTTTGTAACAAATGCTTAGACCTGCATAGATATAACTTTAGCTTTGGGATAACCTTTTCACATAAAATGATGAGCTTTTAAAATGTATTATTGAATTTGGTGAGTAAAGAAAGTCTATGGAATATTTCAAAATAAAATATAAAACTTGGTTTAAACTTAAGTAAATGTTTAGGTGATGGGTTCTTCCTGGCACACATTGTTGTTTGGTGACACAATGGTGATGCCAGGCACAATGGGGTATATGGGAAGTGCCTAAGTCAATTAAGGACTAGTCTATGAGTTACTGCTACAAGGCTTGATCATACTACCATATGGCTGGTATGAGATAATTCTAACTGACTAATTTGTGGGTCACAATTTGAGTCTCGCTACAGGTTGAATGTGAGCATGGCATAGGCTATGAGAAGTCTCACATGACACAAGAGGGGGTCTTGATCTGGTGGATTCCTTATTAGGATAAAACCTTAGTGGAGGCGTGGCCAGATTGACAGCTTTGTATTATAAAGGCTATGCCATGATATCTCTGTTGCACACCTAAGGAAGTGTGCTAATCGCGTGACAATATGAGATGATCATATCTTGTGATAAAGCTATACAATCTTTGTAAAGTGTATAAAACTATCATAGATAGCCGTGCCCATGGTTACGGGCATGCTGAGTAAAGTTTTTTAGGGATTGGACTTTGTTTTTCGAAATGGTTTAACAGGCTTATGGATAGATGGAATCCACAAGAGACCTTTTCAAAAAGATGGTACGAGTGGAATACCTGTGATTAGGTTAATGTGGGGGATGCACCTATACTAACGATATTAATTTTATTTATAATATTGTTTTTACTTACTATATTAAATTCAACCATTTCATACTATTTGTTGTATTTTTTAAAAATGCTTCTTTATGCTCAAACTAACCCCATATGCCTTCCTTTGCTGCCTTTATCATTATATTGCATCCTTCCGTGTGACTTATGGAGTACAAGTTTATACTCACCCTGCCTATATCATCTCATAGGAGGATAATTTCGACTACGATGAGGATCAGGACGAGTAGGCAGCATCTTACCGTCGTTTGCTAGTGGGCAGGCTCGGTGGGCTTCTTCTGCCTTGGTGTTTTCTTCCACTACTATTATTTAAATTTGGCCTAAGGGCCATGGATATAAACTTTGGCCATCTGGCCTATATTTAGTTAATAAATAAATGTTATTATGGTTGATATTTATCTTTGTTATTCACTGTGTGCACTAGTTGATCCTAGACTAGTGTGATTTACATAGAGGATCCAAGAATTGTTGCTCTGGGTCCAAAAATAATAGGTTGGGTTCATTTCCTCTTAGCCACCCCATGCTAGTTCAGTCCCCAAGAGCAGAGATGTGGGCAGGAACCTTGCGCTGAAAGGTGAACCTGCTCATTGATGGAGTATCTTTCCTAGCAGTGCTGATAGTTTTAGACTCCCAAGGTTTGGATGTTATTCTTGGAATGAATTGGTTATCTAAGAATAAAGCCAAATCAACTATGCCACTCGGTCCATCACCCTCACCAATGGTTAGGACATAGAAGTGACCTTTGTACCAGCAATTCCAAGGGCAGAAGAGTGCTCCCTCAACCAACTCCAAGGCCTAGAAGAAATATCAATCATTAGAGAATACCCAGATGTATTTCCAGAAGACTTGTCGGGAATGCCACCTAATAGGGATGTTGAGTTCATGATCGACTTAGTCCCTGGTACAGCCCTTATCTCCAAGAGGCTCCATCGAATGTCGGCTAATGAGATAGCTGAGTTGAAGAAACAAATCTAAGAACTAAAGGACAAAGTCTATGTTCAACCAAGTTCATCTCCTTGGGGTACAACTACTCTTTTTGTTAAGAAGAAAGACGGTAGTACAAGGATGTGTGTGGACTACCGAGCACTCAATGATGTCACCACAAGAATAAATACTCTCTACCCAGGATCAATGATCTGTTTGACCAGTTAAAGAGAGCCAGTGTGCTATCTAAGATAGATCTAAGATCTAGTTACAATAAGTTGAAGATTAGAGAGAGGATATACCCAAAGCTGCCTTCTCCACTCGTTATGGGTAGTACGAGTTCATCGTCATGTCTTTTGCACTAACAAATGCACTAGCATACTTCATGAGTATAATGAACAAGGTGTTCATAGTGAACCTAGACAAATTCATGGTGATCTTCATTGATGACATCCTCGTTTACTCCAAGAATGAGATAGAGCATGAGAATCATCTTCGAATAATCCTACAGAAGTTGAGAGTATCAACTCTATGCCAAGTTCAGCAAGTGTGAATTTTGGCTAAAAGAAGTAGCTTTCTGGGTCACATTGTGACAGCTGAGGGAATTGTAGTAGAACTCTCCAAGGTCAAGGCAATGATAGATTGGAAGCAACTAGGGACGGTGACTGAAGTTAGGAGTTTTCTTGTGTTTGCTGGTTACTACCGACGCTTCATAGTGGGATTCTCCGAGATTGCCAAATACATGACCCAGCTCCTAAAGAAAGAGAAGAAGTTTGAGTGGACCAAAGCCTGTGAGCAGAGTTTTCAAACCCTCAAGAAGAAGCTTGTGACAGCTCCAGTGCTGTTGGATATTCATAAGGATTTTGAGGTATTTTGTGATGCCTCCCGGTAAGGACTCCATTGTATCTTGATGCAAGAAGGCAAGGTGGTAGCCAATGCATCTCGCTAGCTGAGACAACATGAGTACAACTACTCATCCATGATTTGGAGTTAGTAGTTGTGGTTCATGCTTTGAAAATCTGGCGGCATTATCTCATAGGTAACCATTGCAAGATCTACATGACCCACAAGTGCTTGAAGTATATCTTCACCCAGGCGGAGCTCAACCTGAGGCAGCGAAGGTGGTTAGAGCTAATTAAGGATTATAACATCAGGATCCACTACCACCCAGTCAAGGCTAATGCTATTGTACATGCATTGAGCAGGAAAACCTATGCGAACTGCATATTGCCAGAAGAGATTCAGACTCAACTTCAGGAGGAAGTTACTCGTCTAAACTTGAACCCAGGTAAGAGGAGCATACTTTCAATCCTAGAAGTCCAACCCACCTTATCAGACCATATCCATGAAGCATAGAAGGTCAACGAGGATATCAAGGAAATTAAGAAAAATATGAGAAGAGGGAAAGCCACTAGGTTCAGTAAGGATGAACGAGGGACCGTTTGGTTCAAGAACCATATCTGTGTGCCCAACAATTAAGAAATCAAAGAAATGATTCCACATGAAGCCCACAAAACCACTTACTCCATTCACCTAGGTCATACCAAGATGTAACAAGACCTTAGAGAAAAATGTTGGTGGGTAGCATGAAGAGAGAGATCATAGAATTTGTTGAGGCCTATGACACACATCAGAAAGTCAAGGTAGACCATCAGAAACTCACTGGACTTCTACAACCCTTGCCAATTCCGGATTGGAAGTGAGAAAAAATTGGCATAGACTTCATCGCCGGACTCCCTAGAACTCAATTCGGCTATGACTCCATCTGGGTAATCATAGACCAGTTGACCAACGTAGCTCATTTTATACCAATCAAGACTATCTACTCAGGGAGTAAGCTAGCAGAGCTATACATGGCCAGAATAGTATGCCAGCACAGAGTTTCGAAGAACATTGTGTTAGACTGAGGAAGTTAGTTCAACTCCAGGTTCTGCCAGAAGCTTCATAAAGAATTGGGTAATAGGCTCAACTTCAATATAGCCTATCATCCCCAAACCAATGGCCAGACAAAGTGAGTTAAGTAGATATTGGAGGATATGCTAAGAGCTTGTGCTCTACATTTTTGCACCAGTTGGGATAAGACCCTATCCTATGCTGAATTCTCCTACAATAATAGCTATCAATCTAGTCTTTAGATGTCACCCTTTGAAGCGTTGTATGGTAGGAAGTGCCAAACACCCCTTCTATGGGAGTAACCAAAAGGACATCAAGACCCAGTGCCCAACCTACTTCAAGATTCTAAGAAAAAGGTGAGAAAAATCAAGAAACAGCTTAGGATAACCCACTCATGCTAGAAGAGCTATACCGACAACCGTCGTCGTGACCTGACCTTTGAGGTGGGTGACTTTGTCTATCTGAGAGTGTCCCCACTAAGAGGATTTAAGAGGTTCTAAACCAAAGGAAAACTTGCACCAAGATTTCTAGGGTCGTTCAAGATCTTGGAGCGTAGTGAAGAAGTTGCCTATCAGCTAGAGTTGCCACCGACCATGTTAGGAGTGCATAACATCTTCCACGTATCTTAGCTAAAGAAATGCCTTCAAGTACCCATAGGCGAGCAGCACTTGAGACCCTTGACCTTCAAGAAGATCTCACCTACCAGGAGCACCTATCAAGATTCTCAAGATAGTAGAGCGTCGGACTAGGAGAAAGACCAATCATTTCTCTGAGTATCACTACTACAAAGCAGGCGGTTCATACGAAGCCGGCGTAGCAACTATCACGAGCGGTTCATCGCCACCGGCGTGATACTATCCAGACGGTTATTAACACGACCCGTCGGTGATAATAGAAAATCAAAAGGCGGTTCGTGTTAATAGCCGTGCAGTGATAGTTCCTGACGGTTTGTTATACGAAAATGCGTGATAATAGAACATCACAGGCGGTTCGTGTTAATAACCGTGCGTGAAGTATCTGAAAATGGTATAGAGCAATAATGATCCTAAGGCGTGACCTTAGCTAGAGACCAACCTTAAGGATATATTTTGATAAGAAATGGCTTTTAAAACTATTTCTCCTTTTTCTCAATCCCTTACCAAGCGATCACTAACTTCTCTCCTCTTCCAAATTTTAGATGGAGCAATCTACGCGTCTCCCATGGAACCCTTGCTGGACTCTTCGCGATGATCTGTACAACCTCATGCAAGAGCTCAACTTCCGCGTACCCCTCTACCAAGGATCGTTGGCATGTATGGAGCGAGCATTTGGAGGTGGAAGTGAAGATCTTCAAGGACTTTGCACCAGCGGAGCCATTCACGTGTTTGCGCCCCTACCTCGAGATACCTTCTTGACGGAGTGCAAGATGTAGCAGAAGCCATTCGCCGGTGAGAACATCTACACTCGGGACTGCAGCGTCACGGACTTTCGCTACTTCCCCATGAAGACCCCTCGTGGGTGCGCCGACTTCTCATCTACAGTATGAGCAACCCCGTCTCATCGGTGGTGGAATTCACCAAATCCATGGATCACATGTACGGACCACCACTGGACAGAGCTACACACCGCCCGCCTGAAGCTCGCGCGCGGGAAGAAGAACTTGCGAACTCCGTCTTGAAGATCACGAGCTCCGCGATTAGGGCCTTTTAGGAGACTCGGCGCAGCACTAGTGTCTAGACAACCTGAGTCTTAGAACGTTATCCGTGAGCTGTAGTCCCTTGTTAACAGCCACGAGACTATTATAATAAAATAAAAAAAAGTTTCATTTGGCTCTTATTTGCGTTTTCCTTGCTTTTGTGTGTTCTGTTGGTGGGATTGTTACTAGAACCTCTCCTTTAGTTCTCTCTCCTCTCTAAATCTGGAAGCTCCAACAGATGGTGAACACCAGGAGAAACAGCATAGACAACACCAACCCCGGAGCTCAAGGAAGCCAGTCAGCCCCCATTCCACCGCCTCCACGGCGGCGGGACCGGATGGGGCGCGATTAATATTGTCGAATCGATTGATCTAGCTGTTAGCTCAGACGATCAACAACCCTCAGGCTCATCACCAACCTGCCCAAGCACCTCCCAATCGTCTTTCCGAGTTCCTAAGGATCAAGCCACCGACCATCGCGGCGATCTTTGAACCAATGGGCGCCGACGGCGCGCAGTCGTCGGCAAGAAGCTGGATATCTTGCGATTGCAACGATCGGGGCGAGTCTGTTCGCCTCCCATCGGTGAATGGGCCCGCATCTCAATGGTGGGACACTTTCACGCTTCACCGCCAACCCATAAGCGGTAACATGGAGCGAGTTGAGCGAGTTTTATAGCTCACATCCCCACCGGCACCATGGCACTAAACAAGAAGGAGTTCAGATCCCTGCGCCAAGGAGTTCAGATCCCTACGACTTCCAACAGCTTTTCCAATGATCCATAGCCAAAATAGTCACGCCGCCACTAAGGTTTCACCACAACTCGAATCCACGAGTTGGAGCCCCCTCTGGTGCCATGTGAGACTTCCCACAGCCTATGCTGCGCTCACATTCAGCCTATAGCGAGACTATGCTTGGAACTTCACAAATTACTTAGCCAGGTCCGTCCCATACTGGACTTGTGGTAGTACGAAGTGACTTTGTAAAATGAATCACAGAAACGGTCCTTATGTTGGTTTAGGCCCAACCACATCCCCCTGTACACGACAATCAACAAGGTGTCACCAAACACGAGGCATGCCGGCACCCACCACCTAACCATTAGGCTAAGTCCAAATCATAAGTTTCTATTTTCATTTTTAAACAATTTTCATAAACCATCCTTGACTCACCGAAGTCAAGATATCAATTTTCAAAGTCTGTCATTTCATGTGAAAGATTGATCCCACCTAAAATTATACTAAGCCAGGCTAAGCATTTCTATAAAATTTTCTAGTCAATACTATGGTACTAACTAGTTTTCAGCTAGGGTGACAAGGTATAGGAATTCGAGATTCAAATTGGGCAATAATCAAAGGATTATGGGTATAACTAACTTTAAAACAAATTTGAATTATATTTGAGTAAAGATACGCATGCATATACAGTAAAACAATATAAATACATTTGAAATATTAGGTTCAACATGGTCAAAGGTGTAACTTGCCTTGATCGAAGCCTTGCGGGGAATCGTCGAACTCAACGTCTCCGGAATCGTCGAAATCTAACGTAAAAGCCAATTCAAAAAAATTTAAGCGAATTCAAATGAAATCCAAATAACTTCCAAAAATTATAAAATAAACTGGGGGACAGAATCTTGAATTTTGGATGTGGACTAACAATTTTTGGAAAGGGATTGAAGCTTTTAAAGGAATTGAATTTTTAATTTAAAATTTAAATCTTGGGATTACAAAATATATTCAAACAAAATTTAAATAAATTTCAAAATAATGCCAGGACTGGATAGATTATGATTTTAGAAAAATTTAGAAATTTGAATGGGTCAATTTGGAGTTAAAATGCAAAAGTTATAGCCTTCCAAAGTTTTAATTCAAATTAAAAGAAAAATGGGTATTCTCTGGATTATTTCTAAACCGAAAAGGATTTATGACATCAGCACAAATTATTTTTCTAAAGGAAAATACATATTATGACGTCAGCCCTAGGATTAATTTATTCAAGGAGAGGCTGACAGGTGGGGCCCAGGTGTCGTGGACTGAGTCCATGGACCCGAGAAAGAGGTGAGGTGGCAGGCGGGCGCTCGGGGGCGGGGGTGGCGTTGACGTGGCGCCACGTGGCTGCCACTTGGCACCACATGGTCGCTACGCGGCTGCCACATCACGGCAACGTGACGACGTGGCGGCATGCGCGCAAGGTGGCGAGGGAGGCGCTCGGGTGGCGCGCGTGGCGCCCGATTGGCGGCGCGCTGCGCCACCTCTGCCGGCGGCCGGCGGGCGGGCGGCGGTGGTGGCGCCACGAGGACCGAGTCGCCGGTGCTCAGCCAGCGCGGCGCTGGCGAGCACTAAAATGAAGAGAAGGATACGGGAGTTCGCCGGTACCTTGCGCGGAGGCCGAGGTGGCCGGAGAAATCGGCGGAGAGGCGGCGGTCGGAGAGGAGTTCACGGCGGCGGAGATGTTCGTGGCGCCGAGCTCGGGAAGATGGCCGTCGAGATCGCGAGGCACCAGCGTCGGAGGTACTAGCGAGGCGGGAAGTCGAGGCGGCGATTGCTCGCGCGGAGCTGCTGGAGGCCGACGGACCAGCGGCGAGGGGTGCTCGGGCTCGGTTTTTGCGGGTGGGGGCACGGGAGTGGCGGTGTGGGTAGAGGAACCTCGGGAGGTCCTTTTATAGGCGAGGAGGGTAGCGATCGCGCATAGCCGCGGTTTTGAAGCAGACGGGGTGGATGAATGCGACGGTGAAGGAGCGTAATTGGGGAATTTATGCACCGCAGCGGATGCGGTGGAGGATTAATTGCAATTTGCGATCGTCGCGGGGCATCAATCGGAAGAAGCGAAGCTTTAAAAGCTTTGGTTTGCGGCGCAATAAGCGGCGCGGGCGGGGATCGTGCGGGGAAGAAAGGAAAGGGGCGGGAAGAGCGGGTTCGGCGAGTGGGGCCCACCGGTCGTGAGAGGAAAGAAAGGAAGGAGGTGCGGCGGCGGTCGATTTTTGACGGGTGGTGGCGGGAGAAGATCGAGACCGCATGGTGTGGCGAAGGGTAAGTGTGCGGGCGGTGGAGATTGAGTCGGGTGGGGAGTGAGCGGCCCGATGCACGACACGCGCGCGTGCGGAGAGAGGAAAGCGGGAGAGAGGTTAAGTTAGATCGGACGGTGAGAATCCGGCGGGCGGAGGGCTCCGATGGGCGACAGCGGCGGCCGGGGGAGTTTTAGGATGTTTATTAGTTTTTGATTTTGAAATGCTATTTAGCTTTAGAAAACTCGAGAAAAATACCAAATAAATTTTGAAAATTCGAGAAAAATTGAGAGAACATCTCAGGACTAATTGAGACTTAATAAAAATATTTTCCACCCAAATTGACATTTATATTTTGCAAAAGCACAATTTGGTTTTAAAGGGGTAGTTTTAAATCTTTATAAAATCCTGAAAATTAATGTAATTTCATATTTGACTTTAGGAAGCTGAATTACCTTTGTTTTAACTTTCAGTAATGCAATAAATTCATTTTTGGCTTTTATAAATTAAAGTTTTTAATTTTTCTCAAATTAGGACTTTGTAATAAACTCAAGAAAAATCCAATAAATTCCAGAATTGATTTTTAATAAAGGAATAAAATTTTGGGATGTTACAAACCTACCCCCTTAAAGGAAATCTAAGCCTCGAGATTTGCAAACTAGAAAAAGAGATGGGGATGGTGGCCTTTAAATCTTCTTCTCGCTCCCGGTGGCCGTCTTGGTGTGGTTGCTCCACTTTGAACCTTGCAGAATCTGATGGTCTTCCTTCTGGTCTGACGCTCTGCAGTCTCGAGAATCTTGATTGGTTGCTCTTGATAAGTGAGATCATCTTGAAGGTCCAGGGCTTTCAATGCTGCTTGCTCTGCGGGGACTCGGAGGCACTTCTTCAGCTGCGAGATATGGAAGACGTTGTGCACTCCTGACATGCTTGGTGGTAAGTCCAACTGATATGCGATCTTTAGTCTGTCTCTGATCTTCTTAACTTTATCTTCGGCATCTTGAAGCAGGTTCGGCCCAGCTTCTTGAGGTTCTCCTTGCTGATCCCAAAGCAAGGGTGTCACTGCACTTTCGACCATACAAGGCTTGAAAGGTGCCATCTATGACCCGGCTTGGTAGCTATTATTGTATGAGAACTCGCATAAGGCAATGAACGGTCCCAGCTGTTCCCAAAGTCCAGAGTACAAGCCCTTAGCATATCCTCGAGCACTTGATTAACTCTCTCTGTTTGACCATCCGTCTGGGGGTGGTAAGCTGATCAAACCGAGCTTACTCCCTAACTCTTCATGCAGCACGCGTAATCGAGAAGTAAAGCGACTTCCTCGATCGACACTATTTTCTTTGGAGCGCCGTGCAGGCACACAATCGGGACATGTCGGCTCGGCTAACTTACTCCGGAGTAAGTAGTTTTTTGGTATAAAGTGAGCTACTTTAGTTAATCGGTCTATGATCACCCAGTTGAATCATAACCCGATTGTGTCCTTGGGAGTCGGTTATGAAATCCATACCGATCTCTTCCCACTTCCATTCGGTATTGGCGGTGGTTGCAAGAGTCGATTGGCCTCTGATGTTAGGCTTTAACTTCGTGACAGTATCGCGAGCTTCAATAAACTCGCTATTTCCCTCTTCATACTAACCCACCAATATTTTCCCTTAGGTCTGGTACATCTTGGTACGACACAGGTGGATTAGTATGGGGTGTCATGAGCTTCTTTCGAATCATGGTTTTGATTTCTGATTATTTGGCACCTGGATGTGGTTCTTGAACAGACGGTGCCATGCTCATCTTCACTTGAATCACGGGCCTTGCCCTTCTCATATTCTTTACGATTTCTGGATATCCTCGTCAACCTTTTGGGCTTCCACGATTTGATCGGGCAATCATGGTTGTATCTCCGAGGTGGTGAGGATGCTTGGTCTGTCGGTTTAGACTTAGGCGGGTAACTCCCTCTGAAGTCGGGTGCGGTCCTTTTCGATAAAACCACATTTGCATAAGACTTCTGCAAGGCATCGGCTACAACATTAGCTTTTCGGGATGGTAGTGTATACCGATGTCATAGTCCTTTGTCAACTCCGGCCATTTTATTTGCCTCGGGTTGAGTTACTGCACAGGTGAAGATATACTTCAAGCTCTTATGGTCGTGTATACCTCACAGTTCTGGAGTAAGATAGTGGCGCCAGATTTTCAAGGCGTGCACTACTGCGGCTAACTCCAAGTCCTGAGTAGGATAATTGCACTCATGCGGCTTGAGTTGGCGTGATGCATAGGCTACCATTTTGCCTTCTTGCATCAGAACACAGCCTAAGCCTAGGCGAGAGGCATCATAGAAGACCTCGAAGCCTTTATGCACATCCGGCAAAACAAGCACGGGTGCTGAGACTAGCCTTTTCTT
Source organism: Melocanna baccifera (assembly GCA_036346265.1). Taxonomy (NCBI): domain Eukaryota; kingdom Viridiplantae; phylum Streptophyta; class Magnoliopsida; order Poales; family Poaceae; genus Melocanna; species Melocanna baccifera. The sequence continues at coordinate 352,492 of JAYEVJ010000046.1, forward strand.
GAGGGTCTGAAAACTCTGCTCACATGCTTTTGTCCAATCGAACTTCTTTTCCTTTTTCAACAGTTGAGTCATTGGCTTGGCTGTCTCGGAGAACCCTGCTATGAACCGGCGGTAATAACCTGCAAGTCCAAGGAAGCTTCTGACTTCAGTTACGGACTTCGGTTGCTTCCACTCCATTACTGCCTCTATCTTGGAAGGGTCTACGGCAATTCCTTCGGCGGTCACGATATGTCCAAGGAAGGCAACCTCTTTTAGCCAAAATTTGCATTTACTGAATTTGGCAAAAAGCTGATGCTCTCGAAGCTTTTCCAAGGTTATCCTGAGATGCTGCTCATGTTCTTCTTCATTCTTGGAGTAGATGAGGATGTCGTCGATGAAGATTACTACAAACTTGTCCAAGTACTTCATGAATACGCTGTTCATCATACTTATGAAGTAGGCCGGTGCATTGGTTAGTCCAAACGACATGACCGTGAACTCATAATATCCATATCATGTAGAGAAGGCAGTCTTGGGAATGTCTTCTTCACGAATCTTCAGCTGATGATATCCTGATCGCAGGTCAATCTTGGAGAAGACACCGGCTCCTTTCAATTGATCGAACAAGTCATCGATCCTGGGGAGGGGGTATTTATTCTTGATGGTGACATCGTTGAGTGCTCTGTAGTCCATACATAGCCTCAATCTTTCGTCCTTTTTCTTGACGAACAAGACGGGTGCTCCCCAAGGTGACGAACTGGGTCGGATGTATCCCTTGTCTTCTAGTTCCTTGAGCTGATTCTTCAGTTCTGCTAACTCATTAGCAGGCATCCGATATGGCCTTTTAGAAATTGGGCGGTGCACGGGACTAGGTTAATCACAAACTCGATTTCCCTATCCGGCGGCATTCCTGGCAGTTCCTCGGGAAAAACATCTGGGTATTCCCGCACTATCGGTACTTCCTCCAAGACTCGGAGGTGGAAGAGGGCACATTCTTCTGCTTCCGGGATCTGGGGAGAGAAGATTACTTCCACGCCTTGGTCATTGGTGAGGGTGATGGATCTGGTAGCGCAATTGATCTGACCTCGATTCTTGGCTAACGGTTCATTCCGAGAATGACATCTAATCCTTGCGATTCCAAAACCAAAAGATCGGCTAGAATCGGATCCCATCTATGAGCAATTCCACTTTAGGGCATAAGGTCCTGCTCTCATTTACTGCTCCAGGAGTGAACTATCATAGGGTTGCTAAGAGATACCCTTACCAACCCATGCTTATCCACAAAAGTTTTGACACAAAAGAATGCGATGCTCGGAATCGAAAAGAAGCGATCTTTGATGCTTGAATTGACAAGGAACATACCCAGCACGACGTCCGGTGCAGTCTGGGCTTCTTCTGTTGTCATGTGGTTCACTCTCCCCTTGATGAGGGTTGGCGGCTTTTGCTGTCCCTGGTTCTGACTTCCGGAGGCTTCTGGAGTTGCTGCCGCTTGGATCTTCTTGGGGCACGCCTTGGCAAAGTGCCACAGTTCATTGCTGATAATGTGAGTTAATCCGTCGGTTGGCGGTGCTCTTACGCACTGGCACGGTTGTTGGTGCGGTTGCTTTGGAACTGCTGGCGATTGGCCTGAAACGGCGGGTGGCTAGTTGAGGACTTGAACCTGCTCAACTGGTTCTTGAAGTTGCTGCCCTGAGGTCTGAACTTGTTCGAGTGCTGAGGGGCGGTGCGACTCTTGAAAGAACTCCCGAGTTGTTCCTCCAGTCCGCCATTCTTTTCTTGGGTTTCCATTTCCATGTGCTTGCCCTCTGGCGGATTGCCTTCGACTAGTGGTGGAAGTCGATATAGTCACCGATATCATTGCAGCGATATGTTGTCATTCAGGCCCTCCATGAACCTTTCTTGCTTGGCCGTCGGAAGCCACATCTTCTAAGCGCATAGCGGGCGGTTAGTTGAACTTTTGCGTACTCATTGTGATCGACTTCCTTGGCGCGAGGATCTGAACTCCTTCTTCTTCAGTGCCATGGTGCCGGTGGGGATGTGAGCTTTGCGAAAACTCTGCTCGAACTCGTTCCATGTTACTGTTTGCGGGTTGGCGTGTGAAGCGGTGAAAGTGTCCCACCATTGAGATGCGGGTCCATTCAGCTGATGGGAGGCGAACAGGACTCGCTCCCGATCGGTGCAACTGCGGTATATCGGCTTCTTGCCGATCGACTGAGCGATCGTCGGCGTCCATTGGTTCGACCTTTGCCGAAGGTCGGTGGCTTGATCATAGGAACTTCGGAAGACAATTGGGAGGTGCTTGGGCAGGTTGGTGATGAGCCTGAGGGTTGTTGATCGTCTGAGCTAACAGCTAGATCAACTGATTCTGATTGGCCATTAACTGCGCCCCATCCGGTCCTGCTGCTGGTGGAGGCGGTGGAATGGGGGCTGACTGGCTTCCTTGAGCTCGGGGTTGGTGTTGTCCATCTTTGTTTCTCTGGTGTTCACCATCTGTTGGAGCTTCAGTTTAGAGAGAGAGAGAACTAAAGGAGAGGTTCTAGTAACAATCCCACCTGTGAACACACAAAAGCAAGGAAAAGCGCAAATAAGAGCCAAATGAAACTTTTTTATTTTATTATAATAGTCTCGTGGCTGTTAACAAGGGACTACTGACTCACGGATAACGTTCTAAGACTCGGGGTTGTCTAGACACTAGTCTTTGCGCTCGAGTCTCCTCGGAAAAGGCCGGAATCGGTGGAGCTGCATCTTGACGGAGTTCGGCAAGTTCTTCTTCTGTGCGCGGAGCTTCTGGCATGCGGTGTGTAGCTCGTCGGGGTGGTGGTACATGTGATCCATGGATTTGGTGAATTCCACGATCGTATGAGGCGGGGTTGCTCTCATACTCGTAGATGAGAAGTCGCGCAGCTCACGGAGGGTCTTCATGGGAAATAGCGAAAGTCCGTGCTGCTGCAGTCCCGGCGTAGATGTTCCTCAGCTGGCGAATGGCTTCTCGGGCTGCATCTTGCACTCCGTCGAAGAAGGTATCTCGAGGTAGGGGGGCGTCAAACACGTGAATGGCTCCGTTGGCTGCAAAGTCCTTGAAGATCTTCACTTCCACCCTCCAGCGTTCCTCGTCTCCATACATGCCAACGTATCCTTGGTAGAGAAGTGCAGGCGGAAGTTGAGCTCTTGCATGAGGTTGTACTGATCATCGGCGAAGAGTCCAGCAAGGGTTCCATGGGAGATGCGGGTAGGTTGCTCCATCTAAAATTTGGAAGAGGAGAGAAGTTAGTGATCAGTTTTGGTAAGGGATTGAGAAAAAGGAGAGATAGTTTTTAAAAGGCATTTCTTATCAAAATATATCCTTAAGGTTGGTCTCTAGCTAAGGTCACGTCTTGGGATCATTATTGCTCTGATACCATTTCTGTCGGGACCCGGAACGACAACTCCAAGTCCCTCTGTGTAAATCGCACTATCCCAGGAAAAGCTAGTGCACACAGTAACAACAGTAATGTATATCATGCAAAAAAAATCACCACCGAATATTATCAAACGACAAAATACGGCCTTAAGGCCAAGTCTTACAATAAAAGGGCACATGGCCAACGAAAGAAAATGAAACAGCGGAAAGCAAATAAAGGTAGCAGAACAGCCCATCCAGCCTCCCACAGGTGAATGACTGTAAGACGCGTCCTACTCGCTGAAGTAGTCCTCACCGTCGTAGTCGCCCTCAAAGTCTGGCAACAGATTAAGCAAGGTGAGTACGAGAGTACTCCCAAGGTAAGCAAGTAAATGCTTACGCAAGTTACACCAGGAATTATAACAGAGTTGATGCATGCATAACGGATTTCAAAGGAAGGCTTAATAGGGCAAATGTGCGGAAAGCAGTACTTGAATTTAAATACAATAACGTAAGTACAAAGAGCTGAACTTTTAATATAGTATATGAAACATTGTTTTTAACAAGTAATATCGTTAGTGTAGGCTCCGACCCACACTAACCTATCCACGGGAATCCACCCGGACCATCACCAAAGCCATCATTTGTTTGCTAAAAAAAACCATATTTTATGAAATCAGTCTAATCTGTGACAACTTTACTCAGCATGTCCATGACCGTAGACACGGCTATCTAGATAGGTCTTTAACTCTGCAGAGGTGTACAGCTTTATCCACAAGACATTCACTCTCACTTGAGCCACGCGATAAACACACTACCTTAGGTGTGCGGCGGAGAGTTCATGACAAGGCTGTTCCAATGATCCATAGCCAAAATGGTCACGCCGCCACTAAGGTTTCACCACAACTCGAATCCACGAGTTGGAGCCCCCTCTGGTGCCATGTGAGACTTCCCACAGCCTACGGCGTGCTCACATTCAGCCTATAGCGAGACTATGCTTGGAACTTCACAAATTACTTAGCCAGGTCCGTCCCATACCGGACTTGTGGTAGTACGAAGTGACTTTGTAAAATGAATCACAGAAACGGTCCTTATGTTGGTTTAGGCCCAACCACATCCCCCCGTACACGACAATCAACCAGGTGTCACCAAACACGAGGCATGCCGGCACCCACCACCTAACCATTAGCCTAAGTCCAAATCATAAGTTTCTATTTTCATTTTTAAACAATTTTCATAAACCATCCTTGACTCACCGAAGTCAAGATATCAATTTTCAAAGTCTCTCATTTCATGTGAAAGATTGATCCCACCTAAAATTATACTAAGCCAGGCTAAGCATTTCTATAAAATTTTCTAGTCAATACTATGGTACTAACTAGTTTTCAGTTAGGGTGACAAGGTGTAGGAATTCGAGATTCAAATTGGGCTATAATCAAAGGATTATGGGTATAACTAACTTTAAAACAAATTTGAATTATATTTGAGTAAAGATACGCATGCATATACAGTAAAACAATATAAATACATTTGAAATATTAGGTTCAACATGGTCAAAGGTATAACTTGCCTTGATCGAAGCCTTGCGGGGAATCGTCGAACTCAACGTCTCCGGAATCGTCGAAATCTAACGTAAAGAGCCAATTCAAAGAAAATTTAAAAACAGAATTCAAATGAAATCCAAATAACTTCCAAAAATTATAAAATAAACTGGGGGACAGAATCTTGAATTTTGGATGTGGACTAACAATTTTTGGAAAGGGATTGAGGCTTTTAAAGGAATTGAAATTTTTAATTTAAAATTTAAATCTTGGGATTACAACATATATTCAAACAAAATTTAAATAAATTTCAAAATAATGCCAGGACTGGATAGATTATGATTTTAGAAAAATTTAGAAATTTGAATGGGTCAATTTGGAGTTAAAATGCAAAAGTTATAGCCTTCCAAAGTTTTAATTCAAATTAAAAGAAAAAGGGGTATTCTCCGGATTATTTTTAAACCGAAAAGGATTTGTGACGTTAGCACGAATTATTTTTCTAAAGGAAAATACATATTATGACGTCAGCCCTAGGATTAATTTATTCGAGGAGAGGCTGACATGTGGGGCCCGGGTGTCGTGGACTGAGTCCATGGACTCGAGAAAGAGGTGAGGTGGCAGGCGGGCGCTCGGGGGTGGGGGTGGCGCTGACGTGGCGCCACGTGGCTGCCACTTCACGGCAACGTGCCGGCGTGGCGGCATGCGCGCGAGGTGGCGAGGGAGGCGCTCGGGTGGCGCCGACGTGGCGCCGATTGGCGGCGCGCGCTGCGCCACCTCGGCCGGCGGCGAGCAGGCGGGCGGCCGGTGGTGGCGCACGGGGACCGAGGGTCACCGGTGCTCTGGCGTGGCGGCGGCGCTGGCCGAGGGCATTAAAATGAAGAGGAGGATACGGGGAGTTCATCGGTACCTTGCGCGGAGGCCAAGGGTGACCGGAGGGGGGAATCAGCGGAGAGGGGCGGCGGTCGGAGAGGGGTTCACGGCGGCGGAGATGTTCCGGCGGCGCACAGGCTTGGGAAGATGGCCGTCGAGGATCGCTGAGGCACCAGCGATGTCGGAGGTACTAGCGAGGAGCGGGAAGTCCGCGGCGGCGATTGCTCGCGCGAGCTGCTGGAGGCCCAGCGGACCAGCGAGCGCAGGGGCTCCGGGCTCAGTTTTTGCGAATTGGGGGCACGGGGAGTGGCGGTGTGGGTAGAGGAACCTCGGGGAGGTCCTTTTATAGGCCGAGGAGGGGGTAACGGCCGCGCATAGCCCGCCGATTTTGAAACAGACGGGGAGGATGAATGCGACGGTGAAGGAGGGCGTAATTGAGGGAATTTATGCCTGCAACGGACGCGGTGGAGGATTAATTGCAATTTGCAGTCGGCGCGGGGCATCAATTCGGAAGGAAACCGAAGCTTTAAAAGCTTCGGTTTGCGGCGGCAATGGCGGCAGCGGGCGGGGATCGCGCGGGGAAGAAAGGAAAGGGGCGGGGAAGACGGGTCTGACGAGTGGGGCCCACCGGTTAGTGAGAGGGAAAGAAAGGAAGGAGGTGCGGCGACGGTCGGATTTTTGACGGGTGGCGCTGGGAGAAGATCGGGACCGCATGGTGTGGGCGAAGGGGTAAGTGAACGTGAACGGCCCCGATTTGATCCGACAATTGTGAGAGAATCCGGGCTGGTGAGGCGTTTAAGTGACGGGGAACGGTCGAGATTGTTTTCGGCAACAGGGGGCGGTGTGGATCGCTCCACATGCCGGGCGACGGGAAGAGGGGAGCCGCGAAGCGGTAAGTGACAGCGGGCGGTGGAGATTGAGTCGGGTGGGGGAGTGAACGGCCCGATGCACGACACGCATCGCGAGCGGAGAGAGTGAAGGCGGGGGAGAGGGTTAAGTTAGATCGGACGGCTGAGGGGGAATCCGGCGGGCGGAGGGCTCCGTTATCGACGCGGCGGCGAGGGAGTTTTAGGATGTTTATTTGTTTTTTTGATTTCCAGAAATACTATTTAGCTTTAGAAAACTCAGAAAAATACCAAGTAAATTTTGAAAATTCCAGAAAAATTCAGAGAACCTTTTGGGACTAATTGAGACTTAATAAAAATATTTTCCACCCAAATTGACATTTATATTTTGCAAAAGCACAATTTGGTTTTAATAGGGTAGTTTTAAATCTTTATAAAATCCTAAAAATTAATGTAATTTCATATTTGGCTTTAGGAAGCTGAATTACCTTTGTTTTAACTTTCAGTAATGCAATAAATTCATTTTTGGCTTTTATAAATTAAAGTTTTTAATTTTTCTCAAATCAGGACATTGTAATAAACTCCAGAAAAATCCAATAAATTCCACAATTGATTTTTAATAAAGGAATAAAATTTTGGGATGTTACACTTCTATAGCCCTTGCCAATTCCAGATTGGAAGTGAGAAGAAATTGGCATAGACTTCATCGTCGGACTCCCTAGAACTCAATTCGGCTATGACTCCATCTGGGTAATCATAGACCAGTTGACCAACGTAGCTCATTTTATACCAATCAAGACTATCTACTCAGGGAGTAAGCTAGCAGAGCTATACATGGCCAGAATAGTATGCCAGCACAGAGTTTCGAAGAACATTGTGTCAGACTGAGGAAGTTAGCTCAACTCCAGGTTCTGCCAGAAGCTTCATAAAGAATTGGGTAATAGGCTCAACTTCAATATAGCCTATCATCCCCAAACCAATGGCCAGACAAAGTGAGTTAAGTAGATATTGGAGGATATGCTAAGAGCTTGTGCTCTACATTTTTGCACCAGTTGGGATCAGACCCTATCCTATGCTGAATTGTCCTACAATAATAGCTATCAATCCAGTCTTTAGATGTCACCCTTTGAAGCGTTGTATGGTAGGAAGTGCCAAACACCCCTTCTATGGGAGTAACCAAAAGGACATCAAGACCTGGTGCCCAACCTACTTCAAGATTCTGAGAAAAAGGTGAGAAAAATCAAGAAACAGCTTAGGATAGCCCACTCATGCTAGAAGAGCTATGCCGACAACCGTCGTCGTGACCTGACCTTTGAGGTGGGTGACTTTGTCTATCTGAGAGTGTCCCCACTAAGAGGAGTTAAGAGGTTCTAAACCAAAGGAAAACTTGCACCAAGATTTCTAGGGTCGTTCAAGATCTTGGAGCGTAGTGAAGAAGTTGCCTATCAGCTAGAGTTGCCACCGACCATGTTAGGAGTGCATAACGTCTTCCACGTATCTTAGCTAAAGAAATGCCTTCAAGTACCCATAGAGCAGGCAGCACTTGAGACCCTTGACCTTCAAGAAGATCTCACCTACCAGGAGCACCCTATCAAGATTCTCAAGATAGTAGAATGTCAGACTAGGAGAAAGACCAATCATTTCTATAGAGTATCACTACTACAAAACAGGCTATACTTGACGGGTAAATCATAGACGGTTCATACGGAACCGTCTGTGATTAACTATCCTGAGCGGTTCATCGCCACCGGTGTAATCTGATCTGTTTTTATTACTTATTTTGCATCGGTGGAGCAAGGCGCGGCTTTTGGGAGTTCGGGGTGAAAATATATCGCCGTCTTCTTAGTGATCGATCGAGGTTAGTACTCAATTACTTTTAATTATGCTTATATACATGTTTTTGTAATGGAAGGCTTAGAGATGATAATTTATATGCTATGTAGTTGCGGTAATAATCATTTTTGGCAACCATTTGTTACTTGTGTAGCTAGCGGAAATGGATCAATTGGATGTATATTGAGAACCATGTGAGTGAAGAGTATATTATTGGCATGTCTACATTTTTAGAAGAGCGGCCGAGTGGATATATTAAAGAAGGGGATAAAATATATGTCTTGTCCATGTATTGATTGTGATAATCTCAAGATGTTTAGCAACTCAGCGCAGATCGAAGCTCACTTGATTGAAGGGTTTGAGAAAGGGTACAAATGTTGGACCGATCCACGGTGAAAGAAATGTACACAAGAAGTTGGTAGTTATGACATAGTCGATGGGGACAACGATATGCGGTTGTGGTGTGCTTTTGATCATGAGGCCGCGGATGGATCGCGGGATGAAAATGCGGATCAGATGTTACGTGATGCGTAAGAGAACTACGATGAGAGAGTTTGGTAAATTCGAGGTCTTGATGGAGGACTCGGAGAAACCTTTGTTCTCGGGATGCAAGCCGCAATGCACAAGGTTATCATCAGTTCTAGAACTACTGAAATTGAAGGCAAGCAATGGTTGGTCCGACAAGAGTTTCACGGCGTTGTTAGGTCTCCTAGCGGACATGCTTCCAAAGGGAAATGTGTTGCCCAGAACCACCTACCAAGCCAAGAAGATTCTTTGTCCATTAGGAATGGAAGTAGAAAAATACATGCATGTCTGAATGATTGTATCCTGTACCGTAAAGACTATGCTAGCTTAAATATTTGTCCGGTGTGCAAAGCATCCCGATACAAGCGTAAAAATGACTCTGATGATGGAAAGGGCATCGAGGTGAAGCAAGGACCTCTGCTAAGGTGTTGTGGTATCTTCTGTAATCCCCGTTTGAAGCGTTTATTTGCAAACCGCAAGGATGCAAGATTGATGCGTTGGCACTTGGAGCGGCGTAAGAAAGACGGAATGATAAGACATGTTGCTGATTACGCGCTAATGGAGGAACATCGATAGGATGTTTGTAGATTTGATGTGGGCAAGAAATATAAGGTTTGGGTTGAGTACTGGATGGAATGAATCCTTTTGGTAACATGAGCAACCGACATAGCACTGGCCCGTGACTCTATGCATGTACAACTTTCCTCCTTGGCTGTGTATGAAGCGGAAGTATATTTTGATGTCACTACTTATCCAAGGGCCGAAGCAACTTGGCAACGATATTGATGTGTTTCTAGCACCATTGGTAGAAGATCTTGCAATCTTGTGGAAGCGAAGGGTACATGTATGAGATGCGGATAAGCGAGAAAACTTTACTCTACGCGCTATGTTGTTCTGCACCATTAATGATTTTCCTACCCTTGGTAACTGTCGAGTTGAGTACAAAGGAGCCAAAGCGTGTCCGCACTTGCTTAGACAATACCGAGAGTATGTGGTTGAACAACTCGCGTAAAAGCGTGTACATGCGTCACCGTAGGTTCCTTCCAAAGTATCACCCATACCGGGATGAAAAAACAATTTGATGGAAAAAGAAGATGACTCGATGCAAGACCTTTTAGCGGGAAAGAGGTGTATGATATGGTCAAGGATATAAACGTTGTGCTTGGAAAGGGGTGTAAATTGAGGAAGAACATGTGGAAAAAAAGGTCAATATTTTGGGACTTGCCTTATTGAGAGCACTTAGAAGTTCGCAATTGCATCGATGTCCTGCACGTAGAGAAGAATATATGTGACAGTTTGATTGGTCTCTTATTGAACATTCCTGATAAAACTAAGGATGGTGTTAACGCAAGGCGTGACTTGGTCGCTATGAACATCAGGACCGAGTTAGCACCGATAGAAGAACAGAGAATGCGGGCCAGTCAGAAGTTTGGATCACGAGACAACACAATCGTCAGTTCAACGAATGGTTGAAGGCGCAATTGACTAGGAGGTCGTCAAGTGAAACACTACAATGGTTGGCAAAAGGGCCAAAATTTACAATTGTGACATGGCAAGGATACGACATTAATGGCTATACATTTTATACAACGGTCGAGGATAAAAGAGCGCATGCGAGAACTTCGGTGTCCGCATAGATGCCTATGATGCGCATGTCGGTGCCGCTGGCCCAAGCTCGTACTACGGGCTTATAGAGGAGATTTGGGAGCTTGACTACGTAATTTTCAAGATTCCTCTATTTGGTGCCGTTGGGTCCATCTCTCCACTGAGGTGTAAAGGTCGACAAATGCGGTGTCACTCCGTGGACATCGAATGTGTAGGATACAAAGGCGAACCATTCGTACTCGCGAGGCAAGTTGTTCAAGTATTTTATGTAACCGATCAGGCAAATAAGAAGCGCCATGTAGTTCTTCAGTGGAAAAGAAGGATTGTCGAGTTGAGAATGTTGTGGATGAGGAAGAGTACAATCAATTTGATGATTTGCCTCCATTCGAGACGGCATCGAGCTCGAGGAAGAACAAGGCGATGAAACAAGCTATATGCGTGTCGATCATCGTGAAGGGCTTTATTTAAAATAAAATAGCTATGTGTAATAAATGTAACTATATATGTTTTATTGTAATTGTAAAATGACTCAGCAACTTTATATGATGTATTTGTGAATTTGCATCTTTGGTAGGTGTAGTTATATTGATTACACTCGTGAGAGGTCTTATTGAATCTTTGGTAGTGTAGTTACAACGGCCCGGTAGGCAAAGGTTTATTACTGATCGACAAGCGGTAGGCACGAGGCTTATTACAGAGCGGTTATACACTTAGAACAAATGCGTGATGAATTATCCTGACGGTTCTCCACTTATAACCGCTGTGATATTATATTATCCTGACGGTTATAAGGTAAGAACAAATGCGTGATAGTAATTCTATCACGAGCGGTTCTGTAAGTAACAAATGTCGTGATAGCATACTATCGCGAGCGGTTTGTAACGTATAACCGTCTATGATAATATAATATCACGAGCAGTTTAGTTATAGAACCGTCTATGATAATATAATATCACGAGCGGTTTAGTTATAGAACCGTCTGTGATAAAACTATCACAGACAGTTCTTTTAAGGAACCGTCTGTTATAGTTCTCCATATAAATACCGCCCGGCTAAGTACAGATTTCGCACTCTCGCACTCTAATCTCCAGCGCCCCTGGTATCTCTCGCGCTGCCCTTCCCTCCCGACGTCGCCGCCGCCGTCGGTCGCTCCCGACGCCGCGCCCTCCCGCGCGCTCCTCCCGACGCCGCGCCTCCGCCGGCGCTCCCTCCGGCGCGCTCCCTCCGCCGCGCTCCTCCCCGACTCGGTGCCGTCCTTCCCCGACGCTCCCTCCCCAAGCCCGGCTCCGCCCCGACTCTAGCTCCTCCTCCCCGCGAGCCGGCGCCCTCCTCCCCGACTCGGTGCCCTCCTCCCCGACTCTAGCTAGTTGTTTCATGTTTCATATAGAATAATGAAGATCGTTATTCATATTTAATGTTTCATATATTGATATATATGCTACATTGTCATATTGATATATATGCTACATTGTCATAGTGATATATATGCTACATTGTCATATTGATATATATGCTACATTGTCATATTGATATATATCTTTGCGAATTTACACATCTTTGGATTGATGGATATGTTAAATTCATTTGTCATTTGTATTTGGATATGTGTTATATTTCAAATGGTATGCTCAATTCATATATTACATACATGTTATGACATTTGTATTTGATTGATGTCATCTTTGTGCTCACATAATCATACTAATTATATTGCTATATATGAATTATTAGCGACTAGCTATAGCTAGAGATATACCACACCTCACTGCGTCCACATAGTCATCCAAAAATATATGCCACATAGACCTTCAAAGGGCATGAAGCTAGTGACACACTCAGTGTATCTGTTTCAATGAACTGGATACACTAGAGTGTGTCATTTGCTTCATAGAACTTTGCTTAGGCCCACACCTCACGAGCTAGTGACACCGCAGCTTATTTTTTTCTTAGAAGAGAGATGGCGTCCTCACGGGCCGTCGTGCGTCATCAGGTCTTACGCTCCCAAGATTGGGAAAACTAAGCGTGGTCGAGGAGTATCGAAAAGGCGGATGGCGAATGACCATCACGGTGGTCTCTCGAATGGGGTCCCTCTGCAACCGAAGAAAGCGGTGGCATCATTTGAATACTGCGAGATAATTGGAAGGAGCGGGTCTCCATCACCATAGCAAGTGGAGAGAGTTGTCAAGCGATCACAAAAATCAGCTATGGGAGGAAGTTACACATTCGTTCGAGATCACGCAGAAATCTGAGGACTCGTGCGGCGACACGCGCTCCTCGCAATGGGAAAAGCATGGAAGAATTTTAAGAGTACTCTTGACGCGATGCGTGGCCAAGGATCTTACGTCCTTCACAAAGTATCCTTTCGTGTCATTTGGAAGCATGGGAGGTCTTTGTGCGGATGAAGACAACGACTGAATTTGAACAACAAAGTGCGGCGCACAAGGCTATCAATCAGAAAACACTCACCCTCACGGACTCGGCTTTGCTGGTACGCGGTAAAATCCGCGATGGAGGATGCGGACGAGTCGCACTCCAATCGGAGGCCTCCCGCCATTTGCCGGGATCATAAGCCGCGCGCAAGGTAGTTAAGGCGAGGTCGTCAACCACATCTTCGGGTGTCTCTTTTAAAAACCCCGCAGATGAGGAAGTGTCCCAACACCTGGTAAGATAAGTTAAACTACATAGTTGTTAACACCTCTTGAACTTCATGAGTTCAAAAGTAACATGATTAATTGCCTCTTGCAGTAATCATTGACTACCGAATCTTCTCGTGGATCCTTTCAAGAATACAGGGAGAGAGATTTACTATCACAGGCCTTGGAAAACAAGGAGCACCTAGGTCGCACACGAGGCTTGAGGGTTTACGTATCTTGGAAGCACGGATTTCCAGATTACTTCGAGACATATAGGAGTAGGAAGATATCCAAGGCGTACCGCAGCGACCAAATGAAACAGGAGCCGTGCTCAACCGGGAATAACTATCGCCTCACTTCAAGAGCGGTGCCTCACCGAGGAGAGATAGATTCATTGAGGAGAAGCGAGACAAGTCCGCAACCAATCGCAACCCACCCCTACTCTGCGGTACCCGGTCCCCCTCAACGCCGCGCAGATGGCTGTGCGCCCACACCAAATCACGAATATAGCGGCGCCCGCTTACCTATCGATGACATTCGGGTAATGCACCTCTTTAGAATGCTGCATAGATCTCTGGTGGGCGCCTTAACTCATCTTGTGTCGTTATATAGGGGCCCATGCCTTGCATCCTCGAGTCGCTTATTGGCTCTATTCCGTTGATTGGGCGGGGATGGTGTATCCATTCTTTGTCAAGTACTTTGGTGCACGGTGTACAAGTAGAGACCGGTTTCATAAAGGTCGGTGGACATGATTAATGATATTTTTAAGATCGTCCCTCTTGAGAAGCCCCAAACAAAGATATTAAGACATTGGGGATGCTGTCCACACATTCATTCGGTGGCGAAGAGGACATTGCCTCGACTTGTTCGTGCCACGATCTCACATCTTTGTCCCAAGAGGACATCGCCTCGAACGCCACATCGGCTCGGTGGCTCCACCTCCAGCTCGGTGGCTCCACCTCCACTCGGTTCGGAAGCTTTGTTGCATCGGTTCCGCCGAGACGCCACCGAGAATGTATCGTAGCGAGGTTATAAGACTCAAGGGAAGAAAAATAAGGCTCCGTGCCATGGAAGTTCAGTCTAGGAGTGTCGTTGGTCCTGAGTCACAATTACCTGTGCTTGGCATGATTTGCAATACATTGCATGCGGTACATGGAGAAGTCAACATGAAGCCAATCCGGCGAGTGCATTCATCGTGAAATATACGAGCAGCATTTCCTCCACGACATAGGCTACATCGTCGTGATATTCAAGACTTATTTTTACTATTCAATCTCGACGAACTCGACGCCGCTTCTACTTGGACCTTTGTAAGTGTACTGTACAATGAAGTTCTACATTCACATTATACCGATAAATGTCATTACTCTTTCCTTATGTATAGATGCATGATCCAACAAGTTCGGCGATCGCGACAACCGGTGGGTTTCCTCGACCCTCACTTGGTCTCTGAGCAAGTTATCAAAGGTAATGAATCCTTCGTGCAAGATTACATAACGAGGGGATTGTGTGCTCACATCGACAAGGAGTACGTCATGTTTCCTTTCAACCAAGGGTAAGTGCTTCACTAGTTGCCACACATATTTTATTTGTACTTTACATGCAGCATGAACTTAGAATTAATCACTATGGTGTGTACATGACTAGGCAACACTGGATTTTGATTGTGATTATACCAAAGTGGAGCAAGGTAATATACCTTGATTCCCTACTTAGGAGCAACCACGACTTCAGTTGTGTGCAAGAAGTACTTAACAAGTAAACTCATTTCCTCTATACATAACTCTATTGTAATATTTCCTTCGTTTGCAACCGCCGAGGCTAACTTTTTTGAATCACGTAGGTCGTTTGCTGCTTATGTTGCCTAGGGAGAAAGACACGACAAATCTAGTGACACGCTACGACACAACACGCGATTTTCGGTACCCACTACAACACAACAATCCTATATCACACTTTGTTATAATGCCTCTAGAATTGACAATACCTATGTACGTAATGCAATTTTGCGGTGCCAAAGAACTACTGAGGGCAATGTATGTGGATTCTCGTTTGCCACCATATGAAGGAAATCATGGATAGTAAGATCAATGATCCAGAGGTTTGTCATGTCTTTGCAATAATAATTATTATTTGATTATATATGTATATACACACATGCTAATTAATGACTTATTGCTCCTAGCGACAGCGGGTGGACTTCGACGTAAGTACATATGATCTTGACCAACTCGTTGAAATTCGTGCAACACTCTCCGAGTTCTTAGTATGACAGTGTATAAACAAGGCTGAAGAGTTCTACCCCGGCAATGGTGATAATTAGATGTTGAAACATTAGATGCAATTGTACAAATCACTCAGTTGTGTGCTTAATCAAATAACTCATTTGTCAGAACAGTGTGACGATTTTCATTCTATATTTGTATGTGATCTGTTGGCCATTTGTTACATTTGTAATTCATTGAGTTGCAATTAACTTATCTGGGTAACTTTGAGTTGCAATATTGTATGTGATTCATTTGTCGGATCTGTGTAATCTGCAATGTATGTGATTCTTATATATGTTGTAATCTTGTTGCTTGCTTTCGAGAGGGCATGGCTAGCATATCACGAGGTTAGCCAAAAATGGCAAATAAAAGCTCTTTGTTGCAATTGCTATCACAGACGGTTCGTTGTTGAAAACCGTCGTGATATTGCGAGTATCACGCAGCGGTTGGAGCAGAACCGCTCGTGATATCGTGTCTATCCTGACGGTTATTGTTTTTAATCGCTCGAAAGTAGACTATCGCAGCACGGTTGTTTGCAAAAACCGTCGTAATATCGATTATCACAGACGGCTCGGGAGCCGTGCGTGATAACCACCTATTATCATCGACACATAAAGCAGGCGGTTCGAAAATCGCTCGTGATGACGATTCCGACCAAATGCGTGATAGGCCTGTCTGTAGCAGTGTATAGTGGAGAAATCATACCGAAGATCAAGCCACATAGGAATGAGAGGACGATTTGAATACTAACTATCCCCATCTCTTTTGCTAGCCATCCCAAATCTTGAGGTCGAGATTCTCTTTGTAGGTTTGTGACATCCCAAAAATTAGCTATTTATTTATATATTTAGATTTTCCTTCGATTTAGTTTCTTTTCCTTTTTTCTAAACCTTTTAATTAAACATAGAGAGTAAGTTATTAAATTAATTATATAATACTAGTCAAAACAAAATTATTTTATTCGGGTTTCTTATATTTCCTAGAATGTTTAGGAATTTTTGGGCTTTATTTGAATTTTTTCTGCTAATTTCTGGAGCTTGTTCTTTATTTTCAGATTTCTAGAAATATGAAAATGAAATTTGATATTTTACAACCCTCTCCCTTCCCTGGGCCAACAAGTGGCCAGCCCATATCACACCACCTTGCGCCGGCCCAAAATCCCGATCGCCCGCCCCCTCTCCCTCTTCTCTCACCGCGCCACAGGACCCTCCCATCATCCCTAACCTCCCCCTCCCTTCTTCTTTCCTTTCTCTCCCCTTCCTCTTTCCTCTTTTATGCCGGTGACCCCCCAAATCCAGGCGACCTTCTTTCCTCTTTCCCCTTCCTCGCGTATGGAAGTCCCTCGCCGCACTGGTCCCCAAATCCTCAATCAGTGCACCACGTTTTCCTCCTGTGTGCTGCTCTTTCCTTCCCTTTCTCCTTCTTTCCACCGGCACCGGCGAGAAATTCTTGCCGTTTGCTCCCCTCTTGGCCTATATAAATGAGCCCCTCAACCTCGTCGCAAACCGCACTTGTCCAAGCCACCTTCGATTTCTCCTCTAGCGCAGCTAAAAGCCCCGGCACCACACGCCTCTACCTCCACTATTTGCCACTCTGCTGGCAAGCAATTGCCGCACCCTAGATCATCGTCGAGCCCCGCGGATGGCTTGTCAAGCTTTGTCGTGAACTTCTGCGTCCCCTTCACCCCTCATGCGCCTTAAAGCTCCACCTAAATGCCTCATCTATCAATGACCGTAGCGCTACCGTCACTCTTCGCTGTCATTGGTCACCTCCACTCCTCATGCTGCGTGCGAGGTAACGTCAAGCTCTTCATGCCTCCCCCTCTCTCTTGTGCACCACGCCGCCCTCCTCTGGCCGCTGGAGCACCGTCGCCAACCACGCCCAAGCCTTTCCTTGCCAGCGACTCACCATGTCAACGTCGAGGTGAGGTACTATGAGCTACTGCTACAAAGTCCAATCATACTACCACAAGACTAGATGGGACATTCCTAGCTAACTAATTGGTGGGTCACAACCTGAGTCTCACTACAGGCTGAGTGTGAGTGTGGCGTAGGCCATGGAAAGCCTCACATGTGATAAGAGGGGGCTCTGATCTAGTGAATTCCTTATTATGGTGAAATCTTAGTGGAGGCGTGGCCAGGTTGAAGGCTTAACTTTGTAAATGCATTGTTGTGATTACTCAGTCGCACGCCCAAGGAAGCGTGTAATGGCCGACACAACGAGTTAATAATATCTTATGGGTAAAATTGTACAATATCTGTAGAGTGTATAAACTATCCTGGATAGCCGTGCTCACGGTCATGTGTATGCTAAGTAAAATTTTTCATGGATTAGACTTTATTTTCTACAAAACGATTTTAATTGGAAAAGTGGAATGTTTTTGAGAAAAATGGTCTGGGTGGGATAGCCGTGGATAGGTTAGTACTAGGTCGGTGCCTGCACTAACGATAATACTTTATTAAATTACAATGTGTTACTTAAAATATTAAATTCAGCAATTTAATTATATTAGTTGTATTTTATTTAATATTGTTTTATGCTCAAATAACCATATAAGCCCTCCTTTAGTTGCCTTTATCATTATATTGCATTTTTTAGTGTGACTTGTAGAGTACAAGTTTGTACTCACCCTTGCTTTATCATCCTAGAGGAGGACGACTTTGATTACAGTGAGGACCAGGATGAGTAGGTCGCGTCTTACTGTCATCTGTCTGTGGGTAGATTTGGGCTTCGCTCTTATAAGTTTGCTTCCATAGTTTTTCCTTATTATTGTGGCCAATGAGCATTGATGTAAACTTTAGTCATAAGACCGTACTCTTTTATTTAATAAAGTTTATCATTTGTACTTGATATTTATACCTGTTACCACCGCGTGCACTAGCTAATCCTGGACTAGTGCTATTTACACAGAGGATCCAGGGTCATCGCTCTAGGGTGTGACACAAGTAAACACTGCAAATAATTGACAAAGCTAGATCAAAGACAATATACTAGGTACCCTTAGCAAGAGCGTTATCATGCTGATAATATGATGTATATTGGGAGTTGTGTCACCGACGATCATGCACAAGCACATGAACAAAAGTAGAAGAATACTAGAGGAAGAGAGGGGAGATAGCCGAATCATTATCCATGTGAGACTAAACTATTCCTATTATGGAACATAGGCCTCATGGATCTTATGGGCTTGATTTAGATAAAGTGTCCACATAATTGGATTATTTGAAAATAGGCTGGTATACAACAGTTCTGAGTTTGACGGGGATTCCTTGACGTTTATGAGAATATCTATCCAAATTATTCAAGGGACTGTCTATACAACATTCGACTATTTTTTAGAGTAAAATTAGTCAAATTTTAGAACTGTTGAATAAAGATCCAACGCCTCAGATTCGGAGCACTCACATTTTTTAGAGGGGTGTATAGGGGATCCGTTAGATGGAGATCCAACACTCCAAATTCGGAGCACTCATATTTTTTGGAGGGGAATTGTATGGTGGATCCGTTGGATAGAGACCCAATGTTGAAAAAATCTAACTAATTTTATCCTAAAAACAGTCAAGTGTTGTTTATCAACTTTTTGGTGCTTGATTTTATTTTCTACTCCTATCTTTAGTGTGAATGTAGTGTTGTGTCCGCGCGAGAGCTGGATCGAGTGACAAGACAGAGAATTTAGAGTAAAAGGACAAAAATGGTATTGTAAAGGGAAATACTACTAGTAAAAGACTATGTTCATACTTTAGCTTGCCCTAGCCAAGACAAGTACTCGTGCTAAATAGAAAAGTTGCTCTCAGACAGGACCTCGTGACAATAATGATTACAATAACTGGACTCTACTAGAGGAAAATAAAGTCAAACTAGAGGGGCCCTTACTATTAATATGGACACCAACAAATACTCCTTATATTAAGGTCTAGGTTGGCCAATCTTCTCGTACCACATCACCAGTTTTACAAAAAAATCCCCTTATTTTTAAAATTATGTACAGATGTTTATTTTTTTACAAAAAAAACTTGCCATTTTACGAGAATGTTCTTCGCTTTTTGAAATTACGTATGGATCTTTGATTTTTTTTCAAAGAGATCCTCTTTCTACTAAAACATTTTTAGGAATTACGCACGGGTCCTCCGTTTTCCTGGAAAAGCCCTCCACTTTTTTAAAAATACATATATATTCTCAATTTTTCCAAAAAAAACCTTTACGAATTGCCGACTCTTGTTACGGTCTATGTGGAAGCTAGCGCGCCGTGGCACGGTAGCACGGTAGCTTGATTTTGATATGGTTTTCCTTTCTTTTTCTTTTTAAAAATGAGAAGTTCTAGAGGAGAACAATTCCTTTCGACTGATCATGGAAATATAGATCAATTTATAGCACACCGCAAAGAATCCATCTATAAACAACACTATTGCATCTAAAAGAACTTAAGAAGTTCCCATCAGTTCTTTCTCCCCCATGGCGTGGAAGGGATTTTTACAAGGGAGAGCCTCAAGTGAGATCTCTACTTCTCAGCCGTTAAATTAAAATGATCATCTTGATCGAATGGTCGATGAGGAGGACCCTGCCCCATTGCGCCATTACTCGCACGACGCTCGATTCATCGATGATCGATCAGCCATTGTGGTAGCATAGCTGTACAGTGGTCGCTATGACACTATAATTGCTGTGTCCCGTTGCAGCTTGCAGCTGGCCGTCGATCGATCTACCTGCAGCTACCAAATCCCATTGGCCGCAGCCGTATCCACGTCAACGCATTGACTCGCTAGTCGCTACTCCCTGTTCTCGAGTAGCAATCAAGAGTTAATCGACCCATGATCCGTAAGGTAATTAACTGCTCTTTCCGCTCACAAATTACTATACCCACGTCGTTTCAGACGAATAGACGATACAATGTGTGTTAGTAGATAGCTACCCCGCAGCTCAAAAAGAAAAAAAAAACAGAGCTGCTCTGTCTTGTCAAAAATAGATGATGTGGGAACCAACCACCAAAGTTTAAATCCTTGTGCTCTTCTATTATGTACATAGCAGCACGCTTCAGTAGAAATTTGGTGAGGTTGCAGATTTATCTCTAATCTCCAGTCTATACGTGTGCTTAGGGGTCCACTCGCGCGTATGTGCACGCGTGATCGCATGTGCACATGTGTGTCTTTCTTGTAATAGAAAAAAACAATGATTTGGTGGTGGATTTAGTTTGCAAATAGTACTAGATGTTTTTATTGTCTACGCAATCTTTTTTGTTTCAAATGACTAGTTAATTGTCAGTGATAAAATTAATGATAGCATGTGTCCGCAAAATAAAGCATTACTTTATTTTCTACGTGGATGAAGCTAAAACTATAATTAATTTGGAACAGAGGGAGTATAAAAGACTATAATATTGTAAAGGTATTTTTATGACAAAGCTACTAGAAATACTAGTTATTTCAAAAGCTACAAATATAATTACATTTAATAGGGACAAATTATGTCAAAAACTACTCCCTCTAGTTACAAAAAAAAATGGTTTGAGGATTACGTGTAATCAAACTTTCTAAACTATGGCTATTGAGATATTTTAAAATATTTAGATTGAATACTCAGAATTCATATGTGTAGGTTTGTCTTGCAAAACACTTTCATAGTATTATAATTTATTGGATTTTACAAATATATTGCAATACAAATTTGTGGTCAATATTGCGTTTTATAGACCGTGTTAATGTCTAAAATAGCATTCTTTTGTGACTGCGGTGAGTAGCACATAAATTAATTTCTTCATTGTTCTTTGCCCATATATATGTAGATAAAAACAACTAATAAACTGGATCATGAGTACTATTTAATGTAAGCAAAGTTTGACTAATTTAGCTCCACGTTTTTGTTTCCTCCGGAAAACGACATCTACTTGTAAAGGGGTTTTGTAGTTAAAGCGGCAACAGTGCAACACGAAAGGAAACTTCCATCGTGATCCATCGAACACATGGACATGGTCCACAAAACATAACATTGAAAGGTTCAGCAGGTACGTGTGTAAATGCTCCGGAAACTGCCGGCCGGATCCAAGATCGGACGTACGTCGCCTATTGGGCGCGTGGACCAATATATTGATCGATCTGACAGTGGATATGCAAATGCATGTATCATTCGCTGGCGAGCTCGATCGGCGTAGCGGCGAGGGGGCACGATTCGCACGAATCAGGAGTCCCATGCATGGGGCCGGGCTTTTACAGTTCCAGTTTTGTGGATTCATCCATCCACTGCGCATCCATTCATGAATAGGTGAACAATGCATGGGCGTGGAAGTCTGTCCCAGGTGTCCATCCACCGCCGAAGCCGACCCGTGGAAGTCTCCCGTGGGCGTCCGTCCACTGCCAAAGCCAACCCAGGGAAGTCTCTCCTAGGCGTCCGTCCACCGTCGATCCCATGCCAAGGACTATCTCGGCCACCAACGAGGCGTCTTGACCGCCCTGGGCTCTCCCGCCATGCAACGCCGCATCCGCCGAAGCTTCGGTGTGTGGAACCCCAGCTGCCTAGGGGGATGGCTCGCTGCTCAAGTCTCGGCCGCCCCAGGAGGAATCTCGCTGCTAAATGCCGTTTTCATCCGAGTCTCAGCGCGCGAACCCTCGGCCGCCCCTAGGAGGATCCCGCCGCGTAAGGCCCAGCCAGCCTAGGCCCTAGGGGGACCTTGCTTTCATTTCACCCCCGAGCTCATTCCACCACTAACGCCAAGGGCTGGGGTTGCCACCCCCAAGGCTAGGGCCGCCTCCCCTGGGCACCTTCCACCACTGAAGCCAAAGGCCAGGGCCGCCTCCCCCGAGCGTCTTCTTTCCACTTCGGCCTTCGGTGCAATGAGCACAAAGAAAACTGCAACGACTGTCGGCTCCTCTGGCAAGAGGGGCAGACCTTCCGCCTCTCGAAAGCATAGCACGAGGGAGGGGAGCCTGGAGAAGACTCTCTGGTTCTCCCGCCACTTGGGCCCGTCTAGCATGATGAAAGAACACAGCTGGCGAAGGAGGGTAAGATTGAGGGTGCAGGCTTGGCAGTCCTGCCCAAGCCCGATGAAGTCCACCCTAAACTAGGGCTGGGGATGCTTGTTGTCTTCGCTACTCAGTTTGAGGCTAGGCTCTGCATCCTGAAGGATGTGCTGGACACCTTCGTACTTGAGGTCGCCGACCTCAATCCAGGCTCCTTCGTTCTCCTTATGGTGCACGAGTGGGAGATGCGCAGTTTGGGTGTGAAGTGCACTTTGGCCAAGCTATTCTGCTTTCTCCACTACATCTTGCTCACAACAGTGTATGCCTTCGAGAACGTGCGTTCCTCATACAGGGTGATAACCCTTCAGCTCTGGGGCAGCCGACAGAAGTTTGAGTTTCCCACGAAGGCTCACAAAGTCAAGTGGGAGTCGTGGAGGGACTTTTGGTTCTACTATCCTGCTCAGGGATCTAGCCTCATCAGCATGGGCAAGAAGCCATTGGTGGATCGCTCGATGCACTTCTCGCCATCTTTGGGTGCGACAGACAAGGCCTACCACCACCTTCTATAGGGGCTTTCCTCGAGGTTCAACATGAGTGACCTCGTCCAAGAGTACTGCATGCTGAGGATCGCCCCCTCAGCCAGGGCTAGAATCTGACCTTCATGGAAGGCCAGGCATCAGGGAACATTCGGGCCTTCCGAGGCTTCGCCAAGTTGCAATGTAAGCTCCCACCCCCTTCATGTGTCACGTGTGTATGGTTTATAGCCCTTCTCTAACTTCTTACTTGGTTGTACAGGCTTGATGCTCCCGTAGGTAGAGAAGGCAGCGGTGGCCATACTTGGGTGCGAGACGAAGGTAGAGCGCGGCATCGTGGAGGACCTGATCACGGGGGCCTGGCACAATGAGGCATGCGAGATGCTGAACATGCCTGTGCCTACTCGCCCTCCCCTCAACAAGGAAGGTGGGTCTAGGCTGGGGGCAAAGCGCCCTCGCGTGGCCCTGGAGGACTCGCCCTAACTAGTCAGCCGAGCGCGGGAGCCTTCACCACTCGCCTTAGGCTACACCTTTCGGTGCTGGGGGCACTTCTCACCGCCCCAAAAAGGGGAAGGGACTTGCCATGGGTGACACCCCGCCTGGCTCTCCATGATCTCCCACTTCTTTCATGAGCAATGTCTTAGTCTTTGGCTTCGGGGGAGCCCCTGGGGGAGAGACCGACAAGGGGGCATCGGCCGCAGTGCCCGCCATTGCCCCTCACACTTTTGTCCCGCTGAGGGCTCTGCTCGTCAATCTATCTTTACTAGAGAGCTTAGGTGGAGGCGGCACAACAGCTGAGGCCGACACGATAGGCATCGCCTCAGTGAGCACATTGAGGGTCGTGGCAGGCAGCACTCCGCTGGCTATCGAGGGGTCCTGAGGAGGCGGCAGCCCCCACGTCTGTGCCCAAGTGAGTGCTTCCCGCCCTTGGCACCTAGTGGGCATGCTTCTGGGCACGGACCTGAGTACACTGTTGCTAGCTGAAGGGCGCTGTTGTCGCATAAACACAACAGATGGTACAGAGTACCTTTTCTTCATAGGAGGAAGAAGATCTAGTAGAGAGCTAAACTGGAGGGAGGATCCTTTCCTTTTTAGTTGTCTCCTAGATCTTCTTTCTCCTATGAAGAAAAGGTACTCTGTACCATCTGTTGTATTTATGCGACAACAGGCGCGTCACCATGGAGAACTTCATGCTGTTGATGCCCATGCTCTGTCCCATGCACAATGCCCGTCGACCTCGACTCAACCCTTGAGGATGACCCTTCTAGGTGTGAGAGGGAGGCACTCTGAGGGACTGAGTCCATCCTAGGAGTGAGAGGTCCGCTAGCTTGCCAGTGTTCTCTTTTTTGTTTAAATTTGGTGTGATGATGTTTACAATGAGTGTTCGCCCTTGCAGACAATGGTGTGGCAAACCAAGACCGTTACCCATTGTTTGGGTACTAAACCCTTCTGAGCTGAGTCGCTCAAGCACTAGGCATTGTGAAAACATCTAAGCCACGGCGAGGTTTGAGGCCAAAGACGGGCCACAATACTGGACGTGCGCTGGAATAGACCTTCCCGGCCCAATGTTAGGACTCTTTGGTGTGAGGTGTCTTAAATCATGACGACCGACGTGCCGACTAGTGTGACATAGAGTCGGGGCACTTGAGATTTATTTTTTGATCTCTTATTGCTTGGTTTTCTATAACAATAATGTACGGGTACTGTGACTATCCCAACTTCTACTTGCTAAAATAAAGTTCAGTTACTACTCCCCGCTTCTCTTTTCTTTTTACTAGGGGTATCCTTGTTACCCCGTTTCTCATCAAAAAAAACTTGGCATTTGAGATGGGGCTCTCGAGCAACACTTCGGTTTGGGCGAGGGGGCAAGAACGTCATTGTCTCCCATCGAAAAAACTTGGCGCTCCGAACGGGGCTCCCGAGCAGCACTTTAGTTTGACGAAGGGGCGAGAACGTCACTATCTTCCATCAAAAAAAACTTGGCACTCAGGATGGGGCTCCTGAGTGGCACTTCGGTTTGGGGGGGGAGGAGGCGAGAATGTTACCATCTCCTATTGAAAAAAAACTTGTTGTTCAGGACAGGGCTCCCAAGCGGCACTTCGGTCGGGACATGCTCCCACTGAAAAAGACTTGGCACCAAGATTTATCTCGACCCCGGAGGGGAGAATCAACTCAAGCCCGGAGGGGAGGATCAGCTCGACCCTGAGGGGAGACTCAACTCAACCCTGGAGTGGAGGACTAGATTGACCCTGGAGGGGAGACTCAACTTGACCCCAGAGGGGAGGACTAGCTCAACCCCGAACGGGAGACCCAACCCTGGAGGGGAGAATTAGCTCAACCTCGAAGGGGTGGGTGATCACCAACTTTACCTCAAAAGGAAATTGCCAACTTGACCCCAGGGGGAAATCGCCAACTCAACTTGGGTTGCAACCTAAGAGCACAAAATATTCCAAAAGAGCATGGTAAGGGCATATGTATTTCTAGGTGAGGGGCATCGTACTAGACCCGATGCAAAAAGATACAACGAAGGTGACATGACATGCTCAGTAGCTATATGTAATACTTACGTAGGTTATCCACATTCCAGCTATGCTTCAGCTTGATTCCATCGAGTGATTGAAGTCAAAATGATCGAGGATGAGTGGCACGTATGACTTCATACAGTCATTCCCACTTGGAGCTCAACTTCTTGTTGAGGTCTGGGTTGGCCTTCTTCTTGACGACGAGATCCCCAACCTAGATGGGACGCATTCGAGTAGCTTTGTTGTATGTATTAGCCATCGCTGCTTGGTATTGATCATGTTGAGAGTTGCCTCTTAGCGAATAGCATCGGTCGATTCCACCAAGATCTAGCGGATGACGTCACTCGGGGCCATCATGGTACAAAGAGATCCAAGCTTAACGTCCCTTATTGTCACGGACTCATCACCGTACAGAAGCTTGAACCAGGTGAACCCTATGGCCCGGCTCAGCGAAGTACGTATCGACTAGAGCACACTTGGAAGCTCATCCACCCAACAACCCCTCGGGAGGTCAAAGAGGTGAGTACGAAGTTCCGACAGGATGATTCTATTGGCACTTTCCATGGTCCCGTTGGCCTTTGGGTTGGCGACTGATGCAAAACAAAGGTTAATTCCTAGGCCTACGCATAATTTGTGAAAGAAAGTTGTATCAAATTGAGTCTCATTGTCGACGGTCACCTCTCTCGGCACTCCAAAGTGGCATATGATATTCTTCTATATGAACTTCTAGACTGTAGCAGAGGTTATCTTGGCCAGCGGATCAGTGTTGACCCACTTGGAGAAGTAGTCAACGGCCACTACCACAAACTTGCATCCCTTGGTTTGCGGTTTAAAGAGAGCAACAAGATCAACTCCCCATCGAGCGAGCAGCCATGATGTTGGTATCAGCTACAGATCATTTACTGGAGAGTTTGTATTGCACCCCATCCATTGGTAGACAGGGCATGTGCGAACAAACATGTCTACCTCGAGGTTATCAGATCGCGGGATTCTTCGAACAATGATGCCGCTGAAGTACTTTTGCATGCGTGGATGGGAGCCAGGTACTTCACCAATGCCGAATCCTTGGCTTTACAACTCTTGTCTATGCAGCAAGCAATGAGCTGAGAATTGCTCTTCAGCAAGTGCCGCTTGGCCCCCGACGCTCGGGCATTGCTCAATCCAAGTAGTAGAGCCTCTTACTCAGTGATATTGTTGGTGACCTCAAAGTTCAGGTGGGTGGAGTAGAAGGCACATGTCCCATTCAGAGATTCAAGGACTGCCCCAGCCCCTGCATCTTCCGAGCACCAAGAGCTATCACATAGATTGTCCAAAGGGGGTCAGTAGCGGGGCAACTGGCGGCAACTCCATAGGAGTCCATTCCACGATGAAGTCTACCAGCACCTAGGACTTGATGGTCATGTGGGAACAAAGGTGATTGAGCATGGTGCTAGCTCGGCTGCCTACTTGCCTACTCGCCCAGATGACTCCTTATTATGAAGCATCTCTCCAATTGGAAAGGATGATGATATTTGGATCCCGTGCGCTAAGAAGTAGTGGTGGAATTTTCTCGAAGCCATGAGGATGGTGCAGGCAAGCTTCTCCAACTCGGTATATCTCACCTTAGCCACTTGCAAAGCTTCGAACACATAGTAAATTGGGTGCTACTTCCTTTCTTCTTCTGGACCAAAGACAAAGCTACGGTGTAGGAGTTGCCACAACGTAAGCGAGCAGGCCCTCCCTTGGCTTGGGGCTATGAACAGTAGGGGGAAATCAGGTAGTTCTTTAGGTCGTCAAGGGCAGCATGGCTTTCAGCATTCCGTTCAAATGTGTCCAAGCCCTATAGGATCTTGAAGGGGAGCCCTCTCTTGGCTGAGTAAGAAACGAACTGCCCTAGTGTGGCTAGCTTGCTGGTCAACTTCTGCACCTCATGGATATTTTGTGGAGGCTTCATGTTGAGGATGGCTCAGATCTTAGCGAGATTCGCCTCAATCCATCGCTTTGACACCAGGAGCCCTAAGAGCTTCCCTGCTCGAACCCAAAAATGCACTTCTCTAGGTTGAGTTTCATGCCGGTTCAGTGCAAGTTGTCGAAGGTCTCCTAGAGGTGGAAAGCATGCACTTGTGCAAGGGTACTACTGACCACAATGTCATCCACATAAGCCTTCATGTTGCACCCAATCTGAGTGTCAAGCACCTTGTGCACAAGCCTAGCGAAGGCAGCACCAACATTCTTTAGCCCAAATGCCATTCGGACATAGCAAAATGTCCCAGAAGGTGTGATGAAGCTGGTCTTCTCCTCGCCTTCTTTGGCCATCCATACTTGGTGGTACCTTGAGTAGGCGTCAAGGAAGCTCATAAAATCGCATCCCAAAGTGGCATCGACTAGCTGATCGATCCTCTAGAGTGGGAAGTCATCCTTGGGCATGCGTGGTTCAGGTTGGTGTAGTCGACGCACATACGCCACTGTCCATTGGACTTTTCAACGAGGACCGGGTTGGCGAGTCACTCGGGGTGCACCACCTCCTAGATTACACCTACGTTGTGAAGCTTTTCTACCTCTTATCTCATAGTGGCTTGATGCTCACCTGACATTTTTGGAGCTTCTACTTGGTTGGCTTGGCTTCAGGCTTCATGGACAACCGATGTTTGATGATTTCCCTTGGCATACCGGGGAGGTCTTCGGGCCCCCAAGTGAAGATGTCATGATTGGCCCACAAGGTGGCCAAATTAGCCTTAGTTGTCACAAGGTCCACCTCTACGCCAAGTAGTATGGTCTTGCTTGGACTGGCTTTCGAGAGAGGTTTGGCTCGGGTCTCTCCATCAGGCATTGGTTGGGAACCCATTTGCTAGGAGAAGGCACCTGGATCCCTGGTACATCTTCTGTGGCTCTTAGGGAAACCGAGTGCACGTACCGAGTCACTACCTTGATGTCCTCATCGATCCTCCTTGAAAGGTCTTGGTTGCCACGCACGGTGATAAGTCCTTCTAGGCCAGACAATTTCATACAGAGATAAGCATGGTGCGGCACTACCCCAAAAGGGTTGAGGGCTACCCTACCCATGATCACGTTGTACTGATACAGGATGTCGATGACGTCAAAAATGATACTCTCACTTTAGGTGCCAGCCCCAGCTCTGAACAACACAATCAGCTCGATCCTGTCGAGGGCTAGAATAGGGTCACCCTTGAACCCAAGTAGTGGGACACTAGGCTCTAACAAAAGTACCCACAAAACCCTAGGCTTGTCGAATGTGGAAGCAAACATGATGTCTGTAGAACTCCGACCATCCACGAACACTCGCCTAACCTCACACTTGGTGATGGAGGTGGATATTACTAGGGCATCATGGTGCGGGAGGCTGACCCTAGCTACATCCTCCGGGCCAAATGTGAGGGGTTGTTGATCCACTACGAGAGCTCAGTTGGTGGAAATGTGTAGACATGGTGCACTTGGCAGGCGTAGGCTCGACGTTGTCACTTTGATGTGAAATTGTGCAAATTTCCACTGGTGATTGTGTGCACTATGCAACGTAGATGGTCGACAGCTTGCCCCTACCCTCCAGCTGGAGTGGAGCTGTAAGGGCGAGCAGCGCGGGTGCCGTCACCGGTGCGGGTGGCATGTTCATGTTGGCCATGGCCTAGGCTTGCTACCGCTGAAGGCGATGATAATACACCCCAAATTCTCGTAAAAGCTCCACCCATGTAAAGCGCAGAATCGACGATTACCACCATGGTTAGCATGTTGTTTTCCCCACCTTTGACTACCCTCCTGCTCATGCCCTCTACGGCGGTCCTGGTGGTTGTTGCGACGATCGTCACGGCGGTCATCGTTGTGATTGCCGTGATGGTCATCATTGTGGTTGGCATGATGACCATCGTGAGCCTGGTGTGATTGTGTGTCTTCAGACTTGACATGATACATGGGGTTGTGGCAACGCTGTCGCCTCTCAATAGCCTCGGGGTCAGGTGGGTGTGCCAGGGCCATGGCAGCTGAGGTCTCTACCTCTCGACGAGCCCTTCCCTCCTCAAACCTGGAATATTTCTCCAAGATAAACAACAACTCTGCTACCATCCTTGGCTCCTTTCAATCTAGCTTGTCGGCCAACTCCCCCTTGTGTAGATCCCATCATGTCACCTCAACGGCGCTCGTGTCAGAGATGCTCTGAACCTAGCAATGGATGTAAATAAACTGGCACATGAAGTCTCAAATAGACTCACCCTGCATTTGCTTGAGGTCGTACAGGTCGGAGGACGTGACAGGCTTGTTTTGGCTCCTTGGAAGTGGTTGCTCAACTTCTCGTGGAGTTGCTGCCAAGAGTACATCGAGCATGGCAAAAGGGAAAGGTACCAAGAATGGGCGACCCCTGAGAGGGCCAAGGGTAGGTTCTTCGCCATGATGGCCTCTCCCCCTCCTGCTGCTATGATGGATATTTCGTACACACGAAGGAAATTCACTGAGTTAGAGCACCCGTGTACTTGGCAACTTCGGGCATCTGGAACCGCACTGGCCACAGGGTGGCTTACAAGCCTGGACTTAGCAGATTTGAGTGGTCAACGAGGGAGCCCCTTCAGGTGAAGGGGCGTGAGAGGACCGACGTTGGATTGAGCACGAGGTTGTGTGCCTAGGTGGCCTAGATGAGGTCAGTCCCTTGTTGTCTGTGGCTAGTTCCCGTGCTCCCTGTTGTGGCCAGGGCTTCCCTTTGTACTTGATTGATTTGTGCCCATAGGTCACCAGCTTTTTGGGCCCCAGCCAGTGGTTGTAGGTTTACCTGAGATCTGGTCCCAGCTAGCTCAGATCGAAGGGCTTTGACCTCAAGGGCATCAATGTGCGTCACCTATTGTGCTGACATGCGCACTTCCTCCAATTGACTCCTCGGCTTCTCGCGTCTCAACAGTTCGCATGAGTCGTGCCTCGGCCCATGCCCTCTTGAGTTGTGCCCAGAGCTCCCCCACCTGACGGGCTTTGGTCGTGGACCATAGGGCCTCGGTTTGCGCCTCTCTCTCACCTTCGAAGGTCCTCTAACTCTCTCTCTCTCCACTTCCTCCACAAAGGTGTCCAACTGTGCTCCCCACCCTAGGGCATCGTGGGCTACGACCCGACTTGACTTCGGCCTCTGAGGGGGGCTCACATCCCTGACCTTGGTGGCCTTCCGCGCCTTCCTCTTCTTGGACATCATGGCTTCTTGTTCAAGTTCCCATAGACAATGCCAACTGTCGTCTATATGAGTCTGGACAGTAAACTTGGAAGCACCTCCAGTTGGATACGAAGATCACCACGGGTGCGAAGGGACATCGAAGTGGCATAACCACCAAGTGAATTCAAGAGGAATGTATTAAGGTTACAAGAGTGACCTCCCCTCTCCCATTACAAGGGTCCTATTTATAGAAGGAGAGGGGAAGGCCAGTGTAGTTATAACTTTGCCTTTAGGGTTTGGCCTACTCCTAGAGGCATTTAGTCATTTACTTCGAGCGGGCCCCTCCATGCATAGGACCCCAGGATCGGCCCGAAGTCGGTCCCAGACCCTCCTAGGGTCGGTCTCACATACTTCACCTTGGGTTGGCCTCTGGTCAGTCCCACACACTCATAGACTCGATCTCATGTACTTCGCCTGGGATTGGCCTCAGGTCAGTCCCAGACCCTCCTAGGGTCGGTATCACGTACTTCACCCAGGGTTGGCCTCGGGTCGGTTTCACATACTTCGCCTGGGATTGGCTCCAATCGGTCCCACGTACTTCACCCGGGGGTGGCTTAAGGACTTGCTCAAGGTAGATCTTCTATAGGCCCAAGGTAGCGCAGGGACCCTCTCCCAAACACATATGTACTTGTAGAAAGCTACGCTTGCCCAAGCCAATGCCCAGCTTGCCGCGCTGTACCACCCAGCCATGCACCTCGATGGATCGACCATTGATTGACGACTGTGCAATCGCTAATCTTATTTAATTTTCATTAATGGATTGAAGAAATAAGATAGATGCCCAACGGCCATTCATGCATGGATTTGCTGTGTGCATTCAGGGTTTTTTTTAAGGAAATATGCCCCAGGGTCTAACCTTGCTTTATATATCGAGGCAAATAAAGTACATTATTATCCTTGACATTACAAAGAAGGATAAAGAAAAAGGAAAATTATAACCAGGTCCTTCTGTAGAGAACAAGAAGCACACCAGCAGAGAAGACCAAGGGGGCAAGTAGGAAGTGTGCTAGAGATGACGCAGATGGCCAGTGGTGACATTGGAGTAACTTCTTTGCTGGAGATATTGAGTGTAGCCAGCCCTAACCTATCTTTGTTGTTGAAGATGGTGGAATCAGCCAACACTAACCTTTGGTAGAAAAGAGGCAGGAGGCATAGCCCATAAGGAGACCGCCGTACATCTGCTGATTGAATGCCTCCACTGCAGATCTTGTCTCTTAAGGAAGTAAAAATTGCTAGAATCATCGATGAAAATCTTGTTGAGTCCGGCGAGAATCCGGCACTCAAAAGTGTCTTCAGTGGCCCTACATCGGCTAGATCTTGGTGTGGACTCGTAATATATGTCAAGGAATGAAGGGATAGAGCCTCTGGAGTAGGGGAGAACTCAACGGCGGCATGCTGGATAGAGACCGACGACTGGGCTTTCGGTGAGCAAGAACAAATAGGCATAAAGCCTATACCAGGAATACCACCTAAACACACACTAGTACAGGATGGGGCACCTTGGCCTACACCGAAATAGCTGCAAATCGCTACCGCAACAAAGAGGAACGGTGACGATGGATGGCACCGAAGCTAGAGCGAGCTCCAACTGTACAAAGAAAGGGAAAAAAGAAACCTAGCCTACTGCTATACATGGGGATGGGTCCCTCACCCTATCTAAAGCCGGCGATTAGCCAGAGAAGGAGGAGAGGAGCCGGATGAAGAGCGGGGGTGGAGAAGGAGAGGAAAATTGTGCATTCAGGTTAAATTTTGAGAACGTTGGTATCTGTTGACTATTTGATCATAGCTAGCTTGTCCTTTTGTTTTTGAGAGAGTAGCTAGCTTGTCTTGCTTAGATGGTGCTCGGATAAAAATGCACCTATCAGTTTTACAAGATATTTAAAAAACAATTCTACAAGTTTGGTTGCTATCTTGATCCATAGGTGGTGCTCGGATACACATGCACTTATCTGTTTACAAGTTATTTTTTTAAAAAACTATCTGTTTACCTCCTATATTTTTTTTAACAGTGATTTGCATAATTTTTAAAACACGATAAATGTTGAATAGATATTATTTACCTCTTTATATGATTTAAGATTAGTGTTACTCTTGTTAGAGAGGAAAGCATAGAAACACTTCTCCTACAAGTTTGATTGCTATACTGATCCATATCTCTAGTTTGTTTTTTAATACCGCTAATTAAGAGTTAAGAGTTCGTTTCATGCACTACTACTTCTTTAACGTGCACCACCATTTTAGATGGTTAGATCCTACATAATATATGGTTAGATTTTTATGTTAGTTGATTTTTAGTATGTGATAGATAGATAGATAGTGATGTTGGCACCGTAGATCACATGAGTTCTCTTCTCTCCTCTTTTTCCCTCGCCGGTGGCCGTCACTAATGGCCAGTGCCCCTGCTAACTTCACATCCCTGGTTCGTCCCACAACTGCTTAGCTGTGTGAGTTGGCTTCCTCTAACCGACCCGTATGTACTGTCGTATCATCGCCAGCCTACCCCCCGCATGCATATGTACCTTTGCCACACCAAGAGTCTTTCTATCGCTGACCGTACTACATGTAATTAATCAAATCAAGGTCAAGAGGGAACACTGAACCAACCAATTAGTGTCCCTGCCGCCGCTAGCGTCACCATAGATGTACAGTTGGGAACAAAGAAAATGCTTTCATATCTTTGGACCTAAGTTTTGTCAGTGAGCCAACCCATGAGTGTCCCTGCCGCCACTAACTGCTTATTGTGCCTATCAAAAAGAAAGAACGAAAGAAAACAGCATTATTGTGCCTATCAAATAGGGTAATAGATGAAATCCGATTTTACATTTGGATTTGGCTACATACCATTTAGCTGCTTAATAATTCATAGAAAAATTCAGTCAGATTTGTCACCTTGGATTTGTCTCATGATTCATGCGCTACTTTCACCTCCAGCTTTGGTAAGTCTCCGTTGTTATATTCTAGCCGCGACAAATGATGCGAGTAACAATCAAGTTTAGGTTTTGTGGCAGCGACAAGCCTTTGGTGGCAGCTATACACCAATGGATCTTGATCCCAATGCAGGGCTTAAAATATTACTAAAGTAAATATATGATGAAAATAGCTACCCGACATGTGAAATATTTGTGAACTAAAAATCATTCGGATTTTTGTACCGTTGGATACACATCCAACAATCCACCGACTCCCTCCATCCCTTACAAATAAGATTAACCCTAGCCGCTTCCTCCCAACATCCCGACGCTGGCAAGGCCCTCCGGCGAACCCCTCTCCCCTCCCGCTACCGCAACACACCTCCTCCCACGCTAGTACCTCTGTTGTCCTCCTCTCCTACCATTGCATCGCTCACCTCAATCTCCCCCATGCCACCTTCTTTCTTGTCACCACCACCCCCTCCTAATTGCTCGTCGTTCTCATCGCCCCCCAACCTCCACTACCCTCCTTCGACCCACAGCTGGCAGTGCCACCTCCGTCTCGCCGCCACCCACCTTCGGTTCTCCCGCTACCCCACCTTCCCTCTATAGTCAGCCTTGGTGAACCGTAATCCCTAATGTGGTGAACTCAAGCCCTAACTCACCACCAAAGAAGACAAACCAATCGGAGCCTCGTCGGAGACCGATGTGGGTAGGCGCACGAATCATGATGCAGATCACGAGGTTAGAAATTTGAATGATTTACAAAAGAAAAATCATGTGCATAATATATGCAATTCCGATGTCGACCGTTACATTTTCATGGGTCAGACGGTTGATGAAGCTGATGCTTAACTAATTGAGGTTACAGACCTTCTAGGCCTCTGGATAGCTAAGAGTATGTGCATCCTTAGATGCTAAGGCAATGCCACAGAAGGAAGAAATTTCTTAGCACTATGCCAACAGTTGGGAAAATGGGTGCTAAGTCTAGATTGTATGGAACTGAAGTAAACTTTAGCAGCTGGTGCTATGTCACAAATAAGCTGAATATTTAGCAGCTATAGGTGGTGCTAGAAGCTAAAGGTAAGCTAACAACGGTATTATGGAGAGAAATGGGTGATATGGATGCACCTACTTTAGATGTTAAAGGATGTACATGCTTGACAAAATTAATTATGTGTTCACGTCTTCAAATCGATTAAGCAACCAATTCGATCGACAGCCGCGGATCGAGGCCCAACCAGACATAATAAGCACATCAATTGTTCAAAATCGGTGGTTCATACACAAGTAAAAAAAACATGTCAAATGTCCATAGGAACATCAATCAAAACCATACTAGAAATATTTTTTTGTGACGGCTATACAAATTCTGTGACGGCAATAGTAAGACCTTCGCTAAGTGATGGTAATTGTTAGATCATAAAAAAAAATCAACCTTCCGTGAGTTTACCTATGCTACCACCAAAACATGACCAATTGTGAGTTGTGACTTCTTACTTTGTCCGTTGCCAAAACTAACTTCTCGTGACAGCAACGAAACAATCAGTAAATAAGTGGAGTCCACAACAGAATTTAACTACTGCATATAATGGTGCGGACTTTCATGACGTACATCTTGGTCGTCAACATTAATTTCTATCAAACAAGGCTATACAGATCTACACCACACATGTGGGCACTACGTGCAAGACAGAATTTAAATTATAGTATCGCATCTAGCCTTTAACTTAACCTCTAAATTACACATGCCAAATTAACGGGAAGAATGAAAAGTAAAACAAGATCGGAACTTGGTTCTTGAGTTACATAATCGAATCTAAATGATTCATCTTTGCAAATTTGTGCACACTCTTATTCACGGTTTGGAAGGCCGGTTGGATTGCTTCTTCTCATCACTCTTGCTGATTAGTGCAACCCGACCACCTTGTCAATCTGCTATCTTGGCGCAAGAAGAGTAGTTCATCTACTGCCGCAAGCGAGGAGAAGAAGACATGGGAATTAGGGGACATCCAAAAGCCTAACCCCCACTGCTACTCAGCCGCAAGGCGAGCTAAGGGCCAAAACACTAGAGTCTGTTTGCTGGCCGAAAGGAGAAAAAAGATCATCATGCCTTGCTGCAAGGTGGAAAGACGAATCCTAGTGTTCTCTTCTGCTGCCCACAAGGATTTAAGGAGAAGACCCCCTCAATTTGCATTGCATCCACAAGGAGCCAGGGAGAACACACCCACTGATCGTATCGTGAAGATCGGGCCACCCCACACACTAGCTCACCTACTAGTTGGTCTGTATCACCTTTACTAACAAAACAACACATAAAACCAGAAAAAAGTAATGAACTGAACAGAAAAGATGATTAGATGACTTCAATTTACAAATTAGCATGACAGATGAAACCAACTCTTGACAAATTAAAGATTCAATCTAACCATGACCTGGTTATCACTACTACAGAAAACGTTATAACAGACGATTGAAAAACATCATCACATATGGTTTCGTGAGCCATCTGAATTGATGGCTCAGTAATGATACAATGTCATCACAGACGGCTTTCGAACCGTCCATGATGTAAATATCATAGATCGTTTTTAACTACAAACCGTCTGTGATAGTTGATTATCACAGACGATTTGTCGTAAAAACTGTCTGTGATAGTTATATATCATAGACGGTTTTACCACAAACTGTCTATGATGTTTGATTATCACATGCGGTTTGTAAGTAGAACTGTATGTGATATTTAACTATCACAGGCGGTTCGAAATTGAAACTGTCTGCGACACTTACATATCACAGACGGTTTTTATTCCTAAATCTATTTCTGTTTATTGGCTAGCCTTAGGAATTACTAGCCATGTCCTCTAAAACAAAGCAGATCAACATATATATATATATATATATATATATATATATATATATATATATATATATCCAATTCACATCTATTTTAGAATAAAAAACATCTATTTCATAAATTAATTAATTGAAATGAAATAAAATATCCATTAACAAATACACATGTACAATTAAGGTCAATCTTATCCCAAATAAATTCATTCTAAATTGTGGAACTCTCCATCTGATTTTATGACTTTAGACACCAAAAAGAACGCGCATTATCCTTGAATTTGTGTAAGGTCGGCCTGTTCCAACGCAGTTGTAGGGATGGACACACCATGTCGACAGGAATATCAATGTCGTGCGTACATATATAACTTGATAAGTATGAAATAATTATTGCAAGATTGACAATCCTTAGGATCAATGATCTTCGAGGAATTGAGTAGTAGTTGCATATCGCAGCAAACATAGAATCCATAGGTATTGCGTCCGCTACGGTGACACCGCAAAAATAGAATTTATTAATTCGATAGGATTAATGTCCAAGTGTTCTATAGGATTAATGTGTTCTAGCGGATACCAAAAATTTTGAACATGTCGCAGTATGCTGGGCGGCCCTTCCTTCGAGCCACGCACCTGCAACATACATGGCGAACGCACCCACGTGATTCCAAAAAGTTAGCCGAGACATTTGAAATGAAAGAAAGAGTACAATACAATTATGTATGAATAAAATGTATTTACCTATCGAGTTATTAGCCGATAACCGTGAAGTCAGTTTTGTTCTTCCTTAGTGAATCCAGGTATATTACCTTGTTCTATTTTTGTATAATTACAATTAAAATCTAGTGGAACATATACAGGTATGTCGGCTACTGTCATTAAACCTAACTTCGTGTTGCTTATAAAGTAGAAATCAAAAAGTATAGCCACTAGTGTAGCACTTACTCCTAGTTGTAAGGCATAAGTACAAATTCCTTATTGCGATGAGCCACCAATCTTTGTTGTAATGTAACTCGATTTAATGATGCATTCTCGTTGATAGTATCTATGACGATCAAGCGTGAGTCTAGAACGAGTCGCATTGACATACGGGACCTATAGGAGTGACATGGTCTATGGTAGATTGGGTTCATGGGGATTCAAAGAGGCGTGGTTTGGGCGGACGGAGTGAGGCGAGGCAATGTTCAAACAGGACAAGGTGAAGTGAGGCGATGTATGGATAGGGCAAGGCAAAGCGAAGCGAAGGTGCTCATCAGCGGGGAAGATGGCGGCAGCCGAAGGTGTGCAGCTATGGCGGAGCGGCGATGCAGCACAGCCAGAGAAGATGACTAGGCAGGTGCCATCCATGAAGACGACAACGACTTGCTCGGCGGTGATGACAAGGGCAATGGCGCTCGGATGTGGTGGCTCGGTGAGAACGCCGAGGTGCTCTGTGTGTCTTGATGGTAGGGTGCGGAACACGAGGAAGGGCACAACCTTCATAAGCGTGACGGCGAGAACTCGCTCGAGACATCAATGAAGAAGTCCACCAGGGGGCGATGGCGGTGGAGTCCACGTCGAAGACGATGAACAGTGCCAGGGTGCTCAGATCAATGACATATGGCACCGAGGCATTGGAGGTCGGCGGTAGACGGCACAAATGCACAATGCAGTGGCCCTCGGATGATCGACATGTGTCACATGGCTAGATCCGGTGGCTAGAGTGGAACATGGCTTGGATGGCCGACAAGAGGCAAAGCGAGAATCAAATGGCTGAGATTTAATGGGCCAAAGAGGCTTTTGATTTTTTAGGATTTTTTAATTTCAGAAATTGAAAAGAAACAAAAATGAGCTTCAAAAAATAGTAAACGAATCTAAAAAACTCTAGAAAATTCCTTGAAGTACAAGAAACCCAAATAAAATATTTCTAAGAAATGTTAATATTTAATTATTAGATCTTTTTAATCAATAAAAATTCATTTTAAGCTTGAATTAAATCCAGATGTTTATTTTTATTTTAAAAGCCTCAAAAAGGCTCTTAAAATCAAGATATTACATTAATTTTTCAAAATAAAGCCTTTTTAAAATCAGAAAAAATAGGCCATTAAACTTTCAAAATTTTAGGCAACCAAAAGCAATTTTTGTATTTAAATTAAATTAAAATTCTTTACCCTAATTTTTAAAATAAATAACTGGACTGTTACAAACTACCCCCCTTAAAGATAATCTCATCCATAAGATTTGGATGGGTTAGTAAGAAAATGGATTTTGACCTTACCCTATGTGGTTTGAGCTTAGATTTGATTCAAACGTCCCTTCATCCACTTTTGGGCCTGTCCTTTTCAGGTTCTTAAAACAGCTTTTGGTTTTTCCTACAGTACCTAACTTTCAAACGGAGTATTTTTTTTAAGATGGAGTCTACAAGTTAATTGTACACGTTAAAAGTCCAACATCTGTACCATCTAAAATCGCAAGCGAGTATCTCTCTCTCTGTAATCTCTATCGCAAATAGCTAAAATTCAAAAATTTCAGCCAAAAGCCATAAACCGTAGCAAAAAAGAACAGACCCTTTGTGGCCTTTTGTTTACTGTTTGAAGGGTATTGGCTGTTGGCACTCCAGATGTACCCTATGTGGCTTATATCTGGGGCAGTTGTTAGCATAATGCCCTGTCTCATGGCAATTGAAACAGATAACTCCTGCTACTGGGTTCGGGCCTTCTGTGGAAGGCCATATTTCAAGGCTTTGTTGTCCTCGATCTTGGGACCGGTGTTGGTCGGGACTCGTTCTCCAGTTGATGATGATGGTTGAAATCAATTGCCCTATGGCAAAGTTGTTCTAACCTTAAGAAAGCTTTCGTTACTCATATGCTGGGCATACATCTGTCTCTTTCATTTCTTCATCTCTTGATGCTTGGACTCCTGGCGGAAAGGCGTTCAAGATCTTAAAGCGTAGGGGAGAAGTTGCTTATCAGTTGGAGCTGCATACGTCCTTCAGTGGAAAACATAATGTCTTCCATGTGTCTCAATTGAAGAAATATCTACATGTACCAGAGGAAGTCGTGCCAGTTGAAGTGTCGATTTTAAGGAAGATCTGTCGTATAAGGAGCATCCTGTAAAAATCATGGAAGTGTTAAAGCATGTTACTAGGGGCAAGGTCGTTCGCATTCAAAGTCCAGTGGAGCAACAATTCTAGTGAGGAAGCCACTTGGGAGCGCAAGGAGGACCTCAAAGCAGGGTTTTCAAACCTATTCTCTTAGTGAGCCCGGATCTCGGAGTCGAGATCCCATTGAAGTGGGAGAGGTTTCTACATCTTGATTTTCATAGCCTTTTTTGAAGCTTTTAAAATAAAATTCACTATTTGGATTTTTTGGAATTGATTAAAGCTTAAAATAAATTTCTATTAATTAAAAAGATTTAATATGATTAAGATAAATATTAACATGTGTTGAGCATATTTTATTTTGGTTCCTTATGTCTCAAGAAATTTTCTGAGAATTTTTTGGGTTTATTTGCTATTTTCTTGAGCTCTTTTTATTTTATTTAAATTTTTGACAAAAGAAAAAAACTAGAATCCCATGAATAATACTGGGTTGGCCTATTACTGTTCACCCCAGCCCATCCAACCTCAACCGTCCGATTCATCCTTGCCACACGTCAGCCATCTGAGCCAAGCCACTTCCCGTCTATCAGATCTCGCCTAACACCACGCCGCCCATCGGCAGACCACGACCGCTCATATATGCCATCTAACTTCGTCTGCCCGATCCTCTGGCTTGCAACGCATCACGTATCTACTGGTGGATCTACTATTCATCGTTGTCCCGGTGGGGAGTTCATCTCCGTCTAAGCCTCAGTTCGCGTGCACAATTGGGACTTCGCCGTCATGCGTCGTCTTCGCTGCGGACTCCACCTCCTGTGCCCATCTTGGACTCCCTCAGTGTTCACGCCATAAAGCCAAGCCCCACCTCCATTCTTTCGCACCTCGAGCTACTCACCTGCCTCACCGTTCTCACCAAGCGCCTTCGTCACCACTGCTTCCTTCCCATCATCTTCACCGCTAGAAGCTCACTGCCGTTCTCCCCGTTGGCCATCGTCCAGGATGATCACTGCCTCATGTAGTCGTCGTTTGCCGTCGTCCACTGTTCTCTATTGCTGGTGAGCTCCGTCGTCCCGTCAGCCGCATCGTCGCTCGCGGCGTTGCCTTGATCGCCTAGCCGCACCGCGGTCGCCCTCGATCCGCGCGCCGCCGCGACCCTCGCACACTAAAGCAACACCTCAGGTCTTGCACTGCGCCATGCGTCGACATCTTGGCCGCCCGATCCACCATCGCAACCGTCCCCTCAGATCTGCGCCAACGGCTGAGATCCATCCACGTGGCTCACCTATTGTCGTCGGATCTTTATGACGCCACCCCACACCGCACTTCCCACGCCGGTTCACCTTCTCTGTGAACCAGGTCCACCATGAGCTGAGCCACTGCCAGTCGGGTCCTACCTGTTAGCCGCACTATTCCATGAACCCGTACGCCCATCCAACCGAGTCAGTAGCCAGCTCACTAGCCACATCAGCCCTAGGTGCCACGTGTCGCCACGGTCAGAGCTATGATAGCGTCACATAAGCACCGAGTCGTCAGCATGCCATGTCAGCATACCACGTCACCTGCCATGTCATCCCTAGTGATGAGGACATCACTTCTACTGATATGAACACTCCTCTCACTGCTTCCATGAATAATGGGCAAGGTCCAATCACTCGGGCACGTACTCATCAACTCAACTATCAGGTAAACTCATTTTTAGGAGTCAATAATATTTCCGCTGAGCATTCGATACTTCCTAAGACTTGTGATTTTCTTGTCCTTAGGAACCATGGAGAAGAACCACGTGAGCTCAAGTGTAGAAGTGGAACCGTCAAGCGCAATCCAACTCATATTCGCGAGTTCGACTCAGATTCGGACTGCTGGATAGCGCCTACTTCAAACGACCATAACTTTTGATCCAGAAGGTTTCTCGGGGCCCGTGAGTACTCGTTGGAAAGATATTGGAGTCTAATTTCAGATGAATCTTGTCTTACTTCGAAATTCCATCCGAGCCGATCAGAAACTGCAAAAGAAGTGGAGTCACTTTTCCAGTTTGAGTCAAAGTGGGCCTTGGCTCTTGTAATCACACCTGGACTATTTGGGCCGACACTAATCATGGGTGTACTGTTCACATGAACAGTATCCATGAATAGTACTGTACCCCCTTTTGTTAGATAAGTGCGGCCTCCCCCACTCCTATTTAAGGAGGTCGCACCCCTTTAGTTTTTTTGGATTTTTCTTAA
Organism: Melocanna baccifera; assembly: GCA_036346265.1. NCBI lineage: Eukaryota > Viridiplantae > Streptophyta > Magnoliopsida > Poales > Poaceae > Melocanna > Melocanna baccifera. The sequence continues at coordinate 394,207 of JAYEVJ010000046.1, forward strand.
GAGTTTATTCTGCTTAGCAGTCTCACCGCACATCCGGTTGAGTAACCCCAACTTGTGAACTTAATCTTTATTTGTAATACAAATTCAGATTGCATCTTTTACTCTCTTGCTTGTGTTCTCGATACTCTTGCAGGAGATAGCCTTCTTGGCGAGGTTAATCGCGTTCGGCACGGTTGATAACCATCGGAGCAGTTGTGTAGTGATTGCGAGGGGATCGATCTGTTTTGGTCAGAGCCTTTGGATCATCAACGTCGAGTTCTCCACAATCGACTTATCAGTACCTGTCGGAAGATCGGGCCATCGTCACATTAGGTGGTATCAGAGCAACGGCTGCCCGTGAGGTAATTCGCCTCTTTTAGATTAGTTTATGTTCATCATATCATCCAAAAAACTCCAGAAAAATAGCCCAAAAAATCTGTATTGTTCTTCTGCTGTCCCAACACCCATTGTGCCATTGCAATTTTTCTTTTCAGTATTGCTCGTTGAAATTTTGGTTACATCATTGTGTTCAAGTTGCTGATTGCTAGTTTAGTCAGAGTCTAGTTTGATATTGTCTAGTTGCATCTCGTGTTTCCTTTGCGTAGCTTTGTCGTCGTGTTTTTCTTTTTCCTTCCATCCTTGCCGCGACCTTCCATCCTTGCCACGCCTCCATCCTTGCCGCGGGCTCCCATTCGCCGCTAACCCTAAACCCATCCGCCGCCATCCTCTGTGACAAAAGAAAAATTAGGGTTTCGGACCCAGAAAAAAAAAGAAAAAAAGAGAAAAGAAAAGAAAAGAGAGAGATTGATTTTGGTATGAAAAAAAGGGGAGAGAGAGAGAGCCACGGGATAATGAAAATTTGGAAAGTGCCCTTTTCCGCTGCCATCCTATGTGCCCTTTTCCAAAATTTGGAAATGGCATCAAACCTTCGCCAAAAATAGTGAAAATTGGTGGAGCTATCCTTCATACATCCAAAAGGCTCCAAAATAAATTTTTTTGAGCAAGTTCGGCCACGGGACCAAAAGTTATAGCAGTTTAAACGAAGTCGAGTCCGTTTCCGACACATCTTCAGTAAAACGGGCATAACTTTTGCATATGGACTCGGATTTCTATGTTCTTGTATGAAGCGCCTGTCACCCTCCAAGACCCCCAAAATCGGCCATCTTTGGCCTTGAAATCGCATCGCAAAATTAAGGCTTCTGTTTTTGCTGGTTTGTTCAATCTTTCCTTCGGAATTTGGATTTTGTTTCAACTGCAAAGTTGTAGATCTCATCGAAACATTTCAAATGAGTATATATAAGCCATATAAAACTCTGCCTTTTCATCGTTTGAGACTAGCTGTTGTTTCTGCTCAATCTAGAGGGTTGTTTGCACTGCACCGATACTGATTTTGTTGCCTTTTGTGCTCTACGTCATGCAAACAATGTTGTACCCTATAAAGAAGTTTGAGTAGATTGGTTAGCGTCTCTCCTAGCACTTATTGTGAGGTTCTCCATTGCGTGTGCGTACATTACCTGCAAACAATCTTGTACCCTACAAGTCACATTGATCGTTGCGTGTGCGTACATACACTTCCTTGTATAGGACATTGATTGGCTAGCTGTGATTAGGCTAGGATCAGCAACCTTTGACGAGTATTTTGAATAATCTTTCAACTTGCATTTACTGAACTGATTATTGCTAATCCTTTGCTACCATATTGTGCCTTCCGAGGTCCACCTACTCTTGATCAGAACATGTCCCCTCTTGCAATCGTACCCACGCTCGACACGGTATCACGAACCAGCCAACGGTTGAACCTCCTACTGTTTGCGTTGGTAAGAACACTTGTAAGAGTGTGGTAAGACGCTTGAGAGTGTGTGATTCCACCTTCTATCACCTGGTAGTTGATACGGATAATTTCTTTGTGTTGTTTTCTGTTTCCTACTAACCATGGCAGGTGAGTCGTCCGAGGCACAAGACTATGTTGCAAAGGGAGAGCTCATGATGCTCTTGGATGAACAACGTACTACCATTAATGAGAACATCGATAGGAAGCTTCAAGCTACGATAGATATATTGCAGCGCTCCATCAATAAGAGTATTGCAGCACTCACTACACGCCTCGAAAGAATGGTGAATCGGCCACCAAACAACAGACGAGAGAATGAACATGATGCACCCCAAGATCTTGAGGTGGGAGATGATAATGAGAGGTGAAATCGTGAAGCTCAAGATGTACACCTACGACTCCGCCTACAATGCAACCGTTAGGGTATGGGAGGTAATGATTTTCAGCACCACAATGCTCGTGCTAATGATGACCCATTTGCTAAAGTTAAATTTACCATACCATCTTTTGCGGGTGTTTATGATGCTGAAATTTATCTAGATTGGGAGATGACAGTTGAACAAAAATTTAATGCCCATCTAGTTTCTGAAGTGCATAGAGTCAGACAAGCTACTAGTGAATTTAAAGATGCCACCATTGTAAAGGGATGTGACACGTCATGAAAAATTGCCCAAGTCAGCGAGCGTACATTACGACAGAAGACGATGGATATGTAAGTGCTAGTGATGTTGAGGATGAATATGCTCTTGCAGCTAACCTTGCAAGTAATGATGATGATCCAGAGGAACATAGCGAAAAGGAGGAAATTTTATGTACCGCTGCTACAGAGAATTATAGGACCATAATTGTGCAGCGAGTGTTGAGCACTCAAAAGGAGCAAGTGGAGAAGCTACATCGCCATAATTTATTTCAGATGTTCCTCATCGTCAAGGATTGCCGTGTTCGTATCATAATTGATGGCGGAAGTTGTAATAACTTGGTGAGTTTAGATTTGCTCAAGAAGCTTGGCTTGACCACACGTGCATATCCTCATCCATACCACATTCAGTGGTTCAACAACAGCGGTAAGGTGAAGGTAACATAATCTGCGAGAGTGTATTTTTCCATTGGTTCCTATCATGATATAGCTGATTTCGACATAGTACCTATGAAAGCTTGCTCACTTTTATTAGGTCGTCCATGGGAATTTGATACCGATGCAACTCATCATGGTAGAAATAATAAGTACTCTCTTATGCACAAAGGAAAGAAAATAATTTTGCTACCTTTGACATCTGCTGAAATTGTGCAATGTGAAAAAGAGATAACTGCAAATGAGAGGAAAGAACATGAACATGAGTATGAAAATCAGCAAGTAGTGAAGAACATTTTCCCACCTAAGAAAGAGAAATTGGCATCTAGTTCTAGGACTGAGGGAATTAAATTAAAGGGTTGTGTCATGCTTGCAACTAAATCTGATCTTGCTGAAATTGTCGACAATGATATGCCATGCTATGCTTTGATATGCAAAGACGCTTTAATTTCACTTGATGATATATCTAGCTCTTTGCCGTCTGCTGTCACTAATCTTTTGTAGGAATATGAGGATATGTTTCCAGCTAAACTACCCTCGGGACTGCCACCTATTACTGGGATTGAACACCAAATTGACTGAATTCCGGGAGCGACTTTGCCAAACCATGCGGCGTATAGAATCAATCCGGAGGAGACTAAGTAAATTCAACGACAAGTCCAAGATCTTTTGGACCGAGGGTATGTACGAGAAAGCCTGAGTCCTTCACAAAGAAAGACAGTAGTTGGTGTATGTGTGTTGATTGTAGGGCCATTAATAATATCACAATACGGTATGGTCATCCTATTCCTAGGTTGGACGACATACTAGATGAGTTGAGTGGTTCTATTATTTTCACAAAGATTGACTTGCGTAGCAGGTACCACCAGATTAGAATGAAATTAGGATATGAATGGAAAACGGCGTTTAAAACTAAATTCAGGCTATATGAGTGGTTGGTGATGCCATTTGGTTTAACTAATGCACCTAGCACTTTCATGCATTTGATGAACGAAGTTTTACGTGTTTTCATTGGAAAATTTATGGTGGTTTATTTTGATGATATTCTGATATATAGCAAGTCATATGAAGAACACATGAATCATTTATGTGCTGTTTTTAATGCTTTGCGAGATGCATGTTTGTTTGATAACCTTGAGAAGTGCACCTTTTGCACCGATCGAGTATCGTTTCTTGGCTATTTTGTTACTCCACAAGGCATTGAAGTTAATCAGGCTAAGATCGTCGCTATCTAGAGTTGGACGCCTCCTAAAACGGTCACCCAGGTGCGGAGTTTTCTCGGGCTCGCTGGTTTCTACCGGCGTTTTGTTCGGGATTTTAGCACCATCACTGCACCGCTGAATGAGCTTACAAAGAAGGGTGTTCCTTTTACTTGGGACACCATGCAACAACATGCTTTCGACGTTCTCAAAGATAAGTTGACACACGCCCATTTGCTTCAACTCCCTGATTTTTGCAAGACTTTTGAATTAGAATGTGATGCTAGTGGCATAGGTCTTGGTGGCGTGTTAATTCAAGAAGAAAAATATGTTGCTTACTTTAGTGAAAAATTGGTGGGCCTAGTTTGAACTATTCTACCTATGATAAAGAATTATATGCTCTAGTTCGAACTTTGGAAACATGGCAACATTATTTATGGCCTAAAGAGTTCGTAATACATTCTGATCATGAATCTTTGAAGCATATTCTAAGTCAAACCAATCTGAACCGTAGACATGCTAAGTGGGTTGAGTTTATTGAGTCCTTCATTTATGTCATTAAACATAAAAAAGGCAAAGAAAATGTAATAGCTGATGCATTGTCTAGGAGATATACTATGCTTTCACAACTTGACTTCAAAATCTTTGGATTAGAGACAATAAAGGAGCAATATGTGCATGATGCTGATTTTAAAGATGTGTTGCTCAATTGTAAGGAGGGAAAGGGTTGGAATAAATTTGTGGTGCATGAGGGGTTCTTGTATCGTGCTAACAAGCTATGCATTCCAGCTAGCTCCATTCGTCTTTTGTTGTTACAGGAGGCGCATGGAGGAGGATTAATGGGTCACTTCGGTGTGAAGAAGACTGAGGACATTCTGACCCACCACTTTTATTGGCCAAAGATGAGGCGCGACGTCGAACGTTTCATTGCCCGCTGCACCACGTGTCAAAAAGCTAAGTCACGACTTAATCCTCATGATTTATACATGCCTCTCCCTGTGCCAAGCACACCTTGGGAAGATATTTCTATGGACTTTGTTTTAGGTCTGCCTAGGACAAAGAAGGGGAGGGATAGTATTTTTGTTGTCGTGGATAGATTTTCTAAAATGGCTCATTTTATACCATGTCATAAAAGTGATGATACTACAAATGTTGTTGATTTATTCTTTAAGGAAATTATTCGCTTGTATGGTATTCCGAATACGATAGTTTCAGATCGTGATGCTAAATTTCTTAGTCATTTTTGGAGAACCTTGTGGGCTAAATTGGAGACTAAGCTGTTATTTTCTACTACTTGTCATCCCCAAACCGATGGACAAACTGAGATAGTCAATAGAACATTATCTACTATGCTTAGGGTTGTGCTTAAAAAGAACTTAAAACTGTGGGATGAATGTTTGCCTCTTGTGGAATTTGCTTATAATCGTTCGCTGCATTCTACCACAAAGAAATGCCCTTTTGAGATTTTTTATGGTTTCATCCCTCATGCACCTATTGACTTGTTGCCCCTTCCCGCTTCGAAGAAGGTAAATCTTGATGCTCAACAACGTGCTGATTTGATACTTAAGATGCATGAGACAACTAAAGAGAACATTGAGCTCATGAATGCTAAATATAAAGTTGCTGGTAGTCAGGGACGCAAGCATATTACTTTTGAGCCGGGTGATCTTGTGTGGTTACACTTGCGTAAAGAGCGATTCCCTGAATTGAGAAAGTCTAAACTCATACCTCGTGTAGATGGTCCTTTTAAAGTGCTTGAACGTACTACTGATAATGCATATAAGTTAGAGTTGCCTGCAGATTTTGGGGTTAGCCCCACCTTTAACATTGCAGATCTACGTCCATTCTTCTACTGATGAGGACGACTCCTTTCAAGGAGGGGAGGATGATGAGGACATCACTTCTACTGATATGAACACTCCTCTCATCAGTTGGAGCTGCATATGTCCTTCAGTGGAAAACATAATGTCTTCCATGTGTCTCAATTGAAGAAATATCTGCATGTACCAGAGGAAGTCGTGCCAGTTGAAGTGTCAATTTTAAGGAAGATCTGTCGTATAAGGAGCATCTTGTAAAAATCACGAAAGTGTTAAAGCTTGTTACTAGGGGCAAGGTCGTTCGCATTCAAAGTCCAGTGGAGCAACAATTCTAGTGAAGAAGCCACTTGGGAGCGCGAGGAGGACCTCAAAGCAGGGTTTTCAAACCAATTCTCTTAGTGAGCCGGGATCTCCGGGTCGAGATCCCATTGAAGTGGGAGAGGTTTATAACATCTTGATTTTCATAGCCTTTTTGAAGCTTTTAAAATAAAATTCACTATTTGGATTTTTTGGAATTGATTAAAGCTTAAAATAAATTTCTGTTAATTAAAAAGATTTAATATGATTAAAATAAATATTAACATGTGTTGAGCATATTTTATTTTGGTTCCTTGTGTCTGAAGGAATTTTCTAAGAATTTTTTGGGTTTATTTGCTATTTTCTTGAGCTCTTTTTATTTTATTTGAATTTTTGAAAAAGGAAAAAAACTAGAATCCCATGAATAGTACTGGGTTGGCCTATTACTGTTCACCCCAGCCCATCCAACCTCAACCGTCCGATTCATCCTTGCCACACGTCAGCCATCTGAGCCAAGCCACTTCCCGTCTATCGGATCTCGCCTAACACCACGCGTCAGCCATCGGCAGGACCACGCACTGTTCATATATGCCAACTAACTTTGTATGCCCGATCCTCTGGCTTGCAACGCATCACGTATCTACTGGTGGATCTACTATTCATCGTTGTCCCGGTGGGGAGTTCATCTGCGTCTAAGCCTCAGTTCGCGTGCACGATTGGGACTCCGTCGTCATGCGCCGTCTCCGCCGCGGACTCCGCCTCCCGTGCCCATCTTGGACTCCCTCGGTGTTCACGCCATAAATCCAAGCCCCACCTCTATTCTTTCGCACCTCGAGCTGCTCACCTGCCTCACCGTTCTCACCAAGCGCCGCCGTCACCACTGCTTCCTTCCCATCGTCTTCGCCGCTAGAAGCTCACCGCCGTTCTCCCCGTTGGCCATCGTCCAGGATGACCACTGCCTCTTGTAGTCATCGTTTGCCGACGTCCGCCATTCTCTATTGCTGGTGAGCTCCGTCGTCCCGTCCAAGTCACCGGTGAATGATGCCCACTCTGTTTCAGCCGCATCGTCGCCCGCGCGTTGCCTTCGGCCGCCTAGCCGTACCGTGCTGCCCTTAGTCCGTGCGCCCGCCCGCGACCCCTCGCACACTAAAGCAACACCTCAGGTCTTGCATTGCGCCATGCGTCGACATCTTGGCCGCCCGATCCACCATCGCAACCGTCTCCTCAGATCTGTGCCAATGGCCGAGATCCATCCACGTGGCTCACCTATTGTCGTCGGATCTTTATGACGTCACCCCACACCCCGCGCCCCCACGTCGGTTCACCTTCTCTGTGAACCAGGTCCACCATGAGCTGAGCCACTGCCAGTCGGGTCCTACCTGTTAGCCGCACTATTCCATGAACCCGTACGTCCATCCAACCGAGTCAGTAGCCAGCTCACTAGCCACATCAGCCCTAGGTGCCACATGTCGCCACGGTCAGAGCCATGATAGCGTCACATAAGCACCGAGTCGTCAGCATGCCATGTCAGCATACCACGTCACCTACCATGTCAGCCCTAGTGATGAGGACATCACTTCTACTGATATGAACACTCCTCTCACTGCTTCCATGAATAATGGGCAAGGTCCAATCACTCGGGCACGTGCTCGTCAACTCAACTATCAGGTAAACTCGTATTTAGGAGTCAATAATATTTCCGCTGAGCATTCGATACTTCCTAAGACTTGTGATTTTCTTGTCCTTAGGAACCATGGAGAAGAACCACGCGATCTCAAGTGTAGAAGTGGAACCGTCAAGCGCAATCAAACTCATATTCGCGAGTTTGACTCAGATTCGGACTGCTGGACAACGCCTACTTCAAACGTCCATAACGTTTGATCCAGAAGGTTTCTTGGGGCCCGTGAGTACTCATTGGAAAGATCTTGGAGTCTAATTTCAGATGATTCTAGTCTCACCTCAAAATTCTATCCGAGCCGATCAGAAACTACAAAATAAGTGATGTCACTTTTTCAGTCTGAGTCAAAGTGGGCCTTGGGTCTTATAATCACACTTAGACAATTTGGGCTACCACTAATTATGGGCGTACTATTTACGTGAACAGTATCCATGAATAGTACCGTACCCCCTTTTGTTAGATAAGTGCGTCCTCCCTCACACCTATTTAAGGAGGTCGCACCCATTTAGTTTTTTTTTTGGGTTTTCTTAAGAGTTTATTCTGCTTAGCAATCTCACCGCACATCCGGTTGAGGAACCCCAACTTGTGAACTTAATCTTTATTCGCAATACAAATTCAGATAGCATCTTTTACTCTCTTGCTTGTGTTCTTGATTCGCTTGCAGGAGATAGCCTTCTTGGTGAGGTCAACCGCGTTCGGCACGGTTGATAACCATCGGAGCAGTGGTGTAGTTGTTGCGAGGGGATCAATCTGTTTTGGTCAGAGCCTTTGGATCATCAACGTCGAGTTCTCCACAATCGACTTATCAGTACCTCTCGGAAGATCGGGCCATCGTCACATTACCTAGCGCTACCTGTCAGCCAGGTGTCAGCCCAATCAACTGCCACGTTAGCATCCCAGTCGCCCGTGCACTATTCTATGAGCCGAGTCCATCGTAGACTAGCTATTCCGTGCATCGAGTTTACAACACAATAAAGTTTTGATTTTTCAGTATTTTCCTTTAGATTAATTTTTCAAGAGCCTGTTCTCCTCCATCATAGCTCCGATTGACCCCGTTCTTTTTTCTAAATTCATCTAATTTTGAAGACTGGTCAATTGTGATTTAGAGCTCAAAGTTCATAATTCTAGTTGACATATCCAATTGATGAAGAGTATAAAATCATAAGTAGTGGGACGGCCAAGAATTAATCTTGTGTAACCCAACATTCTGAGTGCACTATTTATAAAATTATCTTTTGTTGGGCATTATGCTAGATATGATGATTTTCATGATATATTTGTTGGGCATATGCTTTTATGTAAATGGCTTAATGTGTATTCATGCTTATGTGATAGTTAAGTCTAGTATATGTCTTGTTCATGTTCGTACTAATTACATTGGAATTAAATTAGAGTATATGCTTATATCTTCATATATGAGAAGGTCAATATGTCATCCGCGTATTCTTCCATATCATCATCGGATGGGTCTGCTCCAAAATCAAAATGCCAAGGAAGAGGACTATCAAAAAAACTTGAGGACCGATTTACCATCACAAAGGTCGATGGATCAGAGACCTCTCTCCTTCCTCATTGAGCAGTGTGCGCATTTCGAAGAATGGTCAGAATAGTTACACAAGAATGAATTGAGATCACATTCGATTCGTGGAAGACCGTGACTGAGAGTCAGAAACGTGAGCTACTGACAGAAATGTTTGCATCGTTCGAGGTCCCAGAGGAACACTATGACTCCATACAACGACATGCCTTGGTAGCGACGTGAAAAGCATGGAAGAACTTCAAGAGCATGCTTGTCAAGCAGTACGTGGAGAAGGATCTTACACTCTTTCATAAGTACCCATTCCTGGAACCACAATGAAGACGACCGACAATTTTAGAAGTGCAAGTGCGGTGCACAAGGCCCTCCAAGCAAAAAACACACACCCCCACAGACTCGGGATAGCTGGATATGCGGGTAAAATCTCGTAGTGGAGGAATGAGGACGAACAAGCAATCCTGCGGGACACCGCCCCGCCATTTGCCACGATCCTGATGAGCGCGTTCAAAATTGGATTAGAGTGAGGTCATCTACCATATCGTCGGGGGACATCTCCTTCTAAAACCCCGAGACAGTGAAGTGTCCCATCGCTTGGTAAGATATCGAATTACGTAGCTTGTAATTACTCCATAACTTCATAGGAAGTTAAATGACATGTCGGGCTCTTGCAGGATACACTGAGTGTCAAATATTCGCAGGGATCATTCCAGTCAACTAGGGAGAAATATATACTCTCTGTGGCCCTGGAAAACAAGGAGCACCCGGGTCGTACGAGAGGCCTTAGGCTTTATGTCCCTTGGAAACATGGTTTCTCATATGACTCCGAATTGTATCGGAGTAGGAAGAGAACCAAAGCCGAGCGTGTTGCACGGCTACGAGAGGATATCAAGGCATCTCTTAGAGAGGAACTGGCTGATTACGTCAGAGATGAGATGCGAAGATTTACAGAAAATCAGCAGGCCGCCGCCGTCGCTCCTTTGCTAGCCAGCCCCCAACCGTCGGAATAGCTGCACGTCCAATCCTACGACAGAAAGTGAGGCCAGATTTCCTGTGGACGACATCCTGGTAATAATTATTATCTCTAGGATGCTCCATTCGTTGATAGGCCTATTGGAGTAGCTAATTTTGTATCGTTATGTAGGAACCTACGAAGTGCAAGCTCCAAGTGAGATATGCCTCCGTTCTCTTGTGCGTTGCTTGGGGTCAAGCGTATTCGTCTGCTAACGGGGCCATGATGCACCGTACACCTTTAGCACCAGGCTTTGAAAAAGTTTATGTCGATGGTGTACATGCCAATTTCGAGATCGTCCCACTACCGAAGCCCCCCAACGACGAGCTCGTGACTTTAGGGCAAGCCATTGGAACATTTATCCAATGGTCCAAAAGCGACATTTGCCTAGAGGCTTCTGCACCGGTGGCAGATCCACAAGGGCAATCCGAACCAGAGTTACATGCACTGGTGGCATCTCCACAAGGCCTATCTGCACCACCGCTACTTGCACCGGTGCCATGTCCACGGGCAGGGGCGAAGCTAGAGCACGAAGGACCCGAGTGCACACTTCAATATACACATGTAATTATGATCTAACACATACAATGGCAAAGTAGTACAGTAATAATAGAGTTGTAGGAATGCTTACCAAAATGAAGAATCTCATGGTATTAATAATTAATATAAATAAAGAGCAACAAAATATCATATGTCATGCCAAAATACATAATGAAACCCAGGCCCTTGATAAGATGATGACCTATAAAAAAGTGCTAATTAGATGATTAAACATTATTAGGAAAAGATGGATTCAAGAATTGAAAAATTATAAAAAAATGAAAGAAATACGTTACCTCCTAGTATTTGTGATGTCCCATTTTCTTGAAGCGATCCACTACAACATCATTGGTAACTTTCAATATTTTTTGTTTCTCCACATAGGAAATGAGACTATTACTCATGTACTGATCGCCCATACGATTGCGCAAAGATGTTTTCACAATTTTCATGGCTGAAAAGCACCTCTCAACTATAGCTGTGGCGATAGGTAATACAAGTACTAGCTTCAAAGGTCGATAAACCAAATGATAGGTGAGATGTTTCCTTGTCTCTACCATTTTTTGGGAAAGCTCAGCAATGGTTTGTATATTGATAAATCTATCATCTTGTCGCACATCAGCAATATAAAGGCAAAGTTCGGTGTTAAGTTCTCTCAATTCCACAGAATCAAAGTCACTTGGATATAATTTAGCTAGGCTTATCAAACTATCCACATTGAAATCATGAAATGAATCTTTTGGATTGAATGCAGCTGAACATAGAAGCAATTGAGAGGTAGTCTCATTGAAGCGACTATCAAGCTCTTGTGGCAACCAATCAAGAACTTCATTAAAACAATCAACATGAAAATGATGCTTGTTGGTAATTCCTATTTTTTTCCTAGGCCTAGTTGGATCAATATAAGCTTCATCCATTTCCAACTTGGAAATATCATGTTCATCACAAAATGTATATACTTCTCCAAGTACTTTGTCCCACTCATCTCTTCTAACCTGTTCCAAATGGCTTCTAGTAGATCTCACACAATTAACAGCATTCACAATATCTTGATCTTTCCGTTGCAATGCCGTTGATAAGATATTTGTAATAGTTAAAATGGTCAACATAAGATGCAAATAGAAGACAAATTCAAAAGATTGGAAGTACACAAGAACACCCCTTGCCTTTCCATCCTTGTCTTCATTTTCCACAAATTCTAGCACTTTGATAATTGTTTGGAACAAGTTAACTAAACTTCTAAGAGATTTATAGTGAGAACTCCAACGAGTATCTCTGGGTCTTTGAAGACATTGTTCTTGATTCAATCATGTCCCAGTTTTAAGTAACCCACAACCTAAGGTCTTACTAACTTCTTTGAGATTAATGTCTCTAATAATGTCCCTTCTCTTTGAAGATCCACCCACCACATTCAACAAGGTAGAAATCTTGCTAAAAAATTCTGCAATGCCTCTACGCTTTCTAGCAACAGCTACAACCACTAGTTGAAGTTCATGAGCAAAACAATGGACATAATATGCACTACTATTTTCCCTCATGATCAATGATTGTAAGCCATTGAACTCACCTCGCATATTGCTAGAACCATCATATCCTTGGCCTCTCAATTGCTTCAAGCTCAACTTAAATCTAGCAAATAGAGAATCAATACATGACTTGAGGTTGGAAGAAATCGTGTCTTTCACATGAACAAGCCTAACAAAGCTCTCCTTCACAAGCCCACAACTATCCACATATCTGAACACCACGACCATTTGCTCCTTGCAAGAGACATCTCTAGACTCATCAACTAGCAAGCAAAATACATCTTGCCCAATGTCTTCAAGCATAGAATGTAAAATCTCATCTACAAAACACTTAATGATATCCTTTTGTATGTCAGAAGACACCAAAAGACTATTGTCTGCAGCATCAACCGTCAATGCCTTGGCTAAAGCTGGATTATGCTCAGCTAAGCAACTAAAAACTTTCCTATAGTTCCCTTTGTTGTAGGATGTCTTTGACTCATCATGACCTTGGAAAGGCAATCCTTGCTTTAGTAGCAATCTAGCAATATCAATGGCACCATTGAGTCGAACAAAATATGCATTCTTAGAAGTCTCGAGCTGTTGTTGTAAAGCAACATCAATGTGTTGTTTTCTTTGCAACAGAACATCACATTTTTTCAATGCTACATTGTGAGGGCTGCCAACACCACCGACATGCTCCTTTAATCTATCTTTATTGTTCCAACAATTCCAACCATCTACAACAAATGACTTATATCCAGCCTCCTTCTTAGTGGGATCTCTAAACAAGAAACAAGTAAAACAATAAGCTCTATCGGTGGACTCACTATACTCAAGCCAATTTCCAAATTCATCAAACCATTCAGGATTAAACCTTCTATTTCTCTCCCCGATCCGAGTCCATGGAAAACTAAGAGTGCGGGGTTGACAAGGCCCATTAACCAAATACTTTCTTCTTACCAATTCTCTAAGATTAGGATGATAAGCATGTATTTCTTTTCTTTTGCCTGGATCAAATTGGATCTCCTCCTCCCAATTGATTTCTTACGTATTGAAAGACTAACATTGGTGTCTTGTTGATGAGATTCATGAGAATTACCAATATTAGTACCATCATCTCCATCTGGCGTTTTTCTTTTCAACCATTTTTTCATAAACTTACCTGCCAGTACACATCATTCAAAACCTCAATTACATACTGAATCTAAGAGAAGAAAATAAACATTATTTGATTCGATCAAACATTCAGAAGCTTACTTGACATGATTTTTCGTATCTGTGTTTAGTTCTCAACTCTCAAGTCTCCATTAGCCCTTCCTTCTCTTTCCTTTGTATTTTCCTTCTTATTTGCAATTTGCAAAACCCCAATTGCAAACCCTAAGTGGCTTATGGCTAACCCTAAAATATAATTTGTAAAGAGAAGAATCGATTACTACCCTATTTGCTTGAAATAAATTGGGAGAGAGAAAGAACTGAACGGACAAGGTTAGCCAGTGAAACACGTCACTGTTATCAAACAATTATCAAAGCTACAGGCTTAAACTCAGATACGGGCAGAACGGACAAGAACTGAAATAAATTGGCCCACAAATTTAAGATACAAGCTAAAGCTTGGGACCTTGGGTTACTTAATCCTGCTGAAGAACTGAACGGACAAAGGCTTGGCCAGTTTCCTTCGCGTAGAAGCTTCGCCCCTGGGCCGCGGCCGTCGATTCTGGCGAGATTGCGAGAAGGAGCTGTCGAGCTGAGCTGCCGAGGGCCGAGCCGCGGAGGAGCGACGTCGACAACGACGCAGCGGCCGGAGATGGCGGCGTCGCGGCGAGCGGCATTGTTCCCGCCTGCCTTCTAGGCTATCGTCTATTGATCAGACGAAGAGTCGCGGGCTTGCGTCTCGCGGCAAAGCTTCTACACGAAGGAAACGAGGAGGCAGGCCGCAGGCGGCAGCGTGGCATATTGATATTTGGGCTAGGGTGGTGCACGTATTTGGGCCAGGGTGGTGCACAAGAAGTGACAATGAGTTGCTAATAATTTGACTTTTGATTTTACCCTGTTACCGGTGCAGTCGATTCAGCCAACGTAGCTTCACCCCTGTCCACGGGTGCTATTCCCAGTGAACCAACTTGCACCGGTGCTACCTGTACAGTTGACTACCATGAAGCTGACCTACAGCAGGGGCAAATCAAAGAAGACCGCTGATGATATCTCGTACCTGCAATTGGCCCGCAAATTCGTGCTAGGCGAGCCAGTGATCATCCCGGCAGAGCACCTCTGAACCCTAGGACTTAGTTGCCAGAAATTACACTCTTGGTATATGGAATAGGCCAATAAGCCACAAGAAGAACGGCGCTCAGGTATCACTGTCAAATTTAGGCCAGATCATTTGAAGCATGAAGTTCATGATTGTGTCTTCGCGGTGACCTTTGAGGATTTATTTGATCTTTTCATGCTCAACGCTCTCTATGTCTCACTCGTTTGATGTTAGACGCTGTAAGTGTATACAATCACAGTATCCATTCATGTAATACCGATAAATGTTATATATAATTTGTTGCTTTTGTGTGTATGTATATAGACACATGGTGGTCGAAGCTAGATCATCCAAATCACCAATTGGATTTGATGTTGGACCCACGCTTGGTCGCCATGGATACCATCAACGAGGATGCAGCCTTCGTCGAGATGTACATTACAACAGCACTGCTGGCTCATCACGATAAGGAATTTGTTGTTATGCCGTACAATCAGGGGTTCCATTGGATTTTAATTGTAATTATACCAAAATGGAAGAAGGCAATATACCTTGATTCTCTATGTAAGAACAAAACCGACTACACAGTTTTGGCCAATTACTTGATTGGTAAGTACATTTTCTCCATACATAACTATATTGTTCTCTTTCTTTTCTTTCGAATGATTAAGCTAACTTTTTCGAATCACATAGGTCGTTTGCCACATACGTTGCAGAGACATGTGACTCAATGGAAGAGGCCAACGCCCTGGAATATGTTCAAAATTTTTGGGTATTCGCTAGTACACATTAATTATTTAATCCTATACAACACTTGGTAGTAATACCTCTTGAATTAACATATTGTATTTTTTACAGTGCCACTAGAAGCCATCGGGCAACACGTGTGGATCCTACGTTTGCCACCGTATGAGACTACTACTCGATTCCTCCAAGATCACTAATCCTAAGATTTGTTAATCTTCTCATAATTATTTTATACTTATCAAGTTATATATGTACGCACATTGATATTTCTATCGACAGGTTGCGCCCATCCGTACAATTGTGTTGCAACAGCCTGACCTTGCACGCATTCGAGGAGAGTGCACATACTTTTTGGTGTCTGAAGTCATAAAATCAGATGGAGAGTTCCATAATACAGAATGATTTTTTATTGCTCTATCACTTTGGAATCGAGGTCTCGCGAAAGAAACAGATCCATAATCAACGAACTTGTCAGGCTGCACAAGCAATACTTAGATGGTGATTGCCTGTTGATGATGGAAGAAAAGGCATATTACCTTCTAAGTGCAAATACAATGTGGATCTTTTTATTGGTCTATCTCTCCGGAATCGAGGTCTCACAAAAGGAACAGATCCATAATCGACGAACTTATCAGGCTGCACAAGCTACCAATGCTTGGATGGACGATTGTCTGTTTATGATATTTACACCACAGACGGTTTGAAAGCCGTCTGTGATGACCTCGTATCATTACTGACCCATCAATTCAGATGGCTCATGAAACCATCTATGATGACGTTTTTCAACCGTCTGTAATACGGTTTTCTATAGTAGTGTGTGTAGTGTTTGGGGGCTAGGGATATCTATCTAGGGACGGCACAGCTAAGAGCTCCCTGGTGCGTGCGACGTGGAATGACACACCTGTGCGTGCACTGGGGACCACCCGAGATCTGAATGTGAGAGACCATGTGGAGGTAACCCCAGTTGTGTGATGAGTAATTGACAAGTGTTCCGAAAAGTATGAATTTGTTTTGGGCATTTTTATGCTAATTACTGATGCAAATAATTGATTATAATATTTTGTGCGGTGCTATGTAATGTGTTTTCTTGTCGGTGATGACTGCAGGACTTTGAGACGGAGTCGTGGCGAGATACGGGTGACCAGACTAGGCACAGGCGGTGCTGAGGTCAGAGCGGTCGGGATGTGTCGAAGACGACGAGGATTCGAAGTGGTTGCGAGGCATGTGCGGTAAGAAATGAGGAAGCTTCCAGGAAGGTGTAGGAAGGGCATTTTGGTAAATGCACAAGGCTGCACAAAAGGAAGCGAATTTGGTTAAGGAATAATCCATTAGTGGAGAGGTGTTGTGACCTAATGGGTAAAATTGTGTGTAAACCCATTAGTGGAGAGGTGTTGTGACCTAATGGGTAAAGTGTTTGTAAACCCATTAGTGGAGGCTATAAATAGAGGTGCTCTCTAGTGGGAGAAGTGCACTTGAGAGAGAGAAAGAGAAATGTGTATGAGTATTAGGGTTTCCTAATGCTTGTGCTCTTGGGAGAGAAATTTTGTATGCAAGATTTAGGGTTTTATTCTCTCCTTGTGGGTGTTCTTGAGTGAGACATGGAAGAGTTGATGTAAACATTTATCGTTTATAATCATTCATCTCTCTTCGTCTCAACATGAGAATTCCTGTTGGTATTTCGTGCTATTTACTTGTTTTTAAATTAAGGTTCTTGTACTAGTTGCTACTAGATTTATATTTGCTTTGAACGGGAATTTATCTCAAAGCGCTTTGGCTAGTTCATCCCGAAAGCAATGTTTAATATTGTTGTTTATTGCTCTGTGATGGGAAGATTATCTCAAGGTCTGTTGACCGTTTATTCCCAAGAGCATTAGATTGAATCGAAGAGATCTTCACTCTTTCAGTTTATGTTCTTGAGTCTTTCTAGTACCTTTGGTTTACTATTTTGGCTCAGACCTTCCAGTAGTTGTTTTCTCAAGTTGTTCGGTCAGATGAGCACTGCTTGAGGCTAGTCCTTGTTGTTTTTCCTGTTAACTTCGGCTGCAGCAAGTAGTTCTCGTTAAGCAGCAGGTTCTTCTCAGGTTCGGTTTAATCTTTAGGCTGTTTTCTTTCTCTCGTTTGTTCAGCAGCAGCAGCATTTTCTTTAAGTGCATTTTTTGCTCTGGTTTCAGCAGATTGCAATTGTTTATCTGCTGGTTTTCTCTGCTGCAGTCTGGAGTAGGTTCGGTTGAAGCAGTACAGTTCTGCAGTTCTTTAGTTTCGGCTGCTACCAGTTTTTACTGTTTTCGGCTGCTACTGGTTCCTCTGTTGGTCGGTTACCTGCGGTTCAGTTTTGGTTTCAAGTGTGTGTTCGACTGCTAGGTGCAGTGCTTGTGCTTGGTTCTTGTGATTTCTTCCTTGTCTTCAGCCGAAAGAAACAGCAACAGACTTACACCTTCTTGATGTTCGGTTAATGCTAGGAGCAGTCACTCGCTTTTCTTGTGGTCTTGTGTTAAGCAACAGATTTCTTCTTCGTTTGTTTGCAGTGAGTTAACAGTGTTTTGTTCACTCGGTTGGTGACTGTTCTGCAGTGAACTCCTTTCGGCAGCAGCAGCAAACAGCACTGTTCTCAGTTTGCATAGCTTTTATTTTCGACAGTAACAGCAGTCCTTCGTGTGTTCACATTTGGTTTCTCTGGTTTTCGGTTGGTTGCATGTTCTGACTGCGTTTGGGTCTGCAATTAGTTCTCTTTGGCCGAAATAGCAGTCAGCAGCAGTTCTACTTTCTTTCTGTTTTGGTCAGCATGCAGGTGGCTGAGTTGTGTTTGTTGTTTTCCAGCTAGTCTGCAGTACCTTTTTCAGGAGAGCCTAGCTCTATTTTTTTGGTACTGCAGGTTCTAAGGCAGCAGGCAGCTCTGCAGTAATTAGCAGTCTATTGTCTCCCGGTTTCCTGGCTGCCACCACTTTTTCTAGTGTGCTGTTTTTAGTCTATTTTGCACTATGTTTCGGCCAGCAGCAGGTGTTGTTCTCTATTGATTAATTGCTGCACCAGTTCGGCTAGATAAACTTCTTACACCCACAAGACCTAATCTGCAGTCTGTAGTTTCATTATTTTTATTGATTTCAGTTTTAGGCTCTTTAATTTAAGTTTGGAAGCATTCTCTTTTTCTTTCATTTCAGTTTGGTAGGTATGTTATAACAACTGAGATCAAGTTTATTCTCTTGGAAAGTTATCAGTCTACCCCTTTCTTTCATGGATATTATTTCAGGGGGCTTCTAGTAAGATTTCTTGTTCTTACTTCATAGCTATTGTAGCTATCGGAGAAGACGTTTTTTTAATACTCAGGGGCGATTTTTTTAGAGAACGACATTCACCCCCCCTCTGTCGCCATTTCGGTCCTACAGAATGGCATAACTAAGAGAATCTACAATGCTCCACTCTGGATGGTGGCCTTGCCGGTCTACATCGAAGCTTAGCCACAGTGGAGGGGAGAAGGAGAAAAGGTGGTGGCTTGTAGTGTGTCAGAGAGGCCTGTAGAAGCTGCAGTGGTTTGGGGGAAAGAGAAGGTGGTCCATGGAGATAGGGGGAGAGAAAAGAGCACCACACCTCGTTGCTTTGTCCAAATCGCATGTGGTGGCGGTGGCGACGGGAAGACAATGTCGGCGATGAGTAGATTTGGACGTTGGTGGCTAGATCCCAACGGCGGTGTCCGGATCTAGATGGGCCCAATGGTGGTGGCGGATCCAGTCAAACGAGGGCAACGACGAGGTTGCTCGATGGCGGGGCGGCCGGGGAGGCACTGTGCTCATGGAGGAGCTCTGCTATGGCACTCTCGCCCTCGCATGTGTCGCAGGCCAGCGAGGTGGAGGTGTGTGAGACATGTGGAGGTTACCCTATGGTTGTGATGAGTAATTGACTTTTAAATTAGAGTTTTTGCAAATATTATATTTGATTTGGGCTATTTTCTAGAAGTCCCAGAAATTTTGGAAGTACCATAGTAGTGAATGTAGTCGTACCACAGAGTAATAGTATCGTAGGTGTTTGCATGATAGAACCGCAAGGTGGTAGTTCTGACTTTGTGGCAATACGTTTTTCTAGAGAGGTCCAGGTAAGGATTTCAAGGTGTGGTAGTACCGGCTTGGGGCGCGGTAGTACTATAGTATGGTAGTATCGATATGGTATGTGTAGTACTATCGATCTTCCCTAAAAATAGGGATTTAGGGATTTGATTATTGTTTGACACAGGTATTGTTACTTATGTATACATAGGTTTATTGATTAGTCCTAGGTTTAGGATCAGTATTTTAGTTGCATACTTTTTGCAAGGTGCATTGTATGGATGATTGTGTCAATTGATGACTTTGTATATTGTGCAGTGCTACATGACGTTTTGCTTGTTGTTGTTGGTTGTAGGACTCTAAAGCTACGTCATGGTGAGGTGGACAAGACTGGGACTAAGCTAGGAGAGCTTAGGTCCAAAGCGATCAAGGGATCGGGACTACACTCAGGAGAAGACGAGGTCCAGATGGTCAAGGAGACGTTGAAGATGATTGAGGGTTGCGGGGTGGTTACAAGCCAAGATGACAAGGAACCGAAGCGAGAGCTACTGGTGGTGAACATGACGGACAACGGCAAGGTTGTGGTCCAGACAGTCAAGGAAGCCAGGCGCCGTCATATGCAAGAAGAAGCATGTAGTGCACCAAGTGACATGAGTCGTTTGCAAGCAAGGATGGTTGAGAGGCTTGGCAACAAATCATTGGGGCCACGTGGAAGATGACGCAATATGAGTGATGCTTTGTGGCAAAGGAAGCGGGAAAATTCATGGAAGGCGATAGAGGGGTATTTTGATAAATTACCCATATCAAAAAAAGTGGCTGTGTGTGAAACCATGGCGTTAGCCTAAGTGGTTTAGGTCTTGTATGTGCTAAAAATATGAAGTGGATCAGTTGTTGATTCACTATTGGGTTAATAGTTGTAAGACGCTTTGAGAAGCATGCATGAGAGAGTAAAACCTTGTGTTAGGTGTGGTTAATGGGTTATCCCTGGTTTGGCCTAATTGGTGGATTCATTAGATTTTAGTTCAGGTTGGGAACCTATGTAAAGGGTGGAGAGGCAAGAACTAGGGTTTAAGAAGATTGGTTAAGCATTTTGGTGGTTAGCTCCTCCTCCCTCCCATGGGGGTTTCTTGGGTTGGAGTCTTATGTATATGCTCTAGGTTTAGAGCTCTACTATCCTGAGGGACTGGCTATAAAACTATCTATCTCAAGCAAGTAATACATCAATTTTTGATGATCTCTATGTCTATTTCTTGTTTTGATTGATTTGCTCTTGTTTCAGTTGGTTTTGATCTCTCCTCTTCACTCGTATTTATCTTGTTGTGCCAAGGACATGATTAAGATGGAAATAGCCTATGGGAATCAATCTCCTATCATTTAAACACTTTGATAGTAAGTTTATGAAGAAATCTGGTTTTGCTTGAGATTGATCTCATCAAGTGATTTCTCATTTTAAGGGTTTTTGGATCATATTCTTTGGTGTTCTAACTTGCTGTGACATGTGGAAATATATCTAGAGTCATCTTGGCCATCATCTACCCATGAGCAAATTTTAAGCACCATTTGGGGTTTTGGCCATGATTTTCATAATCATTTATTGAAATAGTTTCTTGATATCCTATAGTAGTTTTCTGCAAAATTTTTTATCAGTTGGATCTACAGATCAAAAATTCTATTGATTTTTGGATTTAAAATAGTGCTAAAATTATTGTTCATATCCTAATTTAGAGGTCAGACTGCCCCCTGTGAGAGATTCTAGACCGCCCCCTCAATGGAGATCAGGATTGCCATGTATGAAGAGGTCAGACCGCAAAGAGCTTTGAAATCATATTTTGCTTAGTTTTTTCAGATCTTTCCTTGTGATTACTTGTCTCTGATCTTCGTAGCTTCCATAGCTACTGGAGTGAAGACTTTTACTTCCACTCAAAGGAAAAGTTTTGAAAAGCCTTGGATTGAATTTGGGCTCCTATTCACCCCCCTCTAGTTGCCATCCGGTCCTACAATTGGAACAAAAGCATGGTTTGCTCTTTGGTTGATCTTTACCGATCATGAGCATGGCAACTAGTAGAGAAATTTGTGAGCTCTTCTTTGCATCTTGCTGGGTTGTTTTTGCCAATAATATCCTTTGTGAAAAGAGGTTTAAAATCAACTAGAGAGTGATTTTATTTTTAAGAAAACACAAGTGTGAACTTTGTAGTACATTCTTTATCTCTGGTTATTCAAGTCCCAAGGAGAAGAAGCTTTTGGAGTCCAAAGATGATGATAATCATATGGACAAGCAAGGCAAGCTTCGACCCATCATGAGCAAGGTAAAACCTCATGTGACCTTGGTTTTGTCTAAGATGAATTTGCTTGCTCTTAGAGATTATGTGAGATACTTAGCTAATAAGAGTGCTAGATTGTTTGATATTGACTGTGCAAGGTCTGAATCTCACTTACCATGTGTAGATTGTGAGTACTTATATATGGATCTTAAAATTTTGAATACTTCTCTTACATGCTTAAAATATAAAAATGAGAAATTAAAATTGACTTACCACACATGTGTAGAGGAGTTTGAGTTTGGTAAGGCTAGGATCAGTTAGACAAGTGTTTCTGTTTTTGATTCTCATGTAGTCTCAAGTAACTCTCATGTTGATAGCCTAGCTTCTCTTATTTTATGTTTGTACTAACGATGTTTCTCATGTGGATCCAATTCATTGACTTCTTGCATTTTTCATTTCTTGCATATATTGTCCTTCCTTGAGAGATGGTGTAAATGCTTTGAGGAGAGAGTGTAATAATATGAGCGTTGAATCTTATGACTTAGTCACCTCCTTGCATTTGAATTTGGGTCTTCCTATTAGTGAGCATGCTCCTATAGTTGTTGGCACTTGTATTTTCATATATCTCAATACTAGATCTATTCTTGTATATCACTTGCCCCAGTATAAGGACATCAGTTGTTCCTGTGTTTGAGTTACAGGTTGTGGATATAAGGGGGAGACCATATAGCTTGTGTGGATGCTTTGGGTCTCTCACCTACTTTGAGCGTCTAGTGAAGGTTTCTATTGATCTCACGATGCAGCTTCAGTCAGCTTCCACCACATCAACTACACCACATCGCCAAGGGATGTGACGGAGGTTTGCTCCCTTGTGATCTTCAGTTTCTTAATTTTCACTACTTAGTCTCGCATAGCATTCCTGTTCTAGTGCTAGGGATTGTTAGTTTGGATAGATAGGAACAAACTCTAGATATTTCTATCTCAGTCACACTTTTCATCCAAATGGTTCTTTAGAATTATTTACTGCTTAGTTTGAGCTTTCTTCTTGGCCACTAGTATGTTGTGTTACGATAGCTAGTGTTACCTTTTGCTCTGTGGTATAAGGTTATAGGCTAGAGACCATGTGGGAAGGGTGTATTTGGGAGTTATCTCATTGAGTTTGAACCTTTATTTTCTGGATTTTATACCTAACTTCTTGGTTCTTCTTAATTTACCTTCTTTAGGTGGGTACTTCTTTCTTTTCAGGCTGCTTTTCAGGGGGAGATTATTTCTTATGCATTCATATATATCATGTTGCATTTTAATTTTAGTATGCATTGTATATACATGAATGCTTGTACAAACCACAGACTTTGACTATTATCCTTATGTGATATAATATCTTACTTTACATCTTGCCATATTAAATATTAAAAACTTAAATTAAACTATGTCTTGTTGGATCTTATGACTAGTTTTGCTCTAGTGATCCTCTTATGATTCATGCGATGTTAAATAAACTAAATTGAATCTTGAATCTAAATTAAGTTTTAGATTGAGCTATACTAGTTTTTTATTGGAGTATAAGTTAGTATTAGCTCTTTGTTCTTGAACTAAGTCAAGAAAAATATAAAATGATCTCTTTGGTGTGAAAAACTGATCTCACTAATCCTTTCTCATGATATGGCTCCTCATTGCACTAGGCATGAACTCAGGGAGAGTTTTGGATGACCAAGATCACTTTCTTAAGATTCTTGGTTATGGTGGTCGCATAAGGTTTGATATCTAGCATATGGCTAAGAAAATAAAAATTGTGAAAAATGGTTGAAGCCAAAAATGAATTTCAGAAAATGCCAAATGTGCTAAATTTGCTCAATTACAAGTGATATCTAGTGCTCGAACAAAATATTTCAATCTGAAACTTGTAGCACTCTAAATTGACTCAATTGTAGCTTCTTGATTTCATTTAGAATATTGAAATGGCTTAGCTTATTTTTGGATATCTTTGGCCAAACTGTGATCTTGAGCAACTTGACATGCTGAAAATTCATTTAATTTCAGATGATTGCTCATGTGGCTTTAGCTCTACTATATATAGTTTGCCATGATATAAATAGCGCTTTCACTTTTTATGGATTGGTGTAATATTTGAACAGTCACTTTGGATAATCTTTGTGGATCCTAATGCTAAAACTGAATAAAATGCAGCTACTCCATTTTATTCATACTCTCTTTTATGCTTCTTATGCTCCAAATAGTATCATGCACAGCTTTTGATGGGAACAGGGTCCCGATCTTCCAACAGGTTCTGGATATGTTCGATTTGGTGGAGGCGCGACACAAATTGATTCGGCTTCCGAACAACACGTTCCGAACCCCGCAATCGCAGCACCACGTCTCCTCAGGTTATCAACCATGCGCTACTCAGTTGACCTCGCCAAGAAGGCTAATCCTCGCCTGCGAATCGAAGAACACAAGCAAGAACAAGGAAGAACACAACGGAATTGCAGATGTATTGGTTTAGAACTCGAAAGTTGGGGTCTCACAAACCGATGAACGGTGAAACTGTTCAAGACAGAATTAATCTAAGCAAAACCCAAACCCTAATGGTGGGGGTGGCGACTGTATATAGAGGAGTGAGGGGCGTGCAAAACCCCTGGACGCGCCCTAATGGGCTCCAACACGATACAAAGCCGAACGGCCCAAAAGACGGTGGCGCAGCACCCTGACAGATTCTGAAAGCCCACTTATTTTGACGATTCCTGTTGACTCAGAAGGAATTTAGACATGGGACTAGGGCCATTGGAAAGGTCGTCTTCTTAGCTTTCCATACATATGTCTTCTTAGCTTTCCATACATATGTGGGACGTCCAAAACGGAGTCCGGATGCGATCTGGGCGTCCGTTTTAGTGCGGCCTGGTCCTGGACTCCGAATTGGATTTGAAGTCGGCTTGAGTTGGGTCTCCAACATGATTTGACCGCCCTTGCTGGACTTGTGCACTTCGTAGCCCTTCTTCAAGTACTTCCAGGTCCTCTCCATGATTTCTAATCATAATTAAGTCATTAGGTAGCAATCGATTCTCAAATGAACAAAAAGAAGTACCTAGGAACGAGCTCACCTGTAAATTCAATTATCGGGCGCGAGCTCTAGGGATTGGTCCTTGAATGTCAAGTGGAGGAGTGTTGTGTGTATCCGAAGAAGTGATGTCCTCATCATCCTCCCCCTCTTGAAGCAGAGTTGTCCTCAACTCAGCCTCATCTTCTTCTCCCAAGTATGGCTTCAAATCTGAAATGTTAAAGGTGGGATTAACCCCAAACTCGGAAGGCAACTCAAGTTTATATGCAATATCATTTATCTTCTCAACTATCTTAAAAGGACCAGCAGCTCTAGGCATCAATTTTGACTTTCTTAACTCAAGAAATCTATCCTTTCGCAAGTGCAACCAAACAAAATCACCCGGTTCAAGTTTAACTTCCTTTCTACCTTTACTACCAACAATCCTATATTTTTCATTCATCTTTTCAATGTTTGCCTCAGTAGTCTCATGCATTTTGACAATAAAATCAGCACGCTCCTTAGCATCATTATGAACTCTCTCACTAGTAGGCAAAGGTAAAATATCAATAGGGACACGGGATTGAATCCATACACTACGAAAAGACTTACCTTGGTGGTGGAGTGTTCCGCTCGATTATATCACGAACTCAACATGCGGCAAACACTCTTCCCACAGCTTCAAATTGTTCTTCAAAATAGCTCTCAACATGGTAGACAATGTGCGGTTCACCACCTCGGTTTGGCCATCAGTTTGTGGGTGATATGTTGTAGAGAACAACAACTGCGTACCCAACTTGTTCCATAGAGTACGCCAAAAATGACTCAAGAACTTGGCGTCACGATCTGAAATAATAGAAGGCATACCATGCAAACGAACTATCTCTTCGAAAAAGAGGTCAGCAATATGAACGACATCATCGGTTTTATGACATGGTATAAAGTGAGCCATCTTAGAAAAACGATCCACAACAACAAAAATGCTATCCCTCCCCCTCTTAGTCCTGGGCAATCCTAAAATAAAGTCCATAGAAATATCTTCTCACGGAATAGAAGGAACAGGAAGAGGCATATATAAACCATGTGGATCCAAGTAAGACTTAACTTTTTGACATGTAGTGCAGCGAGCCACAAACCGCTCGACATCGCGCCTCATTTTTGGCCAAAAGAAGTGTGTGGCCAGAACGTCCTCCGTCTTCTTAGCACCAAAATGTCCCATCAAACCGCCTCCATGCACCTCCTGCAACAACAAAAGACGAACGGAACCAACTGGAATGCATAGGCGGTTAGCTCTAAACAAGAACCCATCATTGATCACGAATTTATTCCATGCTTGTCCCTCTTTACAATGCAACAACACATCCTTAAAATCATCATTAAAAGCATATTGTCCTTTAATGGTTTCAAGACCAAAAATACGAAAATCAAGTTGAGACAACATGGTGTAGCGTCGAGACAAAGCATCAGCAATCACATTATCCTTCCCTTTCTTGTGTTTAATGACATAAGGAAAAGATTCAATAAATTCAACCCACTTAGCATGTCTACGATTCAAATTGGTTTGACTACGAATATGCTTAAGTGATTCATGATCGGAATGAATGACAAATTCTTTAGGCCATAAATAGTGTTGCCACGTCTCTAAAAAACGAACAAGAGCATACAATTCTTTATCATACGTGGAATAATTAAGAGCAGGGCCATTCAATTTTTCACTAAAATATGTAACAGGTTTGCCTTCTTGCATCAAAACACCACCAATACCAATTCCGCTAGCATCACATTCCAGCTCAAAAGTCTTACCAAAATCCGGAAGTTGGAGTAATGGTGCGTGTGTAAGCTTGTCCTTCAAAAGATTAAAGGACTCATCTTGTGATGGCCCCCAATGGAATATGACTCTCTTCTTTGTCAACTCAATCAATGGTGTCGCAATGGTGCTGAATTCCTTGACAAAGCGGCGATAAAATCCTGCAAGGCCAAGAAAACTCCGCACTTAGGAGACCGTCGTGGGCGTGGGCCAACTCCATATCGCCTACACCTTGGCTCTATCAACCTCAATTCCTGTGGAGTCACAATATAGCCAAGAAAGAGACTCGATCCGTGCAAAGGTGCACTTCTCAAGGTTACCAAACAAGCGTGCATCTCTCAAAGCATTAAAAACAGCACGTAAGTGATTCAAATGTTCATCCATTGACTTGCTATAAATCAAGATATCATCAAAGTGCGACCACAAATTTGCCAATGAAAGGATGTAAAATCTCGTTCATTAATCTCATGAAAGTGTTAGGTGCATTAGTTAAACCAAAAGGCATGACTAACCACTCATACAAGCGAACTTAGTTTTAAAAGCGGTTTTCCATTCATCGCCAAGTTTCATTCTTATTTGGTGGTATCCACTCATAAGTCAATCTTTGTGAAAATTATATTACCACACAACTCATCAAGCATGTCGTCTAGCATAGGAATAGGATGACGATACCTTATAGTAATGTTGTTAATGGCTCTACAATCTATACACATACGCTAAGAACCATCTTTTTAGAACCAAAAGAACAGGAACAGCACAAGGACTAAGACTCTCACGTATGTACCCACGGTCCAAAGGTCTTGGACTTGTCGCTGAATCTCCTTAGTCTCTTGGGATGGTCCTGCGCCGCATGCGGTTTGGCAAACTCGCTCCAGGATCAAGTCAATCTGGTGCTCAATCCCTCGAATGGGTGGAAGTCACGGAGGTATCTCATCGGGAAAACATCTCTAAACTCCTGCAAAGGTTAGTGACAGGAGCAAGCAAAGTGCAAGGCATATTATCAAGAGAAAATAAAGCATCTTTACACACAACAAACATAGCATGTATCATTAACATCATCAATTTCAGCAAGATTTGATTTTGTGGCAAGCATAACAGAATTTTTCAAATGGATTAGTTGTTGTTTTTCAGATTTATTATGTTCCTTTGGATCATTAGCAACAGCAGCTCTCTCCCTATCGGCCTCTATAATCTCAGCTGGGGTCAAAGGTAGTAAAGTAACTTTCTTTTCCTTATGCATAAAAGTGTATTTGTTACTACTACCATGGTGTAAAGCATCATTATCAAATTCCCAAGGTCGACCCAATAAAAAAGAGCATGCTTGCATGGGAACCACATCACAATCAACATGATCAGCATAACCACCAATAGAAAAATGGACTTGGCATGTTTGTGTTACCTTAGCTTTTCCAGAGTTATTTAACCACTGAATATGGTATGGATGTGGATGCGATCGCGTGGTCAAGCCAAGCTTCTTGACCAAATCAGAACTCACCAAGTTATTGCAGCTTCCTCCATCAATGATGACACGTGCGCGCCGGTTCTTGATTGTGAAGAAAGTCTGAAACAAATTATGGCGTTGAAGCTTATCGGATTGTTGTACCTATGTGCTGAGGACTCGCTGCACAATGGTGCACAAAGGACCAAGTTGTCATCACCACCGCCATTGTCGTCCGAGGCAGCAGCAACATCATCATCCTCCTCGACATCCGAAGTGCTGATGTAGCCTCCATCTTCTGTGGCGATGTATGCCCGTTGGTTAGGGCAATTCTTTTGCACATGACCAAGCCCATGGCAGCGATGGCACTGAATGTCGGAGGAGCGGCCCGTTGAAGCCACGGAAGAAGAGCTCTTGGCTGGACCCTGCAAAGAATTTTTTGTAGAATCTGCAAGGCGTGTCGTGGAAGGTGGCTTCGGTGGCGCTGCTGCAAACTTGTTCACAGGTGGTGGAGGAGAACGAAAACTCGAAGAAGACTTGGGCAGTCCCGTCGATGTAGTCGTTCGCGGTGTGTAGGAGGGTCGTCCGGTGTTTGCCTTCGCTGATTCCTTGTGTCCTTGCAATTCTTTTACGCAAGCATAGTAAGCTGGAACAAGCGGTTGTGATAGTAAATTCTTTATAATCAACAATGTCCTGAATTTCACGCCGTAACCCCCCGTAGAAATGAGAAATCTTATCCTCCGTTTCCTCAACAACCCCACAACGCACCATACCCTTTTGAAGCTCAGCATAATAGTCCTGAACAGAACTATCACCTTGTTCTAAGCGCTGTAATTTTTCTCAAATCACATTTATATGAGGAGGAACAAAGCGATTACGCATAGCTTCTTTTAATCGCTCCCATGTATCGGGTTGTAAGCGCATGGTACCCGATTCATTCCACGGATAATAGCAAAGTCCTTAAACTCACTAGTAGCTTGTCTAACTCTATGTTGTTCAGGAACCAAGTGAGAATTAAACTTCTGCTCTACCATCATCTCCCAATCAAGATATTTTTCAGCATCATAAAGACCAGAAAAAGATGGAATGGTAAATTTTACTTTAGCAAAAGGATCGTCGTTACCATGACGGTTCTGGTTATTACCTCCCATACCATATCGGTTTTGCTGAAGACGCCGACGTAGTTGTGCATCTTGTGTCGCCCGCTGATCAATGGTGCCATCCGCATCATACACATCGTCATATCATGACGATGGCCGTCATTCACAGGTGGCAGGCGTGTCTCTAATGTGTCCATCCGACCAGTGAGGTCAGCCATCCGCCGCTCCACTGCTCAATGCCTTCTGTGGTGTTCAACTGGGCAATGGCGGCGACGATGGTGTCCATTCGCGTCGAGATCGATGAATGGAGCATTTTGTTTGTCGGCGCAGCTTTGTAGCTGGCCGCGACTAACACACTCTTTGAAATCGACCGGTGTCCGTCCTCTTCGTTTCTGCCATGGTTAGTGGAACACATGGAAAACAAAAGGATTATCCCTATCAACTACAAAGGAGGGCGGTGGGAACCCGCAAAGGAAGTGGCTTACCAAGCTCTTACAAGTGTTCTTACCATCGCAAGCAGGAGGTGGTACAACCGGTGGTGGTTCGTGATACAGGAGAGTGTGACCGCGATTGCAAGGGTCAAAAGCTGTGTTGTCGGAAGTAGGTATATGGAGCTTAGAAGGCCAAATATGTTAGTGGAACACAAATCAAGAATGAGATAGTAATTTGAATAAATGTCCAAAGCACTGGTCCTAGTTGCTAGTCTAAATGTGTCCTATATCGGTATGATATGATGAACAAGGAGTTATGATGTGTCCTATATCAATATGAGATATGATGATAGTTGCTAGTAAGGCAAAGACCGCAACAAAGATGGCGAGCAAAGCGGCACAAAATAAATGAACCTCTGTCACCTAAAACTGTGCTTTTTTTCCTTTTTTTCTCTTTTTTTTGTAGCCACGGAGAGCTCTCTCTCTCCTCTCTACTATAAGCAATTTTTATTTTTGTGTCTTTTTATTTTATTTTTTCACAAAGTAGAGCACAGAAATAGGAAACACACAAAGTTTCACCTCAATCTGATGTAAGGTGTGGCCTACCGAAAATGATGAATGTGCTGTAAATTTGGTGACGAAAGTTCAGAGCTCGAGTACTGCACATTCTAGGCCAAATTTGGGCAAAATAAATTCGCCGAACCCGACAAAGTAGGGGAGTTTCAGATGCAAAATTTAATTTCACCCAATTTCAAAAAAAAATCGCCTGATTTCGAGTCTGTATGCGAAAGTTACGGCCGTTTGAAGATGGGCCTCCGAGTTATGGTTTCTGTGGAGGCCGAAACGAGATCGGGTGGAGGAAATTTGTGGAAATTAGAGGCGGAAGTTCGGGAAAAGAGTGGGGGATGGTGCTGGGTGATCACGAGACAAAAACAGAGGGTGGGATATGGGTGGGAAGCTGTGTCGGACCCCGGAGCAACGACTCCTGAATCCTCTGTGTAAATCGCACTAGTCCAGGATCAAGCTAGTGCACACAGTGGATAACAAAGACTCATATCATGTGCAACGACATTTATTTATTAACTAAATATGAGCCTGATGGCCAATGTTTACATCAATGGTTCATAAACCAAAATTAAATAAGCAGCGGAAGAAGAACCAATAAAGCAGCAGCCCATCCTGCCTACCCACAGGCGAATGACTGTAAGACGCGGCCTAGTCGTCACCATCCTCACCGAAGTTGTTGACGTCATCCTCTGGCAACAGATTTTAGCAAGGTGAGCACATAAAGTACTCCCAAGGTAAGCACATGAAATACTTACGCAAGTTACACCAGGAGTTTTAACAGAGTGAATGCATGCATAGGGATAACCAAGGAAGGCTTAATAAGGTTATTTGTGCGAAAACAGTACTGAATTAAAATACAATAGCACAAGTGCAAAAGCTGAATTGTTAATACAATAGATAGAAATAATAATTTAACAAAATAATATCGTTAGTGCAGGCTCCGACCAAACACTAACCTAGTCACAGGTATCCCACCTGGTCCATCTTTTCAAAAGTTTTCTCATTGATTCCATCTATCCATATGCTTTTTAAAATCTCTTATGGATTCATTTTGTTAGTGCAGGCTCCGACCATACACCAACTTATTCACGGGTATCCCACCTGGTCATGGATTACATCCATCCATCCATAAGCTTTTTCAGAAACCATTTTAAAAACCGAAGTCTAATGCATGAAAAACTTTACCCAGCTTGCTCATAACCGTGGGCACGGCTATCCAGAATAGATTATACACTCTGCAGAGGTTGTACAGCTTTACCCACAAGATATGATTATCTCATATTGTCGGCCATTACACGCTTCTGTAGGCGTGCGACTGAGAAAATCATAACAAGGCCTTTACAATGCTAAGCCGTCAACCTGGTCACGTCGCCACTAAGGTTTCACCACAACTTGAATCCACAAGTTGGAGCCCCCTCTTGTGCCGTGTGAGACTTCTCATGGCCTACACCATGCTCACATTCAACCTATAGCAGGACCAAAGTTGGGACCTCACAAATTAGTTAGCCAGGACTGTCCCATACCAGTCTTGCGGTAGTACGATATGGCTTTGCAACAGTAGCTCACAGACCGGTCCTTAACTTGACTTAGGCTCAATCCACATACCCCCTTGTGCCTGACAATCAACCAGGTGTCACCAAACACGAGGCATGCCAGCACCCATCACCTAACCATTAGCCTAGGTCCAAACCAAGTTTTTATATTTTTCTTTGAAACATTCATATTCATTCTTGACTCACCGAAGTCAAGAATAGATTTTAGAAACTTACCATTTTCTAGTGAAACAAATATTCCCACTTAAATCATTATAAGCATGGCTAAGCAATTCTATAAAATTTCTAGTCAATACTATTGTACTAACTAGGTTTTCATCTAAGGTGACAAGGCATAAGTAAGTTCAATGTCAAATTTGGCTATACACAAATGATCTGGGTATAACTAGAATTTAAATCGAATTTAAACTATATTTGAATAAAAGTACGCATGCATATACAGTAAAACAACATAAATAAATTTGAAATATTAGGTTCAACATGGTCAAAGGTGTAACTTGCCTTGCTTCGAAGTTTGCTGAGGTTCGTTGAAGTTTTACTCTCCGGAATAGTCGTAGTCTACACGCGGAAAGCAAGAACAAACTAAACTCAAATAAAATCTAAATGAAATCCAAATTTTATAAAATATTATCTGAGAGATAGAATATGACTTTAGATGATTTTAGGAATTTGAATGGGTCCAAACGGAGTTAGGACAAAGGAGAACGACTTATGGTAGTTTGAATTCCAAAGAAATGAATAAAAGGAATTATTAGAATTCTTTTGTTTGTGAAGGAAAAGTGGTCGGAAGCTACAATATTTGTGTATAGTTGAAACCATTGTCGAATCAACAGTTGAAGTTACGAAGGTCAAAGTCGAAGACAGAGACTCCAAGTATGGGTGAAGTCAGAGTGGAAGATTCGGTCGAAGACCCCGTTTGAACTGTACAGTGGTCGAAGAACACTATAGCAGTCGAGAACAAATGGTAGTCAGAGTCGAGTAGTCAGGGCGACAATGAACGCCAGTGGTGGAAAGCGAAGGTACTGAGTCGGCTACCACTTCAACTACGAGTATTCTTCCAACTACTCCTCCTGAAAAGCGAAGGCACTCAAAGACTTAGAGCGAAGAGTGAGCGGTGGTCGGAAGTGACTACGGTCGGAGGTAGATGGAGACAGCGGTGGTCGGAGCGCGGCGTGGTCGAGAGTGACTATAGTCGGAAAAACAATTGTGATCGAAAGGATCGAAAGGCTTCGAGTGGTCGGAGATATTGAAGGGTTCGGAGAGGTCGGAGGGTGCGGAGGTTAAAATGGTCCAACAGGCTTGGTCGGTTCAAAGACGGAGGTCGAAGTCGGAGGCTCTGAGATTGAAGACCGAAGTCTAAGTCTTCGAGGTCGAAAGTCAAAGGCTAGAGTCGAAGTCTCCGAAGGTCAAATTCTCTGGGGATGAAGATCGAAGTCGAAGTCGAAGTCGAAGGCTCCGAGTAGTCGGAGACTAAGAAGCCTCCGAACAGCGGAGTCTAAAGTGCCTCTGGATGGCGGAGTCTAAACAGTCTCTGAATAGCGGAGTCTTATGGGCCTTTGGACGTCGGAGTCTAAGAGTCGGATGGTTGGGAGAAGTCGGACGGCTTCACGTAACAAGATCCGAGCGATCCAACAGCGACGAAGACCGGGGAGGTGTACAAAAGAGGGAGAAGAGTATGAGTCTGGTTTTTACCTTGGAGCAAGGTTCGGGCTACACAGAGTTGACTGATGGCAAGGGTGTAGCGGAGGTGGGACACGATTATCGACGACGGAGACTCTCCGACGACGGCTTGCTCGGAGAAGGGGCATCGAAGGTTCGCGCAGGCCTAAGGAAGGTTACCGGCGGTGGGCATTGCTTGGCGGAGAGGTGGTGAGGTGAAGAAAAGAGAGAGGGGATTGCGAGGAGTGCATTGGTGCTCTCGTGCAATACCAGGAGTGGTTGGAAGGTGGTCGGCGGTGACGTGAAGCAGTGGCGCAACTCGGGCGGAGGTGTCGACGGTGTTCCAATGGTGAGGAGACTCAACCAAGGGCGGTCGAGAAAATCCAAAAATTATGAAATATATACTAAAAGATAGATTATGAATTTAGATGAATTTACAAACTTGAATCACTTGATTCGGAGTTCGGATGAAGGAGAACGAGCGATTGGAAAATTGGCCGATTAGAAAATTCTGGAAAAAGAAAAATCAGGAATATTCCGAAGGAATATTCCCGCATGAACAGTAACAGGCAGCAGCCCTGTTCACTATTTTTGGCCGTGTCGTCGGCGAGGAAAGGCACGGAAGGTGAAGCCAATGGGTTGCTAATGACCCGAGGCACATGTAGGAAGTGACGGCACATCAAACGGAGCACGGTGACGACGTGTACGGCGAAAATGACATAGGGTGTATAGAGAAGAATAATTTTCGGATAAAGAATATGAAGAAGTAAGGTAACCATAGCGTAGAACGCGGTAAAGTGAGTCTAGAAAAAAATATCGGCTAAGCCGAAACTCACTAGAGGCGACGCAATCGTCGTTTGAACGACATCGGTACCGAAAAACGAAAAACTTAATATCTTCGCGCTCGGTGTGGCGAATCCAAAACCATCTGAAACGTAGCCTCCTGGGATGGTTTGGCACGTTTTGACGCGAACGGATTGTTGAAAGCATTCCCGGACAGGCGGGGACACGAAGTGCAATTTGCGGCCATGGCGAGGTGTCGGGCGCAAATAGTTATGGATAGTTTTTGGACAAACGGAGGGGAGCACGGCGTAGAACGTGTCGAGATGAACTCAACGCCGTAGACGGCTCGGCCAATGGACTAGCAAAACGCGGTAGACAAGTCTTTATGCAGCCTACGGGCTGACATCGGCGTTCCGGGCAAACGAAGAGGAATTAACATGCGAGAGTTGCGGCGAATCGAAGAGTAGAGCGTAGGGATCGTGATGCTCACCTTGGTTTTGGTCGGGCATACGGTCGGCGGTGGCGGCGCGAGAACGCAGACCGATTTGGCCGGTGGTGCGATGCTCCGGCGAAGTTCGGCGGCGAGTGAGCACCGCGTAGAACGCGGCGAGGCGAAGCCAATGATGTGGTCAAACGCAGCAGCGCTCCACCGGACGAGGCACAAAAGGCCAAAAAACGCCACTTGAACTACAAAAATAAAACTCCGATTGCGGCTAAACGAGTGGGAGAGGGGACTTGAGATTTTCGGGGTTGAGTGAGGATGAGGAGAGGCTCATGGGGCTCCCTTTTATAGGGGTGGAGATCAACCAAGCATGTCCATCAATGGCATGAGTTAAATCCTGTGAAAATACTCATTAATAGGAGGAAAAACGGTAGGGGAATAAAAGAGCTTGATGAGGGGAGTTGAATGCAATTTATTTCGCTAAAAACCGTTGAGTAAATCACGAGTTATGGAGGTTTGAAGAAAACTCAAAAATGGCGTTCATGGAGGCTCTGCGTGCTGCTGTGTTCTCCACGATGGGAAGAACAAGGGAAAAGTAGGAGAGAGAAAAGAGAGAAAAGAAGAAAAAGAAAAAGAAAATTCGAAAAAATTTGAAGAAAATTTTCTAAAGATCCTTGGAACCTGAAAAGATTAAAAAAATAATTTCAGAATTTTTTGACGTTTATTTTAATTTTTAACAATGTTTTTCCTTTCTAGCTTTAAAATAATACAATAAATTACAAATAAAGCTTAAAAATCTTAGAAAAATTTATAGAAGTTTCTAAAGCTATTTTGAACTTAAAAAAATTCCAACTAAAATTTGCATATTTTTCTTTTTATAATATTTTTTTGTTTAACAGAAAGGCTCTTTTCTTCTTTTTTTGGCAGAAAATCATGTTAGCTAAAAATTTTAAATTTTAATCAACCAAATAAATTTAATTTTTATTTTAAACTAAGTTAATTATTATTTACTTTATATATTTTTATTTTTAAAAAAGCTGAAACATTACAAGCTGGGTGATCACGAGACAAAAACAGAGGGTGGGATATAGGTGGGAAAACAAAAGTTAACGGCTAGGGTTTGTATGAGAAATAGCGGAAGCAAGACAACCTGAAATAAAACACGATCTAAACCAGCAACACAACTCGACTAAGGACACAAACTCAACACTACGGACTCTGAAATCAAATTGTGCAAAAGGCTAACGAGATCTGGGACAGAGAACAACCTATGACTACAATTTTTGTAGGGCTTTTTCTTGAACTCTAGCATGAAACCGAAAACAACAAAAGATAGGGTAAACTCGAACCTGAAGGAACACCTGAAGCTCTGATTACCACTTGATGGGAACGGGGTCCCGATCTTCCAACAGGTTCTGGATATGTTCGATTTGGTGGAGGCGCGACACAAATCGATTCAGCTTCTGAACAACACGTTCCGAACCCCGCAATCGCAGCACCACGTCTCCTCAGGTTATCAACCGTGCGCTGCCCGGTTGACCTCGCCAAGAAGGCTAATCCTCGCCTGCAAATTGAAGAACACAAGCAAGAACAAGGAAGAACACAACGGCGAAACTGTTCAAGACAGAATTAATCTAAGCAAAATCCTAACCCTAATGGTGGGGGTGGCGGCTGTATATAGAGGAGTGAGGGGCGTGCAAAACCCCTGGACGCGCCCTAATGGGCTCCAACACGATACAAAGCCGAACGGCCCAAAAGACGGTGGCGCAGCACCTTGACAGATTCTGAAAGCCCACTTGTTTTGATGATTACCGTTGACTCAGAAGGAAGTTGGACATGGGACCAGAGCCATTGGAAAGGTTGTCTTCTCAGCTTTCCATACATATGTGGAACGTCCAAAACGGAGTCCGGATGCGATCTGGGCGTCCGTTTTAGTGCGGCCTAGTCCTGGACTCCGAATTGGATTCGAAGTCGGTTTGAGTTGGGCCTCCAACATGATTTGACCGCCCTTGATGGACTTGTGCTCTTCGTAGCCCTTCTCCAAGTACTTCCAGGTCCTCTCCATGGTTCCTAATCATAATTAAGTCATTAGGTAGCAATCGATTCTCAAATGAACAAAAAGAAGTACCTAGGAACGAGCTCACCTGTAAATTTAATTGTCGGGCGCGAGCTCTAGTGATTGGTCCTTGAATGTCAAGTGGAGGAGTGTTGTGTGTATCCGAAGAAGTGATGTCCTCATCAGCTTTAGCCCTTAATGTCTCTATTACCAAAAGGGGGGGAGTGTTTGAGAAAAAGGCATTAAGGGGTGCAAAAGGCATTGAGGGGGGAGAATATGCATTTTGAGTGATATAAGTGGTATGAGTTGCAAAACTTGCTAACTGAGACATAAATATGTCAAATGAGATATTTGAGTGAGGGGGTTCATTACATATCATTTACTCTCTTTTGCATTTTTAGTTCGTCCTCTTGCTATGAAAATGGTAATGGTAAGCAATTGCTCCTTTCTTTGGACCATGAGTAAGATTGGGCTTTTGTGAAGTTTTAGGTGTGACTTGGAGCTTTTGTAGAAAACTTGTTATTTCTTGTTGTTTGCTCCATTTCACACTTTGCTAACATGGTGTCAAGACCCGAATATGCAAATCCGGACTCTCTGTGTATTCTACACTAGTTCCAGAATCATGCTAGTGCACACAGTTAAACATAGATGTCATCACAACCATATACACGATAAAATAAAGGAAAAACTCCAATATCGATAAATCTCAAAAAAGGTACGACCTTATGGTCAAGCTTACAATAAACTGGTCCGAAGGATTAACAAATAGTAGCAGCGAAAATCCAAAATAAAGCGTGGTGGCCAATCGACAAGCCCACAGGCTATCGAGTGGAGAACGAAGCCTAAACCGCGAAGTCGTCAAGTACTCTCCTACGGAACCTTCACTGGTGATACTCCTCTTCCTCAACTGAGCAACATTGGGCATAAAGCCGTGAGTACATTGGTACTCAGCAAGTCGTTTGTAACAAATGAATGCAATAGTATGCAGGGCTTACCAAAGGATGGCTGAAAGGTTAATTTGCATAAATGACAGTTGAAGGTAAATAGTAAATAGATTGAAAGCGAACTTTAAGTAAAGCAATAATAAATAATAAATAATCAAAGGGATTGATATAACCACTTGCGGACCTCTCATCCACAAGCTAAACTAACCATTTATGGACCTCCCATCCATAAGCTAAACCAACCACTTATGGACCTCCCATCCATAAGCTAAACCAACAGTGAACACCTGTCCACTTCCATTCACAAGTTTTCAGAAATAATTACCTCTCGTGTGAAATCACCGAGCATTGTCCATGACCGAGGACGCGGCTATTCGAATAGTTTTACACTCTGCAGAGGTTGCACAACTGTACCCACACGATGTGATTAGCCTCGCGCTACGGAAATCACAACAAGGCCTTTACAAAGTTCAGTTACAACTTAATCCGCCTGCTAGGGTTTCGCATCACACACCCCCTTGCGCCACATGGAAATCAGCAACCATATTCATTTCAATGGCAAGATTAAAGTTGAAACCTCCCAAATTAGTCAGCCAGGTCCGTCCTACACCAGACATGTGGTTTGCACGGTAAAGCTCAGATCAATGGCGCACAAAGTTAAGTCCTTAACATTACCCGGGCGAGACTACCACATCCCTCGAAGTGCTCCAACACTTCCCCCCTTTACTGCACGATCACTCGCCCGAGTGCAAAAACTAAATTTGTATAACCAAGCCAACGACACACCAATGACGTGGCACAAATTTTATTAAACGTGGCACCAACCACAGTTCCATATATCATTAAATCAAATTAAGGGTTAACATGTGATGATGAGACCATTCGTAATTATAAGCAAAACTAAGCATCTACTCGTACAACCCATGTGACAATAATCATACATCACTAGTAAGTTTCCCAACCTATGGTGACAAGGGCATCATGACATTCCAAAATATCAAGGAGGGATAAACTCTATTGGGACGATAACTACCAGTACAAGTATTTGAATAAAAAGTAGCGATGCAATGTAATTTAAAACAAAAATAATTAAATAATAGATTGCAAACTGCGTTCAACATGATCAAAGGACACGACTTGCCTTGGTTATGCTCAGCGAGGTACCCCTGGTCTTCGGGCGCGGAACCTGCTCCTCCGGAATCCGAATCTAGCGAGAGAGAAAGCGACCGAAACCAAAGAAACACATAACATGATAAGCAAATGAACTCCAAAATTCACAAAACCAGAACCAACAGCTAGAGCTCGATTTTAGATGAATTTAGAAAAACGAACGGGGTCAATCGGAGCTAGGACGGAGGAGAACGGACTCTCGAAAAATTTAATCTAAAGAAAATCGGGAAAATCAGAAAAGTTACTGTGCTGTGAACCGGGCGCACGGGAAACCGGGTTCACCGTGGACTCGGCGCATGAAATAGTGCACGCGGGGGCGGCGAGGCTGACGCGGCGGGGTAGGGCTGACGTGGCAGCAGCTGGTGCTGCCACGTGTCACGGGGGCTGACGTGGCATGTCCACGTGGCATGCCACGTCAGCTAGGGCTGATGTGGCCTAGGGCTGACGCGGCGCGGGTGGCGGCGGCGGGGATCCGACGGCGGGGATTGCGACGCGCGGCTCGATCTGGTCCAGATCTGGATGGGCGGCGAGGATGGCGCGGTCGGAGGCGGCGACGGTGGATCGCCGACGCGTGGCGCGACGGCGCGCGAGGCGTCGCGGACACGCACGCGGGTGCGGCGGGAGGGAGGAGATGGCGGCGCGTGGCGGCGCGAGGAACGGATCGGCGGCGCGCGCGAGGGCGCGGCGCGGTCCGCGATGGAGGGCGACGTGGGCGACTCGGCGGTGGGGCCGGCGAGGCGACTCACCAGCGACGGGGACGGCAGCGAGAAGAGCGGCGACGGCTTCGGCGACGGCGACGACACTCGGCGGCGGCGAAGGGCTCGAGCGGGCGCGGCGCGAGCGGCGAAGGCGATGGCGCGAGGGTGGCGAGGTGCACACGAATCGAGGTGAGGCGCGGTTTTATCACGCGAACCGAGGAGCTCAGATCGGTTACAACGCGGGCGCGAAACTGATTCGGTTGGACGGCTTGGATCAGCGGGGAAAAGATCGGACGGCCGAGATCAACTGAGGATTAGGGTTAGGGTTATCGCGCGGGCGGCATTTGCGAGGCGACGCGTGGCAGCGGGCGCGGCGGAACGCGAGGCGCGGCGGGAGCGGGCGGTGCGGACGTGGGCGATGGTGCCGCGTGGCGAGGAGACGGATTGGGCGGCGGAGGAGAGGGGGCGGGAAAGGGTACGGAGGCGGCGCGGCGCGTCGGATGGTTGACGCGTGGAGGCGGCGGGATCGGGCGGCGGGGAGCGGGTGAGGGCGGGAAGTGCGCGGCGGCGGCGGGGACGCGGGCCGGATGGCCGACGCGTGGCGGGGGCAGGGGGAAGATCGGGCGGTGGGAATTTTTCTTTTTCTTTTTCTTTTCCAGAAATTCAAATAAAATTCCAAGAGCTCTAGAAAATAGCAAATAAATCCCAAAAATTCACCAAAAATACCAAAAATTCCTTGAGACCTGAAGAATCCAAATAAAATATTTTCAGCTTATGTTGATGTTTATTTTAATCATATTAAATCATTTTAAATTCTAAAAATTCATTTAAAGCTTGAATTAAATTCAGAAAATTCTAAAAAATTTATTGTGACTTAAGGAACTTAATTAAACTATTTTCAGCTAATGTTGAAGTATGATTTAATCATATTAAATTCTTTTAAATTTTTAAAAATTCATTTGAGCTTGGTTTTAAATTCAGGAAAATCTAGAAATTTATTTTTAAATTCAAGGTTTTAAAAATCTCTCAAAAATCAGGATGTTACACATGGTTATGAGTTCGTTATTTTCTTTCTATTAGACCATGTATGTTTTTTGCAACTTCTTGATTTTCTTTTCGAAAACTCTTTACGCCTTTTTTGTGTTTGTTAATATACTCATCAAGGGGGAGATTGTGAGACCATGTGGAGATTACCCTATGGTTGTGATGAGTAATTTACTTTTGGATTAGAGTTTTTTGCAAAGATTGCATTTGATTTGGGCTATTCCTGGAAGTCCCAAAAATTTTGGAAGTACCAAAGTTGTGAATGCGGTCGTAGCACAAGGCAGTAGTACGCAAGTGTTTACACAGTGGGACCGTAAAGCAGTAGTTTCGACTTTGTGTCTATAGTACCAGCTTGGGGTGCAATAGTACCGTAGTGAGGTAATACTGGCATGGTAAGTGCGGTACTACCGATCTTCCTAGAAAAATAGGGATTTGGGGATTTGTTATTGTTTGACCTATGTGTTGTTGCTTATGTGAACATGAATTTATTGTTTGATCTTAGATTTAGGATCAGTATTTTAGTTGCATACTTTTTTATAAGGTGTATTGTATGAATGATTGTATCAATTGATGACTTTGCGTATTGTGTGGTGCTACATGACGGTTTGTTTGTTGTTGTTGGTTATAGGATTTCGAAGCTACATCATGGTGAGGCGGACAGGACTAGGACAAAGCTAAGAGAGCTTAGGTCCAAATCAGTCAAGGGATTGGGACAACGCTCAGGAGGAGCCAAGGTCTAGATGATCAAAGAGTCACCAAAGATGACCAAGGCTTGCAGGGTGGTTACAAGTCGAGACGACGAGGAACCAGAGTAGGAGCTACCGGTGGTGGACATGGCAGGCAATGGCAAGGTGGACCAGATTACACTCAAGGAGGAGATGAGGTCTATACGGTCAAGGAAGCCGGGTGCCGTCATATATGAGAAGAAGCATGTGGTGCGCCAAGTGATTTGGGTCGTTTACAAGCGAGGATGGGTTGATGGAATCCGAACGCATGAGAGGCTTAACGACAAGTCATTAGGGCCATGTGGAAAATGGCGAAGCATGGGCGATGCTTTATGGCAAAGGAAGTGGGAAGCTTCGTGGAAGGCAGTAGAGGGCATTTTGGTAAATTGCCTAATACCGAAAAAGTGGTGGTGTGTGAAACCACGATGTTAGCCTAAGTAGTTTAGATCTTATATGTGCTAAAAATATGAAGTAGATCGGGTGTTGGTTCACTATTGGGTTAATGGTTGTAAACTGCTTTGAGAAGCATGCGTGAGAGAGTAAAACCTGGTGTTAGGTGAGGTTAGCGGGTTATCCCCGATTTGGCCTAATAGTTGGATCCATTAGATTTTAGTTCAGGTTAGGAGCCTATATAACGGGAGAAGAGGTAAGAGTTAGGGTTTGAGAAGGTTAGCTAAGCTCCTCCTCTCCCATGGGAGATTTGGGTTCCTTGGGTTGGAATTTTGTGTGTGTACTCTAGACTTAGAGCTCTACTATTCTGAGAGATTAGCTGTAAAACTATCCATCTCAAGCAAGTAATACATCAATATTTGATGATCTTCATGTCTATTTCTTGTTTTGATTGATTTGCTTTTGTTTCGGTTGATTTTGATCTCTCCTCTTTTCTCTTCTTGATCTTGTTATGCCATGGACATGATTGAGATGGAGATAGCATCTGAGAATCAATCTCCTATCATCTAGACATTTTGATAGTAAGTTAATGAAGAAACTCAGTTTTGCTTGAGTTTGGCCTCATCAAGTGATTTCTTGTTTAAGGGTATTTGGATCATATTTTTTGATGTTCTAGATGCTGTGACATATGAGAATATATCTAGAACCATCTTGACCATCATCTACCCACGAGCAAGTTGTGATCACCGTTTGGGGTTTTAGCTCGATTTTGGTACACCCTTCCAACAAACTAAAAAAGGTCTCAATTTTAGCCATAATTTTCGTAATCATTTATAGGAATAGTTTTTTGATATCCTAGAGTAGTTCTCTACAAAATTTCATATATTTGATTCCACAAATGAAAATTTTCATGGGTTTTCGGATTTAAAATAGTGCTGAAATCACTGTTTATATTCTGGTTTAGAGGTCAGACCGCCCCCTGTGAGAGTGGTCAAACCGCTCCATCAATGGAGGTTAGGATTGCCATGTATGTAGAAGTCAAATCACTAGGGGCTTTCAAATCATATTTTGCTCGGTTTTGTTCGAATCTTTCCTTGTGATTACTTATCTCTAATCTTTATAGCTTCCATAGCTACTGGAGTACAGACTTTTGCTTTGGCTCAAAGGAAAAGATTTTGAAAAAGCCTTGGATTGAATTTGGGCTCATATTCACCCCCTGTATAGTTGCCATCTGGTCCTACAAGGTGGCCGTAGTGGGGCACGCGGCGATAGGGTTGCGATGGCAGCGGCACGGGAGGGGATGAAAGGGAGAAGGAGCGGTGGCCAGGGTGGCAGAGTGCAGCGAGTTGGGGAACGTACCAAGTGCTTCCTGCTGCTGAACTCCATTTTCGCCTTCTTAAAGAAATGTTTTTGCTTAGGATTCTGATGTATGCCCAGTCGTGCGTCTTGTGGAGTT
The DNA here is from genome assembly GCA_036346265.1 of Melocanna baccifera. Taxonomy (NCBI): domain Eukaryota; kingdom Viridiplantae; phylum Streptophyta; class Magnoliopsida; order Poales; family Poaceae; genus Melocanna; species Melocanna baccifera. The sequence goes on from JAYEVJ010000046.1 coordinate 437,264, forward strand.
GCGCGAGAGGGAATGTGGATGCAGGAAGGTGGAGAGAAGGAGTGCGTTGGGGAGTTGTTGAATGGGGATGAGTAAAAAAAGTAGAAAGCTGAACTATATAATTGAAGCTACCACTTCAAGCCAATATGCATTGTGGGAGAAATTTTTTTTATATGGTAGCTTGAGCTGATATGACGGTATTTGCTCTCATAAGATCATCACCTTGTAGTAGCCTCCACTGTGGATGCCCTAAGAGCTCCCTGGTGATTGCTGCTTTTGCTGCAGCTCCAAGAGAGTTTTTTTCTTTTGTGCCTGTGTCGTAGCACTAGCACAGCTGTTGTTTTCCTGCAGTTCCAAGAGAGTTTTTAATTCTTTTGGAACTGTGTCATAGCACAGCTGTTGTTTCACATCTAAAGAGGCTCTGTGTGCATGCAAGCTTTTGTTTTGTTTCTTTCCTTTGGCAAAGAAAAAATGGTAATGAAAAGTTTGGATCAAAATCAGGATGTACTACAGAAGGGATGCATGAGTGCACGAGTGAGTCATCCTGTCTGTTCTGCTTGCTGATCCCACTTGCTAATATTGGGAGCCTCTCTGATGCTTTCTAATGATGATAGCAACTTAGCAAGAGTGTGAGCTTAATTAGAATCAGAAAACTCTTCACCTTATTCGGAGAGAATGGTGTTTAGCATAACGTTTCTGTCAATTTTATTGCTTGAGATATCATGTTTTTGGGCCACTTCTGCCTGGTCTATGATGAATTTATGGGTATTTCCAAACAATTCAGTGGTACTTCCATATCATGCAAGAATTTGCTACACTTCAATTTTGCTTCCACACAGTGTGCTCGTTTGCTAGTACTCACGAGCATCAGCGTTTGTTGATATGTGCTTTCCAACTTTTATCTGTGGTTTAGATACTAATCATTCAATCAATTGCCGGAATAATGTCACTGAATGGCCACAGATCAAGCTCATTACTACTTGAAAGGATGCCCATTGATTGTCGCTGTAACAGATTGCAGTGAACTTTTATTCAGATGATTTTAGTGATCATGATAGTTTAGCTAAGAGCTGCCTGCTAACAGTGGAAAGAGAAGAAAAAACATTGTTGCCTGATTAATTTGCTCTGCGGTGCAACACTTGCGCATAAAATGCAAATGTGATGCTCTCATCTTTGCAGGTACTGGCCAACAAACCAATTTGCATGTTTTTCTCCTGTGCTATAATCACTGAATGTATAATTTTTATACGGAAGTGATAAAAAATCTGTTCACCCAGAATAAGTTCAGGTAGGAGACAGTTGATTCCGAGCGATAACACCACCAGAAAATTTGTCATTCTTGTGCATAGCAAATTGCAAGAGAGAGGCAAAATGAGGAACAGATTTGAATATCAATTTGATAGCACAGCTGCTACAGGGATCTGTATCTATACAATTTCCCCTACCATTCTGGTAGCAAGGAAAACAACAGAAAAACTAAAAAGAAGAAGAAATCCAGAGCTGGCCAAAAATGTTGCTCGTCAGTCATGCCACCGGAGCAGCATAACGACGCATCGTGAAATGATGTAAAGCCCTCTGCAGCACGGACACGGATACGTCGATACGACACGACACGACACCGACACGGGAATTCGCCATTTTCCCAAAAATACCGACACGGCGACACGACTATATATATTAAAATAATAAATAAATTACATATATATATGTATTATTTTCTATATTTCCTTATGATTGTCAAACTGAAATTATGTAAACATAATTTGTAAAATGTATACTAGAAGAATATGTACCTCATCAGTCATCAATTGTTTTGTTAATCATGACGATAAATGTTGATGTGAATACCATTTGCAGAAATAAGAATTCCAATGTTCCATTAACCTGGGAAAAAAGTAACATGATTAGATAAGCAAGACTACAAAGATAACTTGTATATTTGATTCTTGAATAAACAAAACAATAAACTAATAGAGCAACAACAATTGATAATTGATAATGAAAAGCAGTAAATAATAATAAGTTCAACAGCCAACATACAACAAATGGCAAGTTTGGCAACTAGCCAACATACAACAAATAGCAAGTTTGGCAACTAGCCAACATACAACATAAGAGTGGTGCAACTTAAGGTACATCACAAACTCGAATTCTAGTAGCAAGGTTAAATAGTTAATTAAAAGACTCTTAGACTTCAACTTCGTCCTCATTTTCTTCTTGGGTCATCGCAGTAGGCTCATCTTCAAACAACACACCCTGCAACTCTGGTTCTTCAAGAGAGAGCTGAGCAACCTCTAGAATACCAACACCAGCTTAAAGATTCAAGTCGTCTCCTCCCACATCCCACATTCTAGTTGTCCTGTTTTATATGCTTCGTTCTTCTTGATAGAAGTCTCAAATTGTTATGTACAAATACCAAATCTTCAGCACGCTCAGGAGTTAATTTGTTTCTTTTCATGCTATTGATGAAGCTATATGTGCTTCAGTTTCTTTCACAACAAGAAGATGAGGCCGGTTGGTTAACCAATTTGAGAGCCAAACTTTGTAGCACAGGAACGGATTGTCCATGATTTACCCACCAATTCATTGGATCAAGGATCCATCTATCATAAATAGAATCAAAATCATTAAATTCTCTAGAACAAGTGGAAAATCTTGCATATTCTTCTTTCACTTTCTTGAGATCTTCAAGACCAAGGAAGAACTTTTTGAAACACTTCATTCTCATTTGTGAAATATCAAGATCCTTGTGTGGGGGTACACGACCAACAACACCTTGTTGGTTGATCCACCTGTCGCTATAATATCTACAAACAAAAATGGATTATTGGATTATAAGTTTATAACTGTGTGAAATCTGAATAGTTAAACTAAAATGTTAGCAAAAGAAAAGGAAGATGTATAGTTACCTTGGATTAAGTGAATGTGCCAAACAATGGAGTGGAGTGTTGCCTTTTGCCCAACGGTCAACCAATATGCTTTGAACAACCGAATAAAAGGTGGACTCCTCATTTTCTTCCTTACCTTCATGCCTATATATCACTTTCTTCACATTTTCAATCATTGTATCCCACATCTCATAAATTAGATGAAGGCATGGTGTGTCGGTGTCCGCCACACGTATCATTTCATAGATTGGCTCAGTGAATTCAACAATGTAGTTGACCTTGTCCCACCACACTTCATTGAGTACTAAGTCTCTAATGTTTTGTGCCATCCCTCTATTGTCATCTCTATATGTTTCCCATTTGTCACTAATCACCATATTTTGGAGTGCCCTCTTAATCATACAAAACCGCTTCAACATAACTACAACTGAGACAAACCTCGTTTCAGCAATAGCAAGTAACTTCAATTTGCTAAACTCATTGAACATTGATAGCCTCATGCCATGATTCATTATAAAATTCTTGATCATATTAGCATCTGCAGCAATCTCAGTTATCCAATGGCACTCATCAAAGACTACTTCTTCCTCATCAGTTCTTGGCATTTTAGCAGCACAAATACTCTTGAGAGCAAGATTGAGCGTATGAACAACACAAAGAGTCCAAAAAATATGAGTGTACTTCTGTTGAACAATCAAACCCGCACCTTTGCAATTTGTAGCATTGTCAGTGATGACTTGGACAACACTTCTTGCACCCACTTCTTCAATAATAGCAATCAACTTCTCAGAAATGTACTCCTTTGTCTTTACCTCACCTTCTGCATTGATAGCTCGCAAGAACATCGGTGCACCCTCAGAAATAGCGATAAAAGTTAATGAGAGGCCTCCTCTGTGCATCTGACCATCCATCTGAACAAATGGTGACACTCTTTTCAGGCCACGTGCTCCGCGTATGCTCCAATAAGGTCTCAATGTGCGCCCTTTCTTGTTGAAGAAGTGTAGTCCTCAACTTGTTGTACCCAGGTGGAACATAACCAGAAAGGTTATTGTTTGCAGCAAAGCTATAAGATTGTTGAAAATGTGGATTTCTTGCTAGATTGAAAGACAATCCTGTAAATTTCACATAACCAAAATTAGTTGAATGCAAATGGTAAGTTGGATCAAAATTGAAACAATGATTATAAGTTCATTGCATACCTCCAGAATAAAACATCCTTACAATTTGTGCATCCATTTGATTGCGTAAATCCTTGGCCCAAGCTTTCTCTAATGCTGAAGTAGGTCCCCTTCGCTTCTTACTTCCTAACATAGCCGAGTCCATGCTGGATGAAGAAACACTAGCACTAGCAACACCGACAGTTGATGGTGGCAAGGGCACATTTCTTGGCCTTGTTTTTGCTTGTTCATCATCAGCCCTTGCAACTTCACTTTTAAGCTGAGCAAGAATAGGTACTGTCACCTTAGGACATATCTTGCATCCACCATTAGTAATTTTCAACAAGTGCGCTTTGACTCTAGAGTAGCTACTAGTACCAACATATTTGCAATACTTGCATCTCCATTTCACATTTCCTCCCCCTTGACCACCCCTGTCTAGCACATCAACATGATTCCACAATGGAAGCTTCAACCTACTGCTGCTGGTATTTTCATCCTCTCTAGCACTAGAATTAGTGGCTTCCATTTTTCTAGAACAATGAAACAAACAATCAACCAATCATCAATTTACATTCTTGCAATTGCAATCATCTAATGTTACACACTTACTGACTTACACTACTAATGCAAAGTTGCAAACTAATATTAGCATCCAGATCACAGAGTAAATCACAGTCGGCACTCGGCAGATACCTGGTGCCGGCTCGGCGAGAGGCGAGCGGCGGGAGGAAGCTGGCGGTGAAGCACGTGAAGCGGCAGCGCGGCGGCGAGATCTGGCCGGTGGCACGGAGAGGCGTCTTCAGTCACGAGCACGGCGAAGATCTTGCGAGCTTGCGGTGGCTCCGCACGACGCACGAGGAGACGCGGGAGACAGCGGCTAGAGGAGGCGCTGGCGAGATGAGGGAGAGCGGCGACGAAGATCTTGGAGGAGCGGGCCAGCGATGCGGGAGAGCGCCGGCGAAGATCTTGGAGGAGCGGGCCGGCGATGGGGAGGAGCGCCGGCGATGGGGAGGAGCAGCGGCACTCCCAGCAGGGCAATGGGAGGACTGCGAGTGGCCGGGTGGGGAATGGCGTCGGGACTCGGGGGCAACCGTGGGTTAGGGTTGCCGACCGTTCTCCTGGGCCGGCTGTCTTGTGGGCCGGCCGTCTCGTGGGCTGCTG